>JAZKJV010008028.1:315000-539695 GCA_037367405.1 Ottelia alismoides | reverse complement strand
TAAGTGTAGAGTGCAGTGCCCAAGTTAGGTTATAAGCAATAAGAGTTTTGTGTGTGCTTCGAAATACTCTACTTAGGCTAGTCAAGATGACATGTGAACATAGTCTTGTGGAATCAAAGAATTAAGTCTCATTGATATAAAAAGTCTTAATTCCGATTCCTATAAGGTTCTATGAAATTAAGTGGATTAAGGTCTAGACAAGCTCAAATCTTTACATTTTATTTAGACTTGTTCAATTGTCACATCTTTCTGAAAAATTCTGATGTAATGCACAAAATAATTTTGTGAAACAAATTTCTGATTTTGAACTTTTCATGTAAATTTAAAGCTTTGTAAAAATTTATGGAGTTTTGAAAATAGTTTTCAAAATTTTAGGGGATTTTTGGAAAGTTTGCAACTTTTTATGGGAATTTTAAAAAAGGGTTAATGGATTAAATGTTTTCACATATTCATGAAGATTTTTCACATATTAACAAGTAATTTAATTTTACACAAGTTATATACAGATTTTTATACAAGTATATAAATAAATTGATATTGGTATGTACAGGTTTTTTTTGTATATTTTTTAAGGATATTATCTATGGGGTTTTAAAAATAATTTGAAAAATTTTTTCAAACATTTTTAAAACTTATTTTTCAAATAATTTTTTAAAAAAATTATGGATAAATTTTACAAACATTTTACAAAGAGATTATTTTTCAAATAGCATGAAACAATTTTACAAAGTTTTTTGTATGGTTCTCAAAAGGTTTTTTTCAAAAATATTTTCCAACCATTTTACAAAATCATTTGCAAAACATTGTCAAACAATTTTTTGCAAATAAATTTCAAAGATGTTCATACATATTGATAAGGCTTTATTCTTTATAGTTGCTTTATTCGTAAACCCTTACCTACTGTAGTATATAGTAATATTTATTAAAAATATGAAAGTACAAGTTATTGCTGACATGTTTTTGTGTGTGTGTGCGCATACATAACCCCCATATTCTTAGCTCGAACTATGTACTAATAGTGGTCAAAGAGCAATAAAAGGAGACATATCTCATGCTGAGTATAGAAAAGTCTATACTACAATGATTAAGAAGTTGAACATCCCTCTATAATTATGATCAACTAATCCTAAGTATATTAGTTTGTATATAAAGTAGGGATGATCGAGGTTTAAAATTCATAGAAACCAACAACTCGGCTTGTCTCCCCTTATACTTAAGGTAAATTATCCCTAAATATAAAATGTATTATCAACAAGTTAGAAGACAAGTGAGAGAAGAATGAAGAACATTCTAAGGCACTCATCCTCCCTTATATTTAGGATCTAGTCATCCTAAGTATAACACATATGAATATGATGAACAAATAAAAGAAAATTGAAAGAAATTGAAAGGATGAAAAATAAAGAATTAATTGAAAAAAATCAGAAGTACTGTTTGAATCTTCAAATGATGTGGTTGTGAGATCTTATTCAAGTATCACATTGATTGAATCGACAACGGACATGAATGTATCATGCTCTAGATACTGATTCAGCAATTGTCTGTTGACCACAAATTATTGTGTGCCCGATGACAACTCACATATCAGAATGCTTCAATTATCACGCATAGTTCTCACTATGAATGACCACATACATTTTCTCTTAAGTTTTCCCTAGAATATCTTCAACTTTGCATCAAATAATCAAACCTTCAGTCCATGCTCAAAAGTATTTCTTCTTATGTTCTTGTCCTGTCAGCATTTGACTTTCTCCTTGTACATTTAGGTTGTTATCATATGTGTAGTCTCATAATTCCAGAAGTCTATTTAGATAAATCTTTTGGTTATGACCATCCTGTTGTGTGTCTAAATTACAAATATTTACTGCCCATAAGGATTTGTGAAATAGTTCCACTAGCAGATGGCATGGTTTTCGATATACATGGTGATAGGGTGACATACTCGAAGGAGACTTGTAGGTGGTACGATATGCCCATAGAAATTAGTCAAGCAACTGAGACCAGTTCTTCTTACCTGACCTAACAAGTTTCTACACAATAGTTGATGACCAGAGATCTAGATCGACTAAGGTGGAATATTTATCAAGTGTCGTCCTCAATCAATCCAATCGGTAACAAGAAAAATAAACTACTCTAAAAAATCAACAAGGAATGTAAGCGGCTTCGCTATTTTATTTATGTGGTATAGAGACGAGGGTCAAACACAAGGAGCACGATTTAAAAATTAAGTAGTCAAATTTCTGAAAACAAGGTATATTTGGTGGTTTTTAATTTTTCAAATTTTTAATTTTCAATAAAACAAAAACAGGCACAAGATACAAGACACACACCACATCTTTTTGTATTTTTCAAAATAGTAAAAAATGCTCAAAAAATTACAGAGAAAATATTTCTGGGTTTTATAGGTTTAAAAATGTTTTTGGTAATTTTTAGGGATTTTTCAGATGTTTTTATGATATTCTAAAAATCAAACAGGGAGAAAATATATACCAGTACATAGCCAAGAGTAATTGGCAACTTAAAAATATCTTAAATGCCCAAAACTCCTGGATGATAATTTTAAGATAAAATATAAGTAAAAACCTACAAATAAAAACTGAAAATGCTATTTTTGATTTTTTATAAAAACTAAAAATGTTATTTTTTATTTTTTTCTTTAATTTTATACCTTTTTTTTATAATTTTTAAGTTTTTGTAATTTTTAGGGTTTTTAAGCGGATTTTTCAAACAAAATTAATACTAGAAACAAAGGACAATGAAACACAATTACAACAATTTTTAAGACATTTTCGAAATTTTTCAATTTTTATAAAGAAAATAGGGCTCTTTTTAGTAATTTTTGAATTTTTAGTAATGGAAAATGCATGCAAATTAACAAATAAAAATCACCATAAATATAACACACTAGTAAGAGATTTAAGTAATTTTTAGGTAATTTTTAAAGTCAATTTAATATTTATTTCCTTCAATAAAAGACAAGGAGTTAAATACAATTTACAAGGACCTAGATGTAATTAAGTTAAGTTTTGAGTCAAAATATAACACACAATCAAAGCTCAATGACCAATCATGCAATTTTTCCAGACAAAATGTGCTCTACACGTGATCCAAACAGGCAGGGGTATAAGTGCAAATGTGAAAACATAACTTTCATTTGATAACATCAAGAAAGCTTCGGATAAATGTTGCAAATAACCTAGCAAACCACGTGGGGACGTACGTGACTCAGAATCGATAGGACTAAAATACGAATATACAAATTAGAGGGTCCAAACTGCTAATGCTTTTAACCACACATTACATTTATTAGACTAAAACTAAAAAAAGAAAGCAACGTGGTGAAAGAGAAATATACCCCAGACAGGGGCACATTGCACGCACGTGGAGGGTCTCTGACATACGACCCTTATGGCCGCCCCAAGTGGACCTGATGACTCTGATCCCAGGTGAGTTTGTGTGTCAGATTCACCTGCAAAACTATTCTGATGGTCGAGGTGGTGGCGCAAATGGGCAACTACATCTTACACATGGTCTGATCCAACATTTCTATAGATTGTGTCGGCTAGACAACACAGATGGGGGCCCAAACCTGATCCAAGTATCAGAATAGGACACAATCGGGTGGTGTGGATCAGATTTGGGGGAACAACTCCATATCGAACGGTAGGAGAGAGTCCTGGACGAACTCTGGTCTGGCGACCTTAACTTGAGCATGGAGAGTGATTCGTCGCTCCGATAAAGTCTCTGAGAAGTCTAGGACGGTCAAGAGAGCACTCCGGTTCGAGTGATATGCTCCAATAAAAGGGAGGGCGGTCAGATTGGTGTCGTATTGGAGATACTAAGAGAGCTGCTCCACCAAAGCAATTGGGGTATCACATGGATCTTTTCGTGCGGACAAGCACCTACAAGGGATAGAGCGACTAGGAGGGGTCTCTCCGGTCGGGTTATTGCATGGCAAAATAAGGAGAAGTGACGGGGAATGGGGTTCGACCTCTAACAAGAATGGAGGAAGTAGGTCTTGGCCTTAATCTCTCTCTAAAGAGCAAGACAAGGGGTAAAGGTTGTGTAGGAAGGATGACGATGAGTTGCGAGGTCCATCTGTGCGGATAGGTGTACGTCTTAGGGCTTTGACTAGTAGGTCAGTGCCGGTGAACTGCGGTGGTGATGAAAGATGAAATCGGTGTGAAAAGTAAAGTACATGTGATAAGGATGTTACCTGAGGATTCTTATGATCTCAGAAGCTCCAAGAGAGGTGAATGGTGAGGGTTATAGCCTTGATCCTACTATGGCAGGCAGAAGAGGCTTCATGTGACGGAGCTTCGATCGTGTTGTGAGCTGTGAGCCTCCAAGCGTCTCCAACGGTCCCCGAGCTGCTCTCCAGATGGTTGTCACCCTAATGAATGTGGCTAGGAAGGAATGGTGGTGCAAGGGACGAGCTGATGTGTGCTGGAGGTGGAAGGAAGAATTTAGAGGATGCTTGAGGGTCTAGAAATATCGAAGTGGCATTTGAAACCCTAGGGTGATCCAGCTTCGTGTAGGGATCTACGAGATTCATGGATCTTAGGACCTTAGTCAAGCGTAGAAATCAAGTAGAATGGAGTCCTAGCCCAATCGGGAAAAAGAGGAGAAGAAGCTCTGGCGAGCAGGAGTCGGGTCGACTCGACTGGAGAGGAGATGTTGACCGAGATCAATGTTCCTACGTGAGCCAATCAGAATGCATAATGTACAAAAATGAAAGAATATTAAATATAAATAGTAAAAAATGTTAAAATAAAAAGTGTAAAAAATAAAAAAATTGTTCATTATTTTATAAACTATTTTTCTGTGATTTTTGATTATTTTTATGAAAAAATAGGATATATACAATATACTACGTTATATACAGGTATATTACACATATGTATTATGTACAAGTATTTTTACTTTATTATTTTTATGAAAATTATTTTTATTTTATATTTTATTTATTTACAAAAATTTTAAGAAATACAAAAATATTTTATTTTTATAAATTAATTAAGGTTGTAGAATATAGGTATTGTATATAGACAAGTGTCTTTTGTACAAGGAGTTGTTGGATTTTAATTTTTTATTATTTTTTATTATTATTTTGTTTTTATATTATTATGACTTTATATAAGTATTCAAAAATTATAAAGTTTTCATTAAAAGTGGAATAAATATAAATAATTATATTTACAGGTATAGGTAATATGTAGAAGGCATGCAATCTTTCTCTAATTGTTTCTTGTCGATCAGTTCAAGACTTGACCTACTCTTGGGGTTTGGGTCACTCTATATTTATTCTAAATACATCCTTCTTTTTCTTTTCTCTTTGTTCTTTTATTTTTTAGAAACAAGTGTTAATTATGCACTATTAACAAAGGCATGCACAAAGTTAATTTATTGTATTTACAGGTATTTATAGATGATTTTGCTAAAAGATAAAGATAAAATAAAAAAAATAAAGAATGAGAATCACATATTCATCTTCTCCCTATACTTCGCTTTGCTAATCCCTTAGCAAACACTTATTTGAAAAAGAAGTGAAAAAGAAGGGAAGAAAAGAAAAAAACAAAGTTGATTATTAAACTTATATTATCAAATTGGAATATGGAGCTCAGAAAGTAGTTTGACGGAACCTTATTGTGAAATAGGTTTAAGACTCAACAACCTTCGATTTCCATAGATATATGGTCAGGACTCCTTAATAACTAGGTCAGAACAAGTCTACATATGCAAACTCTAATGACTGAATATTTCCTTGTACTGTGTAAGTGATATGTAGCTTCCCACCTCAGAAATGACAAAGAAACAACCTCCCTCAACAAGGTAACTCTAATCCCCCAATCTAGTAGCTCTTTCCTAGAGGAGCAGGGTATTCCCTTCTGAGTTCACGTACAACCAGCTCAAGAAGAGGGGGAAAGAAGAGAATGGACCGTGACCAGTGTAGCCATGTATCCCATGGAGCTTAACCAATGTAGCTAAGTCTCCAGCTGTAAGCTTCCATGAGATGAGATGGTGCAATACATAAGCTTTTTTTCCTTCACAACATACACTCTGGTAGGCATTTTAAATTTCAATCAGGCATGCCTCCTTTTTTGGAAGTTTTCTTGATTTTGCACATTTATTTATGTGCATATGTACAACATATGTACATGGTGCAACATATACATAAGGAAATTTTCCTTTTGAGCTAGTTGACTATCCCTCTTTTGAAGCATTATTACAACCCACATACTCTTGTCTTTAAACCTCAATGTCACTAAAGCAGGTTGGGGCGCACATCCCTCCCTAGAGGAAGACGAGAGGTTCCAGCAAGCAGTACTACCCTCATATGCTACCCCAAGACAAAGGATTCTGCCTCCTCACCACCTCATCCGTGTTAAGCTACGTGTAATGTACATGTCCAAGTCAAGTCATTGCCTTCGAGAGTCATGTGTGCATTGTTAAGTTTTCTAATTAGGCTCATCAAGATGACATGTGAACATAACCTAGTGGACTCAAAGAATTAAGTCACTATGGACATGAAAGTCTTAACCCCACTTTTTATAAGGTTCCTCTGAAGTTAAGTGGATCAAGGTCTTAACCAAGCTCCATTTTTTAATTTAATTCCATGCAAGTTTAAATGTCAACCATGATTCAGAAGAATGCACAATTTAAGTATATACAAAACTCTTTCTGTAAAGATTTTCTCAAAATATGCAAATTTTTATGAATTTTTTTAATGCAAGAAAGAAGGAAAATTTTTGCGAAATATTTTTACAAACATTTACAAACAAATTTTTGCAAACATTTATTTTCAAATATTTTTCAAAAAATGTGTAATATGTACATGATTTTAATACAAAAATATTCACAAAGATTTTAAAATCAAAATCATTTTTGCAAAAGTTTGTATAAAAATAATTTTTACAAAAGATTTTTACAGACATTTATGTGAGAGAAAAAAAATTAAAAAATGTGATTTTTAGTCATATTATTAACACACACAAAGTACGAGTTATGCCTATAGTATATATAGGATATATGCGGCACCCTCCTATACTTAGCTCGAACGACATCCTCGGAGTGATCAAAGAGCGATGAAAGAAGACATAACTCATGATGAGAGTGGGGAAGTGAAAAGAATGCTATACTACAATGATGAATGAGAGAATATAATGAATAAAGGTCGGTGATCCCCCTATACTTAGGGCAAAGTGTCCCCTGATAACATAATCATATGATGAAGACAGGGTGTTAGATAGAACAAATGAATGCTATGGGCAATATGGATCTATACAATTGTGAAGAAGAGAAGTGATAATCAGAAAGAAAGAATGATGTGAGTCAATGACCACGTCTCATACAAAATGAATAGGTGAAACATCAACGATCAACGGATCATGATCAATATATTGTTTCAATTGTTAATTGTTAACTCGAAAGGTGGAATCGGATGACAACTCGGATATATCAATGCTTCCATTGTCGTGCACATATGGTCCCTTCCATTTGCTTTGTAACTTCCCTAGAAATAATCTCAACCTAGCATCAAATATCCATTCTCTTTGGTTCAGCTCAAACTGTTTATGGCTGATAGGAGAATCATGCCATATCTTCACTCCATCATTACATTGTAGGCTACTTGAGAAGGTTGTGTCTATCAACTCCTCCAAGGCTGCCAATTCTACTGTCCTTTGATCACCTACACTCTTGAGATCCAATAATAGCTTTGTTACTACGCAAAGTGACTTATGCTTGATTTCCACTAGTAAGTGGCATGGCTTCCCACTAGACATCATATCATGTTGTCCACAAATGCCCATCCTCTGACATTCATCACACCTCTTCATGAATTCATCTGAATCCTTGAAGAGGGTAGGCCATCAAAGGTCGGATTGGAGAACTTTCTCTGTTATTCGTCTCCTGGAGTGATGTCCTCATTCCTCAAGATCGTGGTAGTAGGTGAGGACATTGTGGTGCTCCTCCTGAGGAATACACTGATGCCAGACACTATCCCCCCCTCATGGTAAAGGGTGGGATCCTGTCAACGGTACGACTCGGCCTTCGTAAGGAAGGTCTCAAATCGCTACCTGGGCCAACCTTGTAGAACTTTCTTGGCGACAAGATAGTTCACAATGTCAACGTACCAGGGAAGTGAGGTGATAGAAAGAATCTCCTTATCTGGAAAAGTCTCTGTGATTGGTGTAGTCTGCTTTGAATCCTCAAGATGCTCTAATCGGGAGAGGTGATCCGCCACCACATTCTTGACTCCAGGTTTATCCTTAATATCTATATCAAACACTTGGACTAGAAAGATCCATCGGGTCAATCTGGCTTTGGAGTCCTTCTTTGCCATGAGGTATCAGATGGCGGTGTGATATGTATAGATAGTCACTCTAGATCCAAGAATGTGAGATCGGAACTTATCCAAAGCAAAAACTATGGCTAGCATCTCCATCTCAGTTACGATGTAGTTCTATTGAGCGGTATCCAAAGTCCGACTAGTGTATTGAGTCCATCCCTCCTCTGTCTAAGCACAACTCCTATGGTAAAATCAGAAGCGTACGACATGATCTCGAATGGGAGAGACCAATTTGGTGGCAGAAGGATAGGAGCTTGCACAACTAATCCCTTGAGAGTCTCAAATGATGCTAGACACTTATCATCTACAATGAGCTTGGTGTCTTTTATTAATAGATCAGTAAGCAGTTGGGCAAGCCGCCTGAAGTCCTGTATGAACCGTCGGTTGAAACCGACATGCCCCAGAATAGACTACAACTATTGCAAATTAGACGGTGGATTGAGTTTCTTGATGATATCCACCTTGGCCACACCTATTGGAGATCATATAGCCAAGGACTGTCCCTTGAGTCATCATGAAATGACTCTTCTCCCAAGATAGAACAAGGTTGACCTCGATGAAGCATTTAGGTACTCAGTCTAGGAAGTCAAGACAAGCATCAAACCCATTGTCATAGACCAAAAAGTCATCCATGAAGACCTCGAAACATTCGTCCACCATGTCTCAAAAAGTCATCCATGAGCATGCAACTTTGGAATGTAGCCGGGGCATTCCATAAATCAAAAGACATCCTTCTAAAGGCATACATTCTGAATAGACTTGTGAATGTCATTTTCTCCTGGTCTTCAGGTGCTATGGCCACGTAAATGTATCTCAAATACCCATCAAGAAAGTAGTAGTGACTCTTCCTAGCTACTCTCTCGATAATATGATCAATAAATGGCAATGGGAAATGATCCTTCTTAGTGGCTTGATTCAATCGTCATCTGTAGTCCACACAAACCCTCAAAGAAGTGGGTACTCAGGTAGATATCTCTTCTCTGGACTCGCTCAAAACGGTGGTGACACCCGTCTTCTTGGGTACCATATGCAATAGACTAACCCACTTGAAGTCGAAGATGGGGTAGATAAAATCGACGCTCCACCACTTAGATATTTCCTTCATGACCACAGCTTGAAGATTCAGGTTCAGCCTTCACTGGAACTCATGTGGTGGCTTGGCGTTCTCTTCAAGATAGATGTAGTGGGAGCACAGAGCCAGACTTAACCCTTAGGAGATCATCTACACTCAATCTGATTACCTTGTGATTTCTTTCAAGAACCTCCATCGAACAAGATTCTTGGTCTTCAGTCAAATCTGTTGAGCTAATGACTGGGAACATATCTGGCCCGTCTTTAAGGAATCTATAATTCATGCTCTGTGCCAAGGTCTTCAATTCTAGACAAGTGGGAGATGGAAAATCTAGCCTCTGAATTGTTTGCATGAAGGCTACCAAATTTGTGTGTGAGAACTCTCGCTGAGTGTGTAAATCTGACGAAGATGTTCCTACAACTGTATCTATCAACTGTATTGGCTCACACTCTGCCTTAGCTGTGGGCTCTAAGGAAATTAGATATGGTAAATAGTCATCAAAATACTGCCAATTAAAATCAATGTCCGAATATGATGGATCTGAATGTGAATTGCATGAAATGAAATCTGCATCGCTATCCTGATCGCGACCATCAACCTTTAAAGTGTCTTGTACCATAAGTGTGCTCTTCGAACTCTCATCAACTGTCATACGTAACCCTGTATCGTCTGAAGGTGTGACAAGAGCTCGTGATATTGGGTCTGCCCAAACTATTTCCTCATCTGTAATCATAAAATAACACTCTTGGCGGACATCTAGCTCTGCGTCTGTCATCTGATCTGAGTGGGTCATCTATTCTAAGCAAACTGAATCTCTGGATCTAGTCTCCTCAATCATCTCTATTTGTACTCTTCTGCCCCTAACGAAAGTATACCATCCTGCTATCTTGATCAGACATTGCCTTGGCTGTGGCCAAGAAAGGTCATTTGAAGATGATGGGGGTATCAGTCACAGATTCAAGGATGTCCATAACTAGTACAACAAAGTCCATGGGGAATTTCAGGGCTGCTGCTCAGGATCTCCATAACTGTCATGCTTTTTCTAAGAGGGCCAATCTCGAATGAGTCGAATAAGACAGTCGGGAGAAGGGTAATCGAGGAACTGTTGTCTAATAGAGTACGATCGAACTGCTGCTCATGAATGTGGCATTTAACATAAGGAGCTTCTACATCAGGTCTCTTGGCTGGCAATATGGTTTAAATAACAAAGTAGGTGGCACGAGTGAGCACATGGATCTCTGCATTGTGGTTACTCTTCTTCTTACAGATGGTGATCTTCTCTCTCAAATTCTTCTGGAATAGAGGAATATGCTCTACTGCCTCCTGCAGAGTCAACTATATCTGGAATCTATCTATCATCTGCTTGTTGAACTCTATATGATGCTTCTTTTTTGGATTTTATATTGTGCCTTCTTTTCCTACGTAGAGTGCTTGAAGGAAGGTGATGGAAGGACCCTCTTCAGAAAGATGAGGCTTAGGAGCAAGCAATAAGCTAGAATTCATGCAAAGATCATCATGCAACATAAATGGACTCATAGGAGATACAAAAACCTTTCCTTTATTCATATTTTTGTTTTTTTTTGTTTTTTTTGTTTTTTTCCATTTTTTTTGTTTTTCCATAAATGTCCTCAGGTACATGATGAGACATCACAACAGAAGGTAACTTGTGGCATCAATACCACCCATAACATCTGAATTTGTGGCATCAACACCGCACTCTTGCCTAGCATCTGGAATCATGGTGGCATCAACACCACCGTCTGCAACTGGAAATACGATGGCCTCACAACTATCATATGGATCAACATCCTCAGTGGCTTCAGCATCATCGTCATCATCATCATCATGATATGTGGCATCAACACCACTTCCCTCCTCGTTTGGTTCCTTGGAATCTGCATCAAGATGTCATTCAGATGAGTCGTCGCCGGTAGGTTTCCTACCGCTCTTAAGTGTTACAAAATCAACATCAATGAAGAAGTGTCATCCAAAATATCACTTGGAGTAATGGTCTCTATTAACTATACATGCTCAAATTTCCTCTTCAGATTGTTCGAATTGGGTTCGATCTGAGCGGGTATGGTGACATTTCCCTTTATTATCTCCCTCATCTCCTGTCGGAACTCGTCCATCTCTCACTGGAAGGATGCCTTCTGATCACAAAGCAAGTGGGTGAGGTCATCAAGGGATGGGTTCTCATAGACTGGTGCATGAGAACCGGACGGTTGCCTTGCTAGAAATAGGGCTGAGTCTATTACTGGTAGTGAGGAGAGGGTTGGGAGTACTGTTGAGGCTGCCTCCACTGTTATCCCTGATAATGGGGACGAGGACCTTGCTACTATTGGTACTAGTGGGTGTGCTGGGCTTGCTAAGACTGGTTGCTCTGCACTGCCTAAACTAGAGGTTGCTGCTGGGAAGAGGTGCCTCCAGTGGACCATCGGAAGCCAGGATGGTCACGACAAATCCCGGGCTATGGTTGGTACTGGGAGTACCAGATCCCGTTAACTTCCATCAACTGCTCCTGCTAGTCACGGTGTGGTGGGGGAAGGGATTCCAAGGTCTAATCTGACTAGTAAACCACTATCTAAGTGTCTGGAGATGGTGGTGGTTGTCAGTAGTGCTGGAGCTGCTGGACCGGCTCTGCATGGATGTGGTGAACTTGATGGTATGAGGTAGATGGCTGGGTGGAGCTGCTCCCTAGATGAGTCCCTAACTTGAGAAAGAGCTGAGAAGCCGTCTGTGCCTCTTGAAGACACATGATCTGGGTCTTCAGGTTACTCAATGTCTGGGCAAGCTCATCAAGCTTGTTGAGTTTATGCCTTAGCTTTGCTTCTTCTCTATAATCTCGACTCGGTCCAACTTTTGACTGATAATGCCCATGTCAGCAGCTGAAGACTCGGTGAGTGTTGCTGCTGACGAAGAAGTGGAGGGACCAACATCGTTGCGTGCAATCCTCTGATATGAAACTGCCTGCAGGAGAGGCTTCCCTTGAGTGTAGATGCGGGTTTGGGACATCACTGTATTGTTCTATGTCATCTCCTCATAGATGGTCCCGACTTGGTCTTCGTCCTTGGCAAAGTAGGAACCTTTGTACGAGGCGTTCAATAGCCCCTATAGCTCAGGTGTCAGCGCACAAAAGAAACTCTGGATGAGGTTGTGCTTGTTGATCTTGTGGTGGGGAAACCTATCGATGACCTCTTTGAACCGATCCCAAGCTTCATGGAATTGTTCGTTTGGGATTATTGTGAAGTTTCTAATCATCGCTCTTATTGCATTGGTCCGGTCGAGTGGATAGTACTTGTTCAAGTACTCGGTCCAGAGCTGCTCCCAAGTGGTGACTACCTTCCCCAGGTGCTTCAGCCAGTAGGTTGCTCTGTCAACTAAGGAGAATAGGAAGGCAATTAGCTTGATCGTGTCCTCGTCCAAAAATATGTCGTGCACGGTATTGCATATCATCTCAAACTTCTGTAGATGGTAATGGGGCTCCTCGGTGGCTAGCCCATAGAACTTGGGCAGTAGCTGAATAGTCTGGGGGCGAAGCTCGAAGTCGCTAAGGATCTCTGTCAACTAGATCCATATGTGGGTGAGGGTTGCACCAGGGTTATGCAACTTCCTCATCGTACGTGCTGGTCTCACTAGTTCCTGCGACTCATCCCGACGTTCGTCTTCGCCCTCCTGGCATGCTATGTCTCCACTGGCTGGTCTATGTGGCTCCTCTCGTCTAGCTCTCCTCTATGTGAGCTATCTCCTAACCTCTACCATGAATACTCCTTGGTCCCTGATATGTCTCTGCATGGTCTCCAAGAAAGCGAGCAATGTGTTGTTGATGGTAGCCTAGTCTAATAAGAACGCTGATCCTTGTGGTTACTCATCAGTTGCCCCTCGTTGTTGGCCATATATCCAATCTATACAAAGGAAAAATAGCCTAGATCAGGTGTTTTCAAGTGAACATATGGTTGTGCTAGACTCTGTACTCAAGTGTGGAAGAAGGGTGATTGAGGGGGAACATGGTGGAGGTGAACTCAAGTTCAGAGAGAGGGTTTGAGCTCTCTGAAGCCGTCCTAAATTAACAGGGAGGATTGTTAGAAAGAGGTATTGCAAGAGGCAGCCTAAGGTACCTCCTTCCCATCATCGTGATCTGGGGATTTATGAGGATTGGATCTAGGATGCAAACAAGATGAGAAATCAAACCCCAATTCACCTACACAACGTAAGTTGATGATCGTGAAATCTCAGTCGGTAATCTTGTCAAATTTTATTTAGATGATAGTTCAATCTATCAGAGTGATTAAGCGAGCTGTTAGGAGCCCAATGCTCCCAGGAGACTGTCTCGGATTCCTACAACTAGTTTTTGCCAGCCAGTATGGGTTGTGGATCGTTTACCGGCTACCTGATCTACCCACTCCGCTAAGGAAATCCCATACCGATTACGAGCTATATGGTGAAGTCCTCACTGTTACTGAAGAACAACCAATCACAAGAACCAGTAGTATGAAGAGAGTTTAGGCGTGGCTCTATCCTAGTGTGTGGGTCGCTCTCTCGTTGTAGATAAATCAAATAAGGAGGGGGTGACTCTCCCCAAAACAAATATTTTTAAGTGAGGTTTGATTTTAGGTCAAGTTTTCTTTAGCAGTCCAAAATTTTATTGGTTATCACTTTTTATGTATTTTTCTGAATGAATACAACGCTTAATGAATTTTTTGATTTCCTTGTTTTTTAAGTCCAAGAAAACCTAGGGAAGGAAGTCGAAAAAGCCGATGCACGATTAAACACTATGATGCATGCAAAGATAGAAATGTTTACCTTACTCCAACACTCTACATGCAGGGTGATCTGCTCATAAATTAAAAGACAAAAATTAAACTACATATATGATGCATGGGGAAATCGTCCCTAAGATGAGCAACTACTATTAGTGTGAAGAATGAGTGGTCAACTAATTAGATAAAAGACTTGAGTTCGGTCTTGGATGTTGCTCGGTGCCCACCACAACGGGTCCTGCTAGCGTTGTATGCAACGTCTCATGACGTGTGGTCTCTTAACTAATTAAGTTAACTTTTTATATTTATTTTACTAAGTCCAATTATGTTCTATAGGAATAGATAATCAATTAAGGTGTTTGGACCTAGCTAATTACGAGCTCAAGCAAATAGAAGTTCTAAATCTTGGGGCTAAATCCTCGGGAATCAAATAGAAAATAAAGGCGAAAATCTCAGAAAACTGCGGTGAGATCCCCCAAGTGCATCGGCACTCGACGATATACACCCAGTATAACCCAAGTGTCCAAGAGAGTCTTTTGATTCTACGTTATTACAACAATAGTTTTGCAAAAATAAAAGTCTATCTAAGGCAACTACTTCCTCTACTTCTCTGCTCCTCCTCGGATGTGGGCCTCTACAAAAACAAACCAAATATTCCGTCAGGCGGTTCCTCGCACAAAAAGCAAAACATAAAAGTGTCAGAAAGCAGTTATAATAGATTGATACAAAAATAATCAAAAATTGAAATCTAACTACTAAGCCATGCACCCCGGCAAAGACGCTGTTATGATGAACAGAGATCTACGATCGACTATGGTGGAATAAATATCAAGTGTAGTTGTCATTAATCAATCCAATCGATCAACAACAAAATAAACTACTCTAAAAAATCAACAAGGAATGTAAGCGGCATCGCTATTTTATTTACAGGGTATAGCGACCAGGGTCAAACACAAAGAGCATGATTTAAAAACTTAATAGTGATCAATGTATTTCTGATGGTTTTTAATTTTTCAAATTTTTAATTTTCAATAAAACAAAAACATGCACAAGAAACTTAAGACACACACATCACTCATTTTGTATTTTTCAAAATAGTAAAAAATGCTCAGAAAATTACAAAGAAAAATATTTTTAGGTTTTATAGGTTTTAAAATATTTTTGGTAATCATTAGGAAAATTTTAGATGTTTTTATGATTTTCTAAAAATCAAACAAGTATAAAATACAAAATAGTGCACAACAATGAGTAATTTGCAACTTAAAAATATCTTAAGTGCCAAAACTCCTTAATGATAATTTTATGATAATATAGAAGTAAAATCCTAAAAAAGTGAAACCCTCTATTTTTGGATTTTCCCCCTTTAATTTTATATAATATTTATAATTTTTTATGTATTTTTTAAGTTTTAGGGTTTTTAGGAGGATTTTCAAATAAAATTAATACTGAAAACAAAGGATAATTAAACACAACTAGAGGAATTTTTACGAAAATTTTAAGACATTTTTGAATTTTTATAATTTTTATAAAGCAAACAGGGCACTTTTTAGTAATTTTTGAATTTGTAGTAATGGAACATGCATGCAAATTAACACTTAAAAATCACCATAAATATTACAAACTAGTAGTAGCTTTAGGTAATTTTTAGGAAATTTTTAAAATCAATTTATAAATAAAAGATAAGGAGTTAAATACAAATTATATGGACCCAGATGTAATTAAGTTAAGTTTGGGGGTCAAAATATAACACATAGTCAAAGCTCAAGGACCCAACATGTAATTTTTCCAGTTAAAACGTGCTCAACTCTTGATGCAGATAAGTAGGGGCATAAGTGCAAATGTCAAAACATAATTCATTTCATAACATCAAGAAAACTTTAGATAAATGTTGCAAATAACCCAGGAAACCATGTGGGGACACAAGACTCAGAATCGGCATGACTAAAATGTTAAAATAAAAACTAGAGAGTCCAAACTACAAATGTTTTTAACTACACATTAAATTTAGTGGACTAAAACTAAATAAAGAAAGGGACATGGGTGAAAGAGAAATATACCCAAGTAGGGGGCACGTAGCACGTGTGTGGAGGGCCTCTGACGTATGACCTTGATGGCCTCTCCAGGTGGATCTGACAGCTTTGATCCAAGGTGAGCGTGCGTGTTAAATTCGCTTGCAAAGCTGATCTGATGGTCGAGGTGGTGTCGCAGATGGGCGGTTAGATTTGACACAGGGTCTGATCCAACGACCTGTAGACTACATTGGTCGAGCGACACATATGGGGGCCTAGACCTGATCCAAGCGTAAGAATAGGACGCAATCAGGTTTCATGGATCAAATCTGGTGGAACGACTCCATATGGAACGACAAGAGAGGGATCTGGATGAACTCCAGTCTGGCGACCTTCGCTTGAGCTTGGAGAGTGATCCGTCGCTCTGACGAAGTCTATGAGAAGTCCAACACAGTTGTGAGAGCACTCCGCTTCGAGTGAGCTGCTCCATGAAAGGGAGGACGGTTGGATTGGCGTCATAGTAAAGCTCCTCCTAGAGTTGTTCTGCCGGAGCAGCTGGGGTATCAAATGGATCTTTTCGCACAGATAAGCACCTGCAAGGGATAGAGTGACTCGGAGGGGTCTCTCCAGTTGGGTAGGCAACGGGGAATGGGGTTCGACCTTTTATGAGAATGGAGGAAGGAGGTCTTGGCCTTGATCCCTCCCTGACGAGCGAGCCTAAGGGGGAAAGGTTGTGTAGGAAGGATGACGAGGAGTAGTGAGGTCGATCTGCGCGGATAGATGTTTGTCATAGCGATATGACTAGTAGGTCAAAGCCGGTGAATTGCGGCGGTGATGAAAAACAAAATCGGTGTGAAAAGTAAAGTGACGGTGATAAGAATGTTACCTGAGGATTCTGATGAGCTCAGAAGCTCCAGTCGAGGTGAATGGTGAGGGTACAACCTTGATCCTACTGTGGTGGGCGAAAGAGGCTTCACGCAGTGGAGCTTCGACTGTGTTGTGAGTTGCGAGCCTCTAAGCACCTCCAACGACCTCTGAGCTGCTATCCAGATGGTTGTCACTCCACTGAAGGTGGATAGGAAGGAATGGTGGCGCGAGGGATGAATTGACACGCGCTGGAAGCAGAAGGAAGAATTTATAGGATGCTCGAGAGTCTAGAAAGATCAGATTGGCACTCGAAACCCTAGGGCGATCCAACTGTGCCTAGGAATCTACGAGGATCATGGATCTTAGGACCTTAATCGTCTGTAGAAATCAAGGAGAATGAAGTCTTTACCCGATCGGGAAAAAGAGGAGATAAGGCTCCGGCGAGCAGGAGTCGAGTAACCCGGCTGGTGAGGAGATGTTGAACAGGGTCAACGTTCCTACAGAGACCAATCAGAATGCAGAATGTACAAAAATGAAAAATATTTAATATAAAATAGTAAATAATTTTAAAATAAAAAGTGTAAAAAATAAAAAATGTTTAGTATTTTATAAACTATTTTTCTGTGATTTTTAATTATTTTTATGAAAAATAAAAATAGGATATATAAAATGCACTATGTTATATACATGTATACTATACCTATGTATTATGCTCAAGTATTTTTACAAAAATCTATTTATTTTATATTTTATTTATTTACAACATAATTTAAAAAATACAAAAATGATTTTTATTTTATTTTTATAAATTAATTAAGGTTGCAGAATAAATAGGTATTGTATATATGCAAGTGTCTTTTATACAAGGAGTTGTTGGATTTTATTTCTATTTTGTTTTTCTGATTTTTATTTTGTTTTTTTATAATATTAGGACTTTATACAAGTGTTCAAAAATAATATAGTTTTCATAAAAAGTTGAATACATATAAATAATTATATCTATAGATATAGGTAATGTGACGCCCCGTCCCTCCGGCTACCGAAACCGACAGGACGGGAGCGTCGGACCTACGGTCCAATTACGCCCATGATCTATGATACTCAGAAAACTATCATATGCATAATAGATCAATATTTGAAATATAAATAACAACTGGAGAGTAGTATAAAATGGAAAGAAAAATTACAACATCCATTCTCATTGATAATGATTATCAAGTCCATGTCCATAGAATGAGATACATTACATAACTATAAACTTGTAGAAGAAGTTCTCCAATATCTCATTACATGTCTCTCCAAAATAACATTTTTTTTATGATAAAGAGGGTGATCTCCCAGTGTGGGAGTCACCGCAAAATTATATTAAAATAATAAAGAGGGTGATCTCCCAGTGTGGGAGTCACCGCAAAATTATATCTCATTACATGTCTCTCGAAAATAACATAAATGATTTGGAAATAAATAAGTTACTTTAAGTAGGACGCACCCTGCCTGATGCGAGTATGACGAAGAAAAGTCTGATCTCCTCAAAAGCCGCTATTGTTGCGGCTGCTGCTCCACACCTGTTGGGTTCACACAAGGGTAACGTTATGAGCAATTGCCCGGTAACGAGAAAACACTATACTAACTAATGTGGGGTTAAGTAAAGAATTTACACTTAAATCTATCCAATGACATATGCATATATTAGGTAACTGAGAAAACACCAAGTCATTCCAATTAACATTGGACCACATAACAATTGATTTCATCTATTGATATAAAAATCATTTGAGTACTACCACATTAATCTTGACATTTTTACAATTTGGTTAGAGTCCACAATGTTATAAAATTCAATTACTGACATCTGATATTTAATCATTTCTCGTATTATTTTAGCACACGCAAGTACGCGACTCGCAGGCCTCTGCTACGCGGGAACTTGATATTCCTCTTGAGTAAACCGTCAAGAAACTTTGTTCAACTAGAACAAAAAAAATCATAAGCCCAATTTCTCCAACTTCAAATCACATCCCGGAACACCTCTCACAATACCAATACTCGAAGTAAAATTTGATGAGGCCACGTCAAATTTTTATTCGAGTCTTAATATCGTGTATAAGTGCGAAACCAAGAATGCCAACCGTTCCACCTGCCAACTCCGTCGAGCGACTCCGGATACTACCGGGCTGCTAGGTGCAACGCGTCATCCAACTCATCCGTTGGAGTCGCGACCTTCAAGACATCCTTCTGGGGCCCACGGGTACATGCCCAATCCCTGACGCTTACTCCACCTACTCGTTTATATGAAATATATATATCTAGTACCTTGTGCAATGATAAATTTGAACTCCCAAATTTTCATTGCCATCATATGACCCAAAAGAAATCACTCGAAATTTGCACCCTCATCATTATGCCATGTTCTTATATAGAATGAAGGGTATCTATAGTTATCTACTATTATATGACTTGCCTACCATGTTGTCGAACAATAGATTATTAATACTTCCTTATGTTGTTTCTCTTCATGCTTTAAAAAAATATGGACTATTGAATTAAAGATCCAGGCTAATAAAAATAATAATAATATGTGCAAAGATTGGATTACAAGAGGAACATGTAACAAAATCTAATACCATCTAGTAGTTTATCATCTATGATTTAAGAGAAACTTGAATTCACTCTTAGAGAGTATAGGAGGAGTCGAATGGAAACACAATGGCCTGGACATTATACACCTATCTCCTGTCACTTTTCCAATAACTTATTAATACAACAATTGATGGTACATCAAAGCAAATCCAGAGTTAAGCCACGTTAACACCTTCTAGCTGCGGGTAATTAGTTGGTATTCATTTTTACATGTATGTCATTATCTTCAAATTTGTATACAGGCACTCGTGATAAACATATCGTATAATACGAAATTATGGAACTTTACTATAATAACACATAAGTGGAATTTTCAACTGTGTACATGCTCGTATCTACAATCTATTTGGTTAAAGTTTTGATTACTCCCCACTTTAAATTCAGACAAAATCTAAAATCCACGTCGAAGATAAAATAATTGTACATAACGAAAGGACATTCATAACAGGTAGTTAGTATTGTGATTATTTTTACATGCACACATTTTAATGCAAATTCACCACAATCTCCACCGTTATCAATTTAAAAAGAAAGATAAATGGCTCCTTAATTTCGAGCTAATGAAAATGGAAGGATAACGGTTGATATTTAGGCCCCTTAGGAGTAAGATGATCAGACTTTGACCAAATACAACTCATACCACCAAAATTGAAATGAGATATTATTAATCGTCCAATAAAGTCCCCATGACACTTAACACCCACGTCCATCGAGGTTCCAAATTTTTAATAGAGACGAAAAACCATTTTTTTCAAAATTTATTTTGATATATGTTGACAAAAAGGATAAATCTCATAAACCTGTATCATAGTCCACGCTTAATCATAATGTACTAGATATACACAAAATGGAAGGAGATATGAATCTGAATATTATTGTAAAATAATACATATCTACACTATTCTTTTCATAATTCAACGCATCAACCAACATGTGTGTCAATTACAATTCAAGTAATACAATGATAGACCAACTTTCAAGATAATATTGATAAACCTTATGAGTTCCAATTCAAAGATCAAGATAAATAATATAGTAAGATGTTCTTCGTATGAGATGACTTTGATAGGCATATATGACGTGTTCCATCAGGGCATATAAGGCTCTAAGGATATTCAACAATATATGGATAAAAATATGTGGAAACCAACAGTAAGAGGGGGTATTATCGTTACCTCCGAGGATGTTCCCTCGGGATCTCCGCTCAGACGGAAATGATATTTCCGTCTCTCGATTGTAGTGTGAATGCGTGTACGGGGTAACCTCGAGTTTTCCTACGTGATGGTGGCCACGGATCTTCGATCGGAGCTCCTTCTCCGACGTCGACGGCAGTCCTCCGCCGATCAAATCCGGCCAAAGTGGTAGTACTCCAATGAGAGGAAAGTATGGTGGTGGATAGGGCTTTGAGAGGGTAGCCTATCACCTTCTATTTATAGAGGGAGAGGTGCAAATGGGTGAAATTTCGGATATGGTTCGGATCCATATATGGGTCCCAATTATTATACTTAAAACATCGATAACTTGAGCTAGGAATATCGGAATTGGGTGTTCTTGGGCTCGTTGGAAAGATCTCGACGATATCTACATAATGGCGTAATTATTTGGATTTTTTGGATATCGAAAATACTCCAGATTTTAGGAAAAAGAAAATATGGGGTTTCACAGGTAATATGTGCAAGGCACATTATCTCTCCCTACTTATTTCTTGTCGATCAGGTCAAGACTTGACCTTCTCTTGGGGTTTGGGTCACTCTGAATTTATTCTAAATACATCCTACTTTTTCTTTTCTCATTATTCCTTTATTTTTTAGAAACAGGTGTTAATTATGTACTATTAATGAAGGCATGCATAGAGTTAGTTTATTGTATTTACATGTATTTATAGATGGTTTTGCTAAAAGATAAAACTTTAATAAAAGAATAAAGAACGAGAATCGCAATTCATCAATTGTCTTGATTTCTCTATTGGATAACTTGGTCAACCCATTGGATTATGGGGGGTAAGAGATGCGACATGATGATCAATATTGTACTCCTTCACATTTTTCTTGACTTCTTTATAAATGAAATGGCTACCCCGTCTGAAATTAAGGTATTTGGAATCCTTAACCATGAAATAATATTGTCCTTGAGAAAGCTATAAATGGTACAACTATTAGCGGATCTGGAAGGAATAGCCTCCACCTAACGATTGATATAATCCACAACAAGTAGGATGTATTCAAATCCTTGACTATTAAGAAATGAGCATGTAAAGTCAATGCTCCAAGCATCAAAAATGCCTGAAATTTGAATAAACTTGGGGGGCATCGAATCTTTGGAATTGAGGGTTCATCCCATTTTCTGACAGTCAATGTAGCCTTTCACATAAGTTGTGGAATCTTTAAAAGTATGGACCACCATAGGCCATACTACAATACTTTCATTACCATTCTTCTTCCAAAATGGTGTTCTCCACATTTATGCTTATGACAGTGCTTGAGGACACTAGTATACTCCTCTTAAGGAACGCACCGACATCAAATACAATCCACACATTCCCTGAAACGGTATGGCTCTTCCCACTGGTTGAAGTGAACATCGAACAAAAATTTATCCTTCTATACTCTTGTCCAATCTTGTGGATTTTTTTCAAAAATGAGATAGTTCACAATATATGCATACTGGGGGAGAGAAGCAACTCTGAGAATTGATTCATCAGGAAAGGTTTCATTGATTGGCACAGGGCTCAACGGAGTCTCTGACAGTTATATTATGAAAAGATGGTCTACTACCACATTCTTAACTACATGTTTATCTCTAATCTTCAAATGAAATTCCTAGAGGAGAAGGATCTATCTAAGGAGACTCCTTCTTCTGATGTTGGTACTGGATATCATAGTGGTTAGTATACACAATTACTTTGGAACCGAGGAGATGGGATCTGAACTTCTTGAGGGTGAAAACAGCTGCTAGAAACTCTTTTTATGTAACCTTAAAATGCTTCTGTGCATCATTTAATGTAATGTTTGCATAATGAACGGCATAGGGCAATTCTTCACGTCTTTATCCTAATATATTCCCAATAACAAAATCTGAGGCATCTATTATGCTCTCGAATGGGAGAGACCAATCAAGTGATTGTAAGACCGGTGTCTGAGTGATAAGCTCTTTCAACTGAGAAAAGGCTTCAATAACTTTCTAATCAATAGCAAAATCCATCTCCTTCCCTAGCAGTTCTTTAAGAGGTTGGACAATGTTACTGAAGTCCTTGATGAATTTTCTATAAAAGACAACATGCCCCAGAAATGACTTCACATTCTTCATTGTATGAGGAGGCTCCAGTTTTATAATGACATCCACCATCTCCAGGTCGACCTTCTACCTCATTTGGAGATGACATGGCCTAGTACAATTCTTTCAATTACCATTAAGTGACTCCTTTCTCATGAAAGAACAAGATTGACTTCACAACATCTCTTAAGCATTTGATCTAGATGTGTAAGACAAGCATCAAAACTGTCACCATAGACAAATAAACCATCTATAAAGACCTTGAGAAGCTATCCACCATGTCCGCAAAATGGCCAACATGCATGTCTAGAATGTAGCAGGTGCGTTACATAATCTAAAGGATAACTGCTTGAAAGTATAGGTGTCGAACGAACAAGTGAAAGTGGTTTTCTCTTGATCTTCAGGAGCATTGCCACTTGGTTGTACCCAAGGTACCCATCTAAGAAGAAAGAGAACTCTTTCACTACAAACCACTTGATAAATAAAAGGTAGATGAAAGTGATCCTTCTTGGTCCTTGAATTCAGGTGCATGAAATCAACAAATGCGACATGATGTAGGTACTCGAGTATAGATCTCCTCTCCTTGGTCATTTGTATCCATCATAATTCTAAATTTCTTCGGAACTATATGCAATGGGCTAACCCATTTCAAGTAAGAAATGTGATAAATGAAGCCATCCTCACACCATTTCGTTTTCTCTTTACAATCATACTCTAAATAAATATGGTGTAAACACAAGGCCGGATTTATCCCTCGAAAATCGGAAACATTCCAACCAAGAACCTTGTGATTTTCTCTAGAATCTCTAGTAAACAAGATTCTTGATATGTGATTAGTTTGATATTGATGATGACCAGAAACATATTCTGCTCACCCATAAGGAAAGCATACTTAAGATCTATATGAAGCATCTTTAATTCTGGTACATTTTGAGTCAACTTCTCCAACACTTCAGAAACTGAACTGGTTGGTGCAAGATCTATGGATAATAAGGTGCTTCTCACCTCTGTCACTCTTGGCTCCAACATAAATGTACTGAACATATCTACTAGGATTTCTTCTTATTCGGATTGACATGGATCTTCTCCGAATAAATTGATTGATGCTTTAGAATCAATCTCCCTATCAGTAAAGAAGAACGAATGGATTGTGCTATCCAGGTTCTGTGAGAAGAGGATTTCATGTGTCAAGATGTCATTCAATAGAATACTCGGGTTCTCTGATATTCTCACTAATGTCACAGTCCTCTACAGAGGGCTCTAGATTTCTTCTTTTAGATATGTTCTTTGCAACTTTTTGCTCGATGATCATTTCCATTATAACCTTATCACTGTAGGAGAGGAACATGACCTTTCCAGACCCATAATCAATTACCACTTCATTTGTTCGAAGGAATGGTTGATCAAGAATAATCAAGGTCTGGAGTAACAGTACAGGGGAATCCATGTCCAAGACAATGAAATCCACTCGAAATCTCATGTCATGTATAGTTACGACAATGTTTTCCAATAAACCCATGGATTAGTTAATGGATCGATCAGTAAACTGAAGGATTATACATGCGGGTTTAAATGGACCCAACCTAAATTCTTGAAGCAATGATGAGGGCATCAAGTTAATGGAGGAACCACTATCAAGTAAAGTTCGCTCAATATCTGATCAAAAATATCACATCTGATTAAAGGAGCTCCCTTGTCTTTATTATTTGTTGGGAAGTCATTGATCCCATTCAAGGTATCTACGTTTAATATGTATTTTTCTGATATGTTGCGTTTGTTTTAATGGGGTTGACATTTTAATGTGCATGCCTCTTTCAGTCTTTTCAAAATAGAAGCCATATATTCCATGGCTTCCATTAACGACATTTCAAGATGATATTAAGAATCTCAACGATAACATGACCAAACAATGCATTTTAAAATTTCTATTTTTTCGAAGTTTTTCGTTGCATCAGGAAAATAAATATTTATAGACGTTAAAACATTGTTCTTATTTACATTAGAATCATCTTATACAGATGAAATACTAGAAGGGATGCATTCATTCACAACAGAAGAGGAAAGAAAAGTTGGAAACTCAACTTCGTCTGCTAACACATGATCGACGGCTGTTGCGACTTTCTCCTTGGCTAGATCAGCTTGGCCTTAGATTTTATTCTATTTTTGTAATTTTTTTCTTTTTCTTCTTTTATTGTATTTTTGGATGATATGGTGGGACTCCTCCTCCTTCTTAACCTGATCCTACTGCTGGATTGGCTGATGTAGAAGATGATGATTTGCCAGTTGACACTTTATTATTCCCCTTGACAGCTACAGGCGGCTGCAAGGTCCTACCGCTCATGAGAGTCAAAGCATTAGATAACATAATATAGTCATTTATACATGACTCGTTGGGATTGGAGGACATATCATCATCTACCTGGTCTTTACGCTTGAAGTTGTTGGGGGTTGGCCACGAAATGCATTGGTATGATTGTCTTGGTGGTAGTGAGCTCATCGAGTTTCTGGCTCATCTCTATTAAGCCCTTCAACAGTTGAGCCGAACAGTCTAAGGCAATGTTTGCGGGCAGACCTCTGAAGATTCAACATGCTGACCAAGGTCAGATTGATTGTGATGCTACGGAGACTGTGATTTGATTATTCTGTGAAAATTAAAAAGGAGGATGTTGTTGATACTACTGAAATAGAGCAGGATATTGGTTCTAATATGTAGCAGTAGGATAATGATGATGTGGTTGCTGTTGACGGTATGATTGCTACTGATATAACTATCTTCAAGTGTTAGCTTGGGGTGGAGACCGATGTGACTGAGGCTAACTTTAGACAAACTTCACACCATGAGATTGGCGGTATGACCTGATGGCATAGGACTGACCTTACTGATGTATGTTAGTATGGGTTAGTTGCTTTCCATTACTCCAAATGCCATTCACCTCTTGAATTTGGGGTGGAGGTGGTAACAACGACTCAACAAAAAGAAGGCTAGGGCTTAAGGTGTTGCACCAAAGTTTGTTGTTGCAGTTGCGGTGATGGTGGTGCCTACATGTAATTCATGTGCTGGATAGATGATGGTTGCGCTGGACTTTGTGATGATGGTGATTCCTCAGCTCGGCAGAAGTTGTGGTGGGTGTACATGTGGACTGGCAAGAGTTGATGGTGCTCACCAAGAGCTTCAGTTGCTTTGTGAGCTGGTCTAATTTTTCTTGATTCTTGGTTCTATGTTCGATCACAGATAATTTTTCCAGTCTTGTCATCATTTTTCTTCGATGTTCACTTTATACAGGTGGCTCCCAATAATACTCAAGTTGGTGCTTTCATCCTTGTCCTCTTCATGGGATGTCACCATGTTGACGGTCTTGTGGTGGATCTATGGTCGCTTCTAATATGCTCGAGATAAAGATAAGGTAGCCTCTCTTTTGGACATATCTTAAGGTATCTGCCATAGGACAGCTTCATCCTTTTTGAAATGAGAGCTACCACATGTGACATCAATCAACATCTGACTCTCTTGTGTTAGACCCCCAAAGAAGTGTTAGACCAAGTTGGTCATCAGGATGTCATGGTGGGGGTACTTCTCTTGCAAATCCTTTAATCTCTCATATTCTTCATGAATGGACTCGTGGGGTCCTTGGGAGAAATTCGAGATGCGATCATGTATTTGGTTTAATGGATCCAGGGGATAGAACTTTGTTGAGGAATACTGACTTGAGTTCCTCCTAAGTTGTCACCACTTTCCCTAAATGGTTAATTTGCCTTATCTTGAAGGATAAAAGTAAAAGAGATCACTTTGACTATGCCTAATGGTATGTTAGGGTAGTGAGTAGTTCCGTAGATGCAGACAAACCATTGTAGATGGATGTATTGTTCCGCGTTCATGTTCTCGTGGAACAAGGGAAGAAGAGATAAGAGATGTGGTTGCAGCTCAAAATGTCCATGGATCGGTGGAAGTTGGATCCACTCTATCATTGGCTAGCACTAGGATTGTAAGTCTCATTCAGTGTAGGCTTGGGTGCCTCTCTTCTTTCCTCATCTTCCCCTCAATGAGGTCCATCATGCATGTGCTTCTTCTCATCCTCCTCCTCCTCCTATGTTCTTTCTATCTCTCCTCAGTTTTAATAACATCTCCTGGAAGGTAGCCTGAGCTTCAGCCTATGTAGATAGTTGTCTGAATCGCATGTATGAAGATGAGCATCTGAGTGTTCACTTCATTCTGTTCAACTTGGTTTGCCTTCTATTTCGGAGCCATATTTGAATCAGACTCAGAAGAAATTAAGACCTGAGCGGTTTGAAGATCTGCATAAGGAAATGTATCCCGATTAGTCTTGAGTTGTGCATCAGGTGTAGAAAAGTATTTGAAATTAGGGTCAGCTCCGAACTTTATTAAATATGGAAATGTGTATGGAGACAGATCAATCTCCATCCACAAAATATGAATTTATGGATAATAGTGATCCATATTTATTTGATATAATGAAGACATGGAGTCTTAAGAGTGGGTTGCAAAGTTCAAACCGATCTCTCTGGAATCACCCTGTATTACTGGGGATGTCGGCATCGAGGAATCGATGTTGGTGTCCGTGGAGTTCGGACTATGTCATCCAAGGCCAGAAATCTTGAGAAACAAAAGGGCATAAGATGAGAAATAATGACCATATAGGCACATTAGGATTAAAAAGAAGAGAAAAATGAGAAAAAACTCAAATGAGTAAAGTAAAAAGGAATGACACAAAGAAGTGAAGATAAAAAGTGCAAGTACGTAGGATTGGGATCTTTGAACTAACAAGATCCAAAACAAACAACAATGCTATTGGGTTCACCAACTCAACATGGGTTGAGCCATGAGAGTTCAACCTTTTATCATGTCAATTGTATTGATTGTTTTCAAGCAATCTTATCAATCTTAGTCCTTACCTCTACCCCTATATGCAAGTGAGTACTACCAGACAAGCATCATGTACTTCTCACTGCCTTTGTAACATGTAATCTGCACTTTTTAAGGTCCTTGATATTGGATCTAGGCTTGCTATAGAGAGAGAAAGTTGATGTAGTGAATAAAATACTTCCCCCTTGCGGGTACTTGGACATGGAAGGATGAGATAGGGACTTACCTTCACAATTTACCTATGCTTAAGTAATTCATACTAAGTTTGCAAGTGTACCTAGTCCTAGCCCACGCATTGAAGAAGTGCTAGTAGCCACAGACTGGGATTTGGGCTTTGATCTTAAGGATCACACCTCACTTAATTAGGAGGGTACCTGAAGACAATTTGAGATTTATGAACCCAATATAATGAAGTCCATTATATATTTTAATTAGGATCAAGGTTTATTTAGTAGTCCCCTTATTTTAATTTTTGGTTTCTAGTTTTTTGAGTTTTTTTCAATGATAATCGCCTAACAATTTTCTGATTCTCATTTGTTTAAATCCATTAAAATAGGAAGAGAAGTCGGAAAAGCCAATCCGCATGAATCTATGAATGCATGCCATGTTAGAAATGTGTAGCTTACTCCAACACTCTACATGCATGATGATCCGCGTATTAATTAAAACTAATCTATATGCATATGCAATGATGAAATCACCATAGATATATGAATTGCTATTAGCATGAAGAGTCAGTTTGATTTGACTAAGACCAAGCTCAATCAAATATAGGAGCATGCAGATATTAGGGATTTGGACCTATGCATTAAGCAAAGATGTAAAATATAAAAAAGTTGAAAAACACAAATTACGGAAACCAAAGAAATAACGAGAAAAATATGGAGAAATAAAATGAAGAAGGCAAGAAAATCGTGTAAAATCTGATCATGTCCCTGGGTGAATATACACCCGGTAAAATAGGTCTGTAAAGTTCAAGTGTCAAGTGTCTTATCATGTATTATTACAATTAATATAAAGAGTATCAAGTGTCTTGTCATGTGTTATTACAATTAATATAAAGAGTATCTCTCTCATAAAATAAAAATAAAGATCTAATCTATGTTATCCTGTTATGGTCTTCTTATCTCCTTGTCTGCCCTACTGCTCTCTCCTATTCTAAAGAGAAATCTGATCTCTACCTCACTTGGGTGCTCTGGTTCTCTTATGAAAGCCGCCCTCACTCCACGTGCCCTCCAACAACGACAAACACAAGAGTGATTAGAATAAATTAAACAGTTATTTGGTAAAAAGAAATAAAGCAGGAAATAAAAGAAAAATAAGAAACTATATGTACAATGTACACTACGTTGCTCCCTAGCAATGGCGCCATTTGATAAGTAGCGGTTGGTCTAGAGTTCCTAACAAGGGTGGAACCATAATCAATGTGTCGACCAACCACTAAACCGATTAACAATTTAACCCACAAATATGTAAGCGATCAATAAGGTGAGTGTCAATTAAATTTATTATAACTCTACACTAGATGTGTGTAGCTGTAAGTAATGTAGAGGTCGAACATAGGGAGCAAACTAGTATAGGTAATAATTATTATAATTATCACAAATTAATAATAATTATTTTAGTATTTTCTTGCTTTTTCTTATTTTTATACATGTTTTATGGATTTTTATTTTATAATTAAATTTTAGTTTTGTATTTTTTAAATATTGCAACATTTCAATTTCTTTTTGATTTTTAAAATAAGATATTTAATATAATATATTATAGATATTATAAGTAATATATAGATAATATATATCCATTTATATTTTTATTTAGTCAAAATAAACTCAAAATATATGAAATAAAATGTTTTTGTTATTTTTATATTTTTTAATCTATTTTTAATGACTTTTACAGGATTTTCTAATTTTCATGTATTTTTAAAGTTATAAATATATAAGATAATTTCCAAATTTAATATTTGAGTTTGTTTTGAGCTTAAAAAATATAAATATGTCTAAAATGCCCTCAAAACTACTTTTAATATATACTATATATAGTAAGGAAAAATAAAAATAAAAAGATATATTTTTTATTTTTTCGTAATCTTTGCTAGTTTTTATACGGTTTTTAGGGTTTTGAGATTTTTTAGCTAATTTTTATATGGTTTTTAGGGTTTAGAGATTTTTAAGTTTTATATTTTATATTTTTAGTGATTTTTGGTTACGTGGAAGTCTATAATATAATATAGCTAATTTGTTTTTTTGATTTTTTAGAGTATGTTTTATATTTTTGGGGGTTTCTATATTTAGATAAGAAAAAAGTGCATCTTTTTGGATTTCTAATGAATAGGAAAATGCATTAAAATGCCAAAATAAAATTATGTAAGCTCAAGCACATCCTGATATTCAACATAATTCTCCTACATTTTTAGAGTAATAAAAATATTTATAATGAACATAATAAAAGCAAATAAAATGTTACAAGTTCAGGACTTAATTATAATTTACAAAGAACTTTAAATCCATGTAATAACAAATCCAACATCTACAAGGGCATGCACACAATATTCACAAAGCCTCACATGCCACTACACGTGAGCGGAAAGATCTTAGTGTAAATATAATAAACCTTGGAGTCTTGTTCGTAAAATAACCTAAATTTTATACACTTCATATAATATTTACAAGACTAGTTATAAATATGAAAATACATAGGAGTTAAGCTGCATATTACCCATGGAGCTGTATGCGAAGCGCGTAAGGCAGTAATGTGCAGCTGAAGTTATGCCATGTGTCACCACTTCAGATCCAACAGTCCAAGCATGGCCATTTTGTTTAAATTCAAAGTACTAGATTTAGATTTGGGTGGTGGCTTGCTTAGATAGTCTTGTGGATGCTTAGAAGAACATGGAAGAACATGTTCTTCCACGTTATTTATACACATAGAATGAGCCATCTTGTAAAGAAGATGGCATGAAGAAGAGGGCGGGTTGTGGAGTCTAGAGAGTGGGCGTGGAAGAGGGTAGTTGGAGTTGTAGGATGGTGGGCTGCTCGAGGAAGAAGGGAACATGGAGGATGAACTGAAAATGGGAGAAGAGAGGGGGTTCTCGTGCTCTGACAAGAGTCAGAGTGGAGACTGGACAGTTGACCATCGAATCAACTTTCCTTGATTCCTGATTGGTCTACGTAGTCCAAGTCGGGACAAAATAGAGATTAAATTCCTTATTAATTTAATAATAAATGCAAACTGATTTTATTAATTAAAACTCAAAATATAAATGATCTTTCTTAATTTTCAAAACATTTAATTATGATTTTTTATTTATTTTTACAAATGAATTTATTAGATGTTAATTTTTACATGTATATTTATAAGTATAAATACCTATATTCTATGTATATTATTTTTTGTATATTTAGTACATATTATCATATTACCATATTTTATATATTTCTAGTATAATTGAATATATATTTATGTATTTTTAAAATTTTCTTATTTTATTTATATACATAAATAATTGTATGTATGTACATTATATGTATACTTTACATATATGTTTTAATGTGTTATTTATTTATGTGTATTTTCATGGTTTTATTTTATGTTTACATTTTTTATATATTTCAAATAATATATGAAATTGTTTAAATATATAAAGAGAGTAATATAAAAAATAAAATATGTGAATATTGTATACATGCACACAATGCAATAATACCCAGAAAGATGACTTTTATATCTTAATTCTATTTTTAATGAAATCAATATTACTAGATAGATAATTTTGTTTGGAATACAATGGAGGCGAGTTTGGTTCAATTTGAGTTCATATGGAGAAGATATTGATCTGTGAAATTTGATTTGCGGCTTTGTCATCTGTATGTCCTAGTTGCATTGTATGTTATTTTAAGGTCTATTATTTTTGTAACTTTCTATATATTTTTATGTACAAGTTTTCTGTTGATAACTTTATTGTTTGAGGTCAGAATAATAAAATAAAATAATATAAAAATGACTATTTTCATGGTTTAAATTTTGAGTTTCTATGCAGTATATTGGCCCTTATCTTCCCTACTTTATTCTTTGTAAATAAAGTTAATACTGACTTGATCTCGAAGTTTAGGATCATTCATTATCTTTTTAAGGACTAAAGACTCATTTAGTCTATAATGACAAAAAGACTCATTTATTGCCGAGGACTTCTGAAGTGATGATTATTCATTCTCGTGTTGATGGAATTTGGAGCGGCCATTTTATTTTAAAATTCGATGATATTAAAATTCCATTGAAAGGCAACATGTGTTACTACATAATTCACTGACATTTGTACAAAATACTATATTTTTCTGTCTTGTCGATGTCAAAAGTAAGTTTACTAATCAAATATTTATTGTTATATATATATATATATATTCAACCTTGGATTGCATAATGATATCATCCGAAAGTTCTTGTCACTATTATACTCGGTACAACAAGAATGATGATAGATGCAGTCTTCGCCTCTAGTGACAAATGAAATGCCACCAATAAAATTAGCCTATAGTCTCAATACTAAATTTAATAGAAAGAGTATTATTTAATATAAATTTATCTTCAATCTTGAAATTTGTAAAAAAATCTCTATTCATTGATCCATAATTAATAGTTAACATAACGATCAGTATCAATACGCTTTTCACTAGAATTTTATTAATCATCATTAGGTTAGCAACGAGTAGAAGAAATATTATCGTGTAAGTTAGCAGATAGCATAATTATTTGATTTGTTTTCACTATTATAATTTTGGAATTGGCAATGAATTTCATACTAATTGTTAATGGTTCATATATGCGATCATTATCTATGTACTTTTTTTATTAGAATTTGTATTAGTCATCATTGACTTAGCCGATAGTAGAAGTCATATTGCCATGCCAACTAGCATATAATCATTGTAGTATGATCCACAATATATCAACGAATATTACATTGTTTTTAAAATTTTAAGAACTAAAGATTATTATGTATTGAATGGTTTTTTGTTCTAAATGCAATATTAGAAGATATAATAATGAATTTTTGAAATTTTTGCTGTCATAGTTCTATTTTGCTTGAAAGTAGGTGTTTTTTATGAAATAAGATTTAAATTCAATTTTTTGGATTTGTCATTATTGTGCTCTTGTGCAGTGTTTGAGGTCCAAAAATAGTAAATACAAATATCATTTCTAGTATAGTCGAATTAAGAGTAACGCTGAATAGGAGATAATGTGTTTACTCTGATCACACACTTATTATATGGTCATCAGGTGAGGAGGAAAGGTGAAGGTTCCTCTTCTGCTTTGAGCGGTTTTAGATGTTGAAAGATCGTTTCAAGGAGTTGGTAGCATAGAAATGGAGAAAGTGGAATCCGACGGGGATGACGGTTAGCCGGTTGGCGGCTAAATTGGGGTTGCTCAAAACATTCCAAAAAAAGTATGGAGGAGAGGTGAAAACGAAAAAAATGGAGAGGAGATGCAAGGCTTAGGAAAGTTTGGTTCGTCTGGATGGCATTGACGATCTTAGTGGTTTATGCCAGGAGGAGATGGCAGAGAGATCCAAGCTTATGGATGAGATTTTGATGGAGGACTAGAAAGAAGAGATGGAGCATAAATAGAGGTCTAGACAGAAGTGGCTGAGAGAGGGGGATGCTAATACCAGATTTTTTCACACCATGGTGTCTGGTAGAAGGAGGAGGAACCATATTCAGGAGCTTGAGGTTGGGGAGCTGAGGCTTTCCGAGGAATCACAAATTGGCAATGTAGAGGCGTCACAGAGAAAGCAAGGGCTAGGATGGGGGTGTTGGGAAAGGGTGTGAAGACTTTGACACCTGGACATGCAGAGGAGCTGGTCACACCATTTACAGAGAATGAGGTGAAGAAAGTAGTATGGGGACTGAATGCGGAAGGGGCACCGGGACCGGATGGGTTTTCGATCTTATTTTGTAGAGAGTTTTGGGATCTCTTGAACGGTGAGATACTAGAGGTGCGTGAAGAGTTCAGAGAGTGAAATAGGGGTTTCGAGAAGGTTAACAGAGCAATGTTGTTTTTGCTTCCAAAGAAAGATCGTCCCGCTAGTGTAGAAGATTTCAGACCGATTGCTCTCTCGAATGGGATTTAACTGATTGTGGCAAAAGTGCTGGCAAATAGGCTAAAGGGGGTCATGGACTCTATTGTCTGGAGGTTCAGCCACGTTTATTCTGGGACGACAAATGACAGATGGGCTAGTCTTGGCATCAGAGATCTGTTTAGAATGGAAACACAAAGGTTAAAAGGTGGTGTTGTAGAAGATAGATTTTGCCAAAATTATGACTGTATGGACTGCAACTTCATGTGGTCATCGTTGAGGAGAACAAAGTTCACAGATGTGTAGATTGCATGGACAAAAAGATGTATCACTACGTCTTCTTTCTTGATTTTAGTGAATGATCGATTGGAAGGCGGCTTTTTCTAGCTACAGAGAGGTGTTTGCCATGGATGCCCTTCAGCGCCCATGCTTTTTGTTCTAGTGACAGATGCATTGGTAGTTTTGTTCAGACAAGCGGTAGATGGAGGTTGGTGCGAAGAATTTCATCTTGACAACATCTCCATACCTCTCCTGCAGTATGTTGACGATACAATTCTTTTTCTTGGTGGTTTAGATGAGATGAGATGAGCTGCAGAGCGGCTCAGTTGCTGGACATCTTTAGTAGCTTGTCTGGGCTTGAGATAAATCAACAGAAATCGGTGGTTATCACTTTGGTATTCAAAATGAGGATCGGATCAAGGTAGCTGAGCTATTTGGCTGTTGCTGAAGAGGGTTTTGCGTAGGTCGTGTTAATTCAAAAGGCGAATCAATAATCGTTGAGTTGACCTCACACGAAACCCGACTTCAAATAACAATTAATCCACAACAGATAATTAATCAATGAAAATAAATTTACAGAGTTAAAATTTATTATAACTCTACAAAAGATGTGTATAGTGCAAGTAATGTAGAGGTTGAACATAGGGACATGCATGTAGATTGGGTCAATGAGTTGCACAAAAATGAATGTAATGCATTTGTCTATAAGTATGCTTTTTTGTGGGTTTTTAATTTTATATATATTTTTTGAAATACTATACACAACAACATTTACATAAGGAGTTTTTCCTTTTAAGCCAGTAGATTATCCCTCTTTTGAATCTTTATTGCAACCCACACTCTCCTGTCTTCGAAATTCATCATCACCGGATGGGTTGGGGCGCACTTCCCTCCCTAGATGTGGACAAATATTTCCACTTGTATGTGTCTCATATCAGCAAATCCAATCCACTCACCACTCCAACTGAGTTGAGCCAAGTGAAAGGTGTAGGTTTCCAAGATAGGTCATTATCGACAAGAGTCGTGTATGTCCTCCGAAATACTCTACTTCGGCAGTCAAGAATCCATTGAACCAAGTCTCGTGACCCTTAAAGAATTAAGTCAACTAGACCTAAAGAACCTCAATTGCAGCTCCTATAAGGTTCCCATTAATTAGGTAGATTTTAAGGTCCAACCAAGTCCAATCTTCGAATTTTACTTAGACTTGTTCAATTATCAACTCAATTTGAAAAATGCTAATGCTATGCAAATGCTATGCTCAATGCAGAAAATATTTTGGTGATGCAATTTTCAAAGATTTTGAATTTTTTTATGGATTTTTGGAAATATGATGCATATGCATTTTTTGTATTTTTCAAAAATATTTTTCAAATGTTTTTAGTATTTTTATATTTTGCAAATGTTTTGGGGAATTTTTGAAAATAAAATATTTTGGCTAAAAAATAGGTACATATATTTACACAGGGATGCACCTTATATTTACAAGAATTAGGTTTTAAGAATTTTACAAGAGATAAGTGCTCAATTTTATAGATATATATATATATATATAAAGAATTTAAGGGTAATGTATATATTCCTCAAACTTTTTTGAAAATCATTTTATAAACAATTTTTGAAAAATAATAGTCAAAAATAATTTTTAGAAACATATAAACACATTTGAAAATCATTTCGCAAAGGCTTTTCAACAGTATGTAAAAAATTTTCAAATATTTTTGCAACCATTTTCCAAACTTTTGTAAATCAGTTTTCAAACATTTTTATTTTACACAAAGAAAATAAAATTTTGCAAACAAATTACAAAGGTTGAAAATATTTAACAAAACTTTTTCAAAATAGTTTTCATAAGATTTTTCAAAAGGATTTCCCAACTATTTTTCAAACATTTTGCAAAAAATATTTTCACTTGATTTTCTAATCAATAATTACAAAAAGAAATTGAGGAATAATCAACATCTTTTTATTAAGGTATTTAATGAATTTTATAGGATAATTAGCCATAATTATTAATAAAAAGTACGAAAGTAGGAGTTATGGCTAAAGTATATACGGAGTATATACAACCCCCCTATACGTAGCTTGAGTTATGTCCTCATAGATTAGAGAGAAAAGAGAAGACATAACTCATACTGAGTATATGCAAGTCTAAAGAATAAATGAACGAAGAAATGAATAAACGAATAGGAAGTTGACCGTTATAATGACCCCGATTCCGGGTTGTCGGATCCTCCCATATCCGGATCTGGTAACTCAACAATAATTTATTCATCAATCACAACTAACATTCAGAAACAGTCTGCAAATAAAAATACTCATAAGAAAGTATTTTAACACTTTTCTATTCACAAAATAAATTTCACATAATACGTTGTCCCACTATAACCATTTACATGTACATCAGCTTGAAAGGAAAATATACAAAAGATTATTAACTACCTTACCGAGAAAAGCTACTGTGGCTGGTTGGATGACTACGTTAACTGGCTAGATTATTAAAGTCCTTGTGATGGCTCACCGACACCTATTGGGTTTTCTATAAATTATAGGATAACAATTAGCGAGTGTTAAGTAACGAAAAAGAGAAAAATGAACAATTGTGTAATTTTTTAAAAAGTTGTTAAACATAAAAAGTTATATTTATTCTCATTAGTTTAAGTCATATTCCTTCTATTCCATATCAGGGATTAGTCCAGGGGAACCCCACCATTCTTGGATTCTGAAGTTGTGGATACTCTGGGATTGGAGATTACGTCGATCTGGTGAGCTTATGCTGCTACACGTCACCTCAACCAATCCTCCAATACTACCCTGACAATTATCTTTTTCTTTTTATTAATCAGGGTCTCAAACCCTCAGCCTGGAAAACAAAGGAACACATCGTCCTTGAGGACCCGGTTGCTTAAACTTTAAGATAACCATTAATCACATAACCTAGCGGCTTTAAATACATGTTATCGTGTCCCAACCTCAATTTAACCACCCATGCCTCCACATGGCACGACCACATCTTTCCGTCGTTCAATCCAAATATATTGCCTCCCGGTACCACACGTTGCAAATCATTCATTTCATGCGCACTTATCATAACAGGGCAACCATGTACCGTCTACGTAGGGAAAAACCAATACGAGTTCCTTCCAAGAAACCTACAGGTTGCATGCCCGACCTGTAGTTCTACTCCTAGTCATTCTTAACGTAAGACACAATCCTTTTTCAAAATCCAACTCAAAAGACATTGATTCCCATGATGTAATTCCTCCATTAAGCTTTATATTTGAATAAACATAATATTGGGTGTAGACTTACATATAAATTAATTATATATTTATAAACTCAAAGTTATGCTCATTTTAACTTCCAAACCCTAATTTTCCGAGCCACTTCATCCATTCAATGCTTAGACCTTATTTTAGTTGAAAGTCACAAAGCAACTTTTCATACTTTCTCTAAAATAGCGAAATTAGGGTTCTTCGTAACGAAGAACATAAAGGTCAGGAATCTCAACGATCTCATATAAAAACCCAACAACAAATGGAAGGATTTCGTTACCTAATCGAGCTCTCTCTCGCGTATGCAGTACTTTATCGTGATTCGTTTTCGGAAAAGGATGATTTACAGCTCCTGAAATGATTGAATTTCATGTTCATATCAAAAAAATTAAAAACATGCCATGAACACGAAGAACGAACAAAGAACACGAAGAACACAAAAAACACATGAAGAACACAAAGAACGCGAAGAACATATTTTCTCTAAAGGTTCAGCATAATTTCCCCTTATATCAAAACATATTTTAAAAGAAAAACGGAAAGAGTTTCCTCTATAAAATCATCGAGAGGAAACAATAACGAAACTGAAATAATATACTCAAACAATAAGAGATGAAGAATCGATAGATACCACACATCTTAGGTGGGTGAATGTGTGATGAATCACAAGGTTCACTGACGTGCATAGCTGCCCACACCTAAGTAGGCTATTACACAGATTTATCCATCAAAACAACTATAAAAGCAGAATTGAAAGAATAGAACCATAAGTGATAGAGAATCGGTAGACACCACGCATCTTAGGTGAGTGAATGTGTAACGAGTCACAGGATTCACTGATGTGCATAGCTTCCCGCACCTAAGTAGGGTGTTACACAGATTTCTCCTCGATCCACAATAGAAAATAAATTGGAAAGAAAGATGAATTGAAAAAAAAGCTTGGAAGAAAAGAGGATGAATCAAAAGCCTTGGTAGTGCTTCGCTAGCGCTCTTTCCCCGCCTCCCACTCCTTCTCCCGACCTCTCAATCCTAGCCCTTGGGGGTGGTGGTAGTAGAAATCGTAGAGAATGAATGGGTAGGGGGTATTTATAAACTTTAGAAAACCGCTAACCAAGTTTGGAAAACCATGGTTTAGACCTTAATCGCGGTTAGAGGCCCATGGTTTTAGTCCATGGTTTTGGCCAAAACTTATCCCAAACTTAGGGCTTAAGTTAGAACATTCTAGAAGTTTCTATATTCGCTAATGATGTTTAATTAGTGCTAATCGTGATTAACTTTTACTAATCATGATTTAACTTTCACAGCTTATGCTTAACTTTTGCTAATCATTGATTAGTATTTACTAATGGTCATTAATGATCCTCAATCCATCATTAGTTGCTTTAATCGTGTTTAATTAGTCTTAATGATGGTCATTACGGGTTATTGACGTCTTAACCCTCTTTACTTCTCTTTCTTCCAACAATCATAATAATTACAAACGAAGTCTGATTTATACGAAACAAATTCCGTTGTTTCCTCTTGACAAGCCTGATCTTATGATATAGGATTCGAGAGAGACCAAGTTAAGGTTTTAAATTATAACAACCTTAAAGGAAGTCTCGTCCTCGAGACTAGAAAAGCAGGCATAACAACCTTAAAGAGAATGAATGCCATTTCATTTGTAATGAAGATATACATAGTACATAGTGTTACCATTAAACAGGTACGGGTATTTTTCTCTCATTTCTACCTCAGGTTCCCATGTAGCTTCTTTAAAATCTTGGTTACGCCATAACACATTAACTAGATGTACCTCTTTGTTCCTCAACTTCTTGATATCCCTGTCAAGTATTTGCACATGTGTTTCTAGGTATGTCAAGTCTTGTACAACATGCATATCATCATAGCTTATCTTATGCTTAGGATCCTCAATATACTTTCTCAGATTTGATACATGAAAAACATCATGTATTTCTGAAAGATGTGGAGGAAGTGCAAATCTATATGCCACTTTTCCAATACACTGAATAATTTCAAAGGGACCCACGAACTTGATGCTAACTTCCCATGCAAACCAAACGTCTGAAATCCCTTCATAGGCGATACTTTGAGAAATACAAAGTTACCTACCTCAAACTCGAGGTCTCTTCGCATGGTATCATTATAGCTTTTCTGGCGACTTTGAACAGTCAATAGTCTTTTTCGAGCAAGCTCTACAACTTCCCGTGTCTTTTGTTGTCTATCTAAATCATAAATGTTCTTTATCCCGACCTCTTGCCAACACAAAGGAGTAGTACACCTACATCCATAAAAGTGCTTCAAATGGTTCCATGCAAATACTTGTTTGGTAACTATTGATGTATGTGAATTCTGCAAGAGGCAAATATTTCAACCATGATCCTTTCTATTCTAAGGCATATGCTCGTAACATATCTTCTAAAGTCTGAATAGTACGTTCTGATTGATCATCTCTGTTTGTGGATAATATGTCGTGTTCAAGTATAGTTGTGTGCCTAAGGCTTTCATGAAGTTCTCCTAATAGTATGAGGTGAATCGAGAATCTCGATCGGAAACTACTTCCTTTGGGATACCATAGAGGTGGACCGCATGTGTAATATATAACTTTGCAAGCTGATCTGAAGTGAAAGATAAACTAATTGAAATAAGTGTTCTACCTTGGTCAGATGATCTATTATAACCCATATACTATCTTTACCACCAGTTGTCTGAGGTAAGCCAGTAATGAAGTCTATGGAAATGCTTTCCCATTTCCACTCTGGTATGGGGAGGGGTTGTAACAATCCTAGTGGCTTTTGGTGTGAAACTTTTACCTGTTGGCAAGTGAAATATGAACTCACAAACTCAGCAACATCTTTCTTCATTCCCGACCACCAAAACTATGAATGAATATCCTTATACATCTTTGTAATTCTAGGATGAATAGATAATCTAGAACAATGCGCTTCACATAAGATGTCCTTCCTCAGTTCAGTGTGTCTGGTACACAAGCTCTGTGAAGTTATATAGTAACCCATCTCCTATCTGAAATCCCTCTATCTCATTCTTATCATGTTGTTGTCTCAAGTCTTTAAGGACTGGATCATCCTCATGTCCTTTCTTTATTCTATCCCAGATCGCAGGTTTGTATCGGTGAGGAATAAGTATAGTATCGACACTACAATCAAATGGTTTCCATTGACTTAACATTGATAATAAACCCCAAAAGTGGATAGCACTCACCAACCCAGGTGAATAAGTTCTTCTGCTAGGGGCATCTACTACGACATTCTCCTTACGAGGGTGGTAGGAGATAATGCAATCATAGTCTTTCATCAACTCTAGCCACCGTCTCTATCTCATATTGAGCTAATTCTGATCAAACAGATATCTCATGTTTTTATGATCGATGAAGATTTCAAAAGTAATATCATAGATGTAATGTCTCCATATCTTTAAAGCAAAAACTATGGCAGCTAATTCAAGGTCATGTGTTGGGTAGTTCTTCTCATGTGTCTTGAGCTATCGTAATGCATACACAACTACCTTATTATGTTGCATACGAACTGCCCCAAGTCCTTCTTTAGATGCGTTAGTGTACACTGTAAACCCTTCACTCCTGGAGGGTAGAGTAAGGATGGGTGCATATGTTAGGCATCTTTTCAGTGTTTGGAACATCGGACCATATGAATGGAACTTCCTTCTAAGTCAACCTAGTCATTGGGAATGCTATTCGTAAGAAGTCCTTCACAAATCCTCTATAATATCCAGCTAATCCCAGAAAAGATCGTATTTCTATGATAGTCTTCATGCGTTCCAAACTCATCATTGCACTAACCTTTGTAGGATCAACTGATATACCTTTCCCATAAATAATATGGCCTAAGAAAGATACTTCAGATAACCAGACGTCACATTTGTTGTATTTAGCATGCAGTTTGTTCTTCCTTAGAGTTTCAAGTGCCCATCTGAGATGGTATTCATGCAGATACTTATCCTTAGAGTAAATAAGCACATCATCAATAAATACAACTAAAAGTGATCTAAGAACTCCTTAATACTCTATTCATGAGATCCATGAAGGCTGCTGGGGCATTTGTTAGTCCAAAGGCATAACTAAGAATTCATAATGTTCATATCTAGTTCGAAATGCTGTCTTGGGGATATCCGCATCTTTAATCTTCAACTGATGGTATCCAGATCTTAAGTCAATCTTGCAATACACACTTGAACCCTGTAACTAGTCAAAGAGGTCATCTATTCTTGGTAGAGGATACTTGTTCTTTATTGTTTTCTTGTTTAAATATCTATAGTCAATGCACAACCGCATCGACCTATACTTTTTCCTGACAAATAAGACATGTGCATCCCATGGTGAAGTACTAGGACGAATGAATCCTTTATCTAATAATTCTTGCAACTGTACCTTTAACTCTCGTAACTCGGCTGGTGCCATCCTACATGGAGGGATAGAGATGTGATGAGTATTATGTATGAGAGAGATTTCAAATTCAATCTCTCATTCATGTGGTAATCCAGGTAGTTCCTCTAAAAGTACATCAGGAAACTCACAAAATATAGGTACATCTTCCATCATTCTGTCTGACCCTGATGTAGTGGTTACATAGGCTAAATAACCTTGACACCCTTGCTCTAACAACTGTTGTGCCTTCAAATTAGAGATATATTCGACATTATCAGTGGATGTCTTTCCAATGAACTGGAACTTTATCGAGTTAGGAAGGTGAAACGTTACTGTCTTCTAAAAACAATCAAGACATGTATGATACCTTTCTAACCAGTCCATCCCTAGGATAAGATCAAAGTCCTCCATCTCGATTAGTAATAGTGAAATAGGTAACTGATGTCACATTATCAGTACTATACAATTATCCATAATTTCTCGTATTATAAATACTTTTCCTCCCGATCCCTTGATTAGATAGGAATGTTTTACTTCTACTAGTATCTTACCCAAAGTGAGTATTAACCGTCGAGCAATAAATGAATGTGAAGCACCAAAATCAAATAAGGCATGTACTGAAAAGTCATGAATAGTAATGATACCTCATACGACCGTGCCTGAATTGTAGGCTTGTTCTTTAGTAATTGCATTGAGTTGGCCATTAGGAAGAGACAAGCTAAACCCACAACACTTTGTGGTGGTTGCTGTATAGGAGACGCTTCTTGTGAGCCATGACCTCTACCATGTCTTACTCGGCGTGTTGCTCCATCCCTTGAAGTGGATGTTATACTGTTAATTGGGGTTGATTTAAACCCCGAACCTCTCAACTTCGGACAATCTTTCTTGATGTGGCCTTCCTGATGACAGTAATAACACACACGCGCTCCGGTATGAGCTGAAGACCCAGCCATAGAGGTACTAGCTCTTGCTGCTGAGTCGCGAGGATATAGTGGAGGTCCAGAGAAACCCCTTCTTCTGGATAATTCCTAGCCCAAATTCTATGGCGAGATTATATTAAACCTAACTGCATGATAACAATTGTCTCTTTGGTTATAATTTACCTTTGGTTTGGATGGTACACTAGTAAAGTGAAAGCTTCTTCTTTGGCGGTTTTCATCCCTCTCCATCTCAATACGAGAGGTGATGTCCATGGCTTCATCTATAGTGGTGGCTCTATAACCTACAAGCTTCTCTGTCAAATCTCCCTGAAGACCACTAAAAAATTTGGTAAGACACTCTTGTGGTGAAGCTTCTAGAGCTGGGAAGTAATGTAACAGCTCCATAAAGTGAATATGATAATCTCGTACATTTTTGGATCATTGGGTTAAAGAGGCCAACTCCCTCCTCTTCAATTCTTCCCAATGGGAGGGACAGAAGTGAGCTCGGAACCTTTATTTAAAAACATCCCATGGAACAAGATCTACTAAATTCTTGGAAATGACTCTCCACCATCGTCTTGCATAGTTTGCTATGGAGTAGTCAGCGAAGTGCATCCAAGTGTTTGCTGGTGTATGTATTATTCTCAACATCTTGCTGACATCATCAAGCCATAGTTCTGCCTCAACAGGTGTCTCTATGCCTTTAATAGAGGAATATTTCCCTTTTTGTAATTGTCTAGTAATGTTTGGTGTCTAAGAAGGGAATTCTCCGTTACTCCTTCAGCTGGGGTAGGAGCAGACTTAATTGAAGGATGGTAATTAGATTCTTCCTCAGAAAGATGCACATAACCTTCAATCTTAGCATCCACAGGTCTGGATGCCTCAGGCCTCTCACCTTATACATTAAACCTCTCTTCTAATGTTTGTTGCTTTTGCCCCATTTCTTGCAGTATTGTCATCATAGCCCCTATTTGCCTAAACATGTCTTGGTCTGCCATGATCCTGGAATGAGTTAAGGCTAAAGGTTAGGTACTATACATTTTTTGCATGATTTACATAAGGGACAATGACTTGTAAATGGTACTGCAGTCACTTATTAAGATCAAAGGATCTTAAGGCAACCTTAGTTTCTGAACACCCCTCATAATTATCAATTATTGAGTAAATTATTGAAGTAATCGGGCTCTGATACCATGACCTCGATTCTGGGTCGTCCGATCTTTCCATTTCCGGATCTAGTTACTCATCAATAATTTATTTAGCAATCACAACTAACATTCAGAAACAGACTACAAATAAAAATACTCAAAAGAAAGTATTTTAACACTTTTCCATTCACAAAATAAAGTTCACATAATACATTGTCGCACTATAACCATTTACATGTACTTCATCTTGAAAGGAAAATACACAAAAAATTACCAACTACCTTACAAAGAAAATCTACAATGATTGGTTGGATGACTATGTTAACTGGCTGTATTATTAAAGTCCTTGCGATGACTCACTGACACCTGTTGAGTTTTTCGTAAATCATAAGATAACAATTAGCGAGTGCTAAGTAACGAAGAAGATAAAAATCAACAATTGTGTAATTTTTCAAAAAGTTGTTAGCACAAAAAGTTACATTTATTCTCATTAGTTTAAGTCATATTCCTTCTATTCCACATCAAGGATTACTCCAAGGGAACCCCGCCATTCTTGGACTCCGAAGCTGTGGATATTCCGGGATTGGAGATTGCGTTGATGTATCGAGCGAGCTTATACTATCGCATATCACCTCAACCAATCCTCCAATACTACCCTGATAATTATCTTTTTCTTTTATTAATCAAGGTCTCAAACCCTTAGCCTGAAAAATAAAGGAGGACACCGTCCTCGAGGAACTGGTTGCTTGAAACCTCAGGCTAACCGTTAATCACATAACCTAGCAGTTTTAAATGCATGTTATCATGGCCCAGCCGCTATTGAACCACTCGTGCCTCTACATGGCACGACCACATCATCCGTCGTTCAACCCAGATATATTGGCTCCCGATACCACACGTTGCAAACCATTCATTTCATACGCACTTATCATAACCGGGCAACCATGTACCACCTAGGTGGGTAAAACCAATATGGGTTCCTTCCGACAAACCTACATGTTGCATGCCCGACCTATAGTTCTACTCCCAGTCATTCTTAACGTAAGACACAATCCTTTTTCGGGATCCAACTCAAAACACATCACTTCCCATGATGTAATTCCTCTGTTAAACTTTATATTTGCATAAACATAATACTGCTATAGATTTACACATAAATTAATGTATATATTTATAAACTCATATTTATGCTCTTTTTAACTTCCAAACCCTATCTTTCCGCGCCATTGCATCCATTCGATGCTTGGACATTATTTTAGATAAAATCGCCAAAGCAACTTTTCATACTTTCTCAAAAATAATGAGATAGGTTTCTTCGGAACGAAGAATATAAAGTCAAGAATCTCAACGATCTCATATGAAAACCCAACAACACAAGGAAGGATTTCATTACCTAATCGAGCTCTCTCTCGCGTATGCAGTGCTTTATCATAATTCATTTTCAGAAAATGGTGATTTACAGCTCCTGAAATGATCGAATTTCATGTTCGTATCAAAAACACTAAAAACATGCCAAGAACGTGAAGAACGAACGAAGAGCACGAAGAACACATGAAGAACACGAAGAATGCGAAGAACATATTTTCTCTTAAAATTTGGGCAGAACTTCCCCTTATATCGGGACATATTTTAAAAGAAAAATAGAAAGAGTTTCCTCTATAAAATCATTGAGAGGAAAATAATAACGAAACTGAAAGAATATACTCAAAAAACATTAGATGAAAAATCGGTAGACACCATGCATCTTAGGTGAGTGAATGTGTGGTGAATCACTGGGTTCACTCACATGCAGAACTACCCATACTTAAGTAGGATATTACGCAGATTTCTCAATCAAAACAACTATAAAAGCACAATTGAAATAATAGAATCATAAGCGATGGAGAATCGGTATGCACCACATGGCTTAGGTGAGTGAATGTGTGACGAATCACAAGTTTCACTGACGTGCATAGCCACCCACACCTAAGTAGGGTGTTACACTGATTTCTCCTCAAACCACAACAGAAAACAAATCATAAAGAAAGTAGAATCGAAAACAAAGCTTGGAAGAAAAGAGGATGAATCGAAAGCCTAGCTTACAAAGCAAACTAAGAGGGGATCATACCTTCTTCCTCCTCATTCTCCCGACAACGCTTTGCTAGCGCTCTTTCCCCACCTCCCACTCCTTTTCTCGACCACTCAACCCTAGCCCTTGAGGGGTGGTGGTGGTAGTAGAAATCGTAAAAAGTGAATGGGTGGGGGGTATCTAGCTATAGGCTTCAGAAAACCGTTAATCATGATTAGAAAACCATGGTTTAGACCTTAACCGTAGTTAGAGGCTCATGATTTTGTCCCATGATTTTGGACAAATTTATCTCAAACTTAAGGCTTAAGTTAGAACATTCCAGAAGTTTCTAAATTCGCTAATGATGTTTTATTAGCGTTAATCGTGATTAACTTTTACTAATTACGATTTAACATTGACTACTTACGCTTAAATTTTGCTAACCATTGATTAGTATTTGTTAATGGTCATTAATGATTCCTAATCTATTATTAGTTTCTTTAATCATGTTTAATTAGTCTTAGTGACGGTCATTACAGGTTAATAACGTCTTAACCCTCTTTATTTCTCTTTCTTCTGAAAATTATAACAATTCCAAACGAAGTCCGATTCATACGAAACAAATTCCGTTGGTTTTCTCTTGATGAGCCGGATCTTATGATATAGGATCCGAGAGAGAACAAGTTCAAGGTGTTACAACCGTCCCCCCTATACTTAGGATCAAATAATCCTAGGTATAGCAGACTATACACAAAGCAGGGAGGGTCAAGGGTGGGAATGAACAGATTATACTCAGTCTGTCTCCCCCTATACTTAGGGTAAGATATCTCAAAGTATAAATAAGAAGTGGAGACAATGGAAAGGATCAAAGAATGAAAGAAATCGAGGTGCGTACCCCCTATACTTAGGACAAAGTATGTCCTAGGTATAGAAGACTGACAAAAAGAGGGCGACACCTTTTTAGTAGAGAAAGAAGATAGAAAAGGAAAAGAAGAAAATAAGAAAAGAGAGATGAGAAGATGGAAAAGAATGTACACACCACTCCCCCTAAACTTAGGATAAAAGAATCCCTAAGCATAGGCAACAACAGGAGTGATGAAACGATACGGAGAACACTCGACTCATCTACCCCCATATTTAGGATAAAGTACGTCCTAAGCAAGACACATACGAGAATGGGGTGAATGAGCAATACGGAAGATAGATGGAGGTAAACAAAAGCGAGAATACAACAAAGTGGATATACAAAGGATCAAGAAGGTTGAAAGCGAACCTTCTTACGGGACCGCTGAGGAATAGATCTGATATGGTGTAGGTCGACATCGGGGTCCTCAGATGACACAAACCGATCAGAGTCAACGAAGTAAAGGTCCTCAATTGCCCTAAGGTGAAGAGGCACAGACGGGTGAGTGGAAGAAGTATAACTAGGTCTGGCCTTGGGAGTCTCGCTAATGTCATCGTGAAAAGGGACGAACTCATCATCAGAAGAAGTGTAGTCAGTGTCGTCCTACGAGGTCTCGTCTAGGTCAAAACCAAAAGGCACGAACTCATAAGTAGAAGGTTGCGCTGAGACCGGTTGGGTGGAAGGTGGTTACTTTGTCGAAGGGTGGGAAATTGATCCTACTGAAGCATGTTTTGTCTTCTATCCCCATGTTCTTTTTTTCATCTAGACTGATGCATGCGGATGTGAGAAAGAAGATTGAAAAAACTGATGAGAAGATTTTTCTGGTCCGACGGGAAACAACAGAAATCGGGTGTGCACCTGGTGGCCTGGGAGGAGATCACGAGAACCCGAGAGCGCGGTGGTTTGGGAGTCCGAGACTTGACTTGCATGAACAATGCGTTACAAGGAAAGTGGGTGTTACACATTTGGGGCCCATCTGTGGATTTTGTAACTACATTGTTGAGAAAGATTTACAGGGTGAAAGGAGTCTTGGTAGAGAAGGTTTCTCGGTATGAATCATGACCTTGTGCAAGGTTTACGAAATGTTTTGCCTCTCATTTCACATAGACTAGCGCCAAAGCCTGGGGATGGGAGAGGCTTTAGGTTTTGGAGGGATGATTGGACAACAGAAGGCCCTTTGGAGACATGGTTTCCTAGAATCTTTGCTTCGGCAACATCAAAGGAGATAACCTTGAGGTAAGTGGCTCAATCAGGAGAATGGAGACCAGGTTTTAATGCGATCCTGTCGAACATAAGGAGGGAGTTGGATAGACTAGTCAAACTTTTATATAACGAGCTGAGAAATGGTAAGGAAGGACAAGACATGGACTTGTGTCAGGATGTGAAGACCATTTGGGCAAGCAGGATCCCGAATAGAATAAAAATCTTCCTCTGATGCCTGAGGAGATACAAGTTACCAGACAAGGTTAGGAGAACAAGGCTTTTGAATCTTCAGGATGTGATGTGTGACAAATGCGAGGAGCAGGAGGAGAACTCAGAGCATATCTTCCTCTCTTGTGGGACCTCATTGAAGGTCTTGCAAGAACTAGCGATTCCATGGGTAGATGTGTGTGGCTTTCGAGCTTCTGGGAAGGGGTAAGGAAAGTAGGAGGCAACTCCTTTGATGATGTGACACGACCTTTCACGATGCTATGGCAATTTGGTAGGAGAGAAATTAGCTTATTTTTTACAATCAGGGGTTCTATCCGGAAAATGTTGTCTCCCATTGTAAGGCTCTATGATGTTTATAGGAGCAGGGACGGAGCCAGAACATTTTTGAGGAGGGGGCACGAGCTTTAAAAAAATATGTCTATTAATTACAGTACAATCATATTCATTATATAACAATAATTATTATGGACAAAATATATCTATAGTTTTCATGTATATTTTTCATCAATTTTGAACGTTATATAATAATAGTCAATTTTGAACTTATTTTTTAATCAACTATAGCTTTTTATTCAATTTTACATAAATTGATATCATATATTTTCCACAATGTCAGGATTTTTTGTAAATGATATTTATACCTTTTTAAAAAATTAAGTTACATTCAAGTATTTTAATTATTTTAAATTCAGTATATGGATTTTGATTAATTATAACATAAACTACACTTGTCCGAATCTATATCAAATCAAAATTATAACATACTAAACATGTATTTTTTTTATCAATAACAAGAAATATTAATATCTATGAAGAAAAATATGCCAATCAAGAATATATGCGCATTTGGCCACTTTACTTGATAATAAATAAGACCAATGAATAATATATGAGACTTGACAATAAATATTTTTTTTAAATTTATTTTTTTAGATTGTGGATTAAACCCCTTATCTGTATATGTGATAATGAGATTGGATGAAAGATCGATTCATTCTATAGTTCAACTCTAAAAAAAATAGATAATCAATAAGATTGGGGTAGGGATCTATTATAAGTTGATCAATTGAAGAAATTATCCAATATAGGTTGATTTGAGGTAAAATCTATTATTTTGTGTAGGAATTTTAAGTTAAGAGGCATATTATCTATTGGTAAAATTATTGAACTTTTTCTAAAAAAATGAAGGGCGTGTACGAGTTTTATCATCAAAAAAATCTAAATGAGGCTTATGATTATGAAATATTATGATTATTTTTACTTTAAAAATCTATAGGGAAAAAATACATATACATATATTATGTAATTCCAAAATTAGGGGGGGGGAGCACTTGCCCCTCCTTGCCCCCCCTTAAATCCGTCCTTGTATGGGAGTCTATTTAGTTATATGTTGTAACACTTCTCTGGATTTGATATAGTATAAAAGTTGCGTGATGACTTCCATCTCGAGAACTCACCCTCTTTTTCTTAAGAAAAACCTAGACCTAGGATAAATTGCCAGTTAGTTTCGTGATTAACATATAATTTCCCAACGGAAGTCGAAATTTCTAGCAGAATCATTTTCTAGTGCAGATAGAGATTTCTTTATCCTTTTTGATGGACCTACGGAAGTTATTACCGAGATGGTAAACTAAATATTGGGCTTTCCGTTGGTGCCGTAAGTTGATTTTCGTTAACATCAAGAACAGTTAGCATCCTCACGTCTTTTTTATTGAATAAATTATGATGCTTTTCTAAAAGAAAGTGCACTTAGAGATTTGCCATCTCTGGAACATCATGTCCTTCGTATGGATATGGTAAGAACTCTTCACTGTGCGTTTCTCACTTTGCAGTTGTATGCTCTTGTCTATAATGGAATACTATGTGTATAATTTTGAACCCAAATTTTGAGATACGTTTTGTCGTCGTATGCTCTTATCTACAGCGGAAAAAAATGTCGACAGATAATTTATAATTTTACATTCCCATTTAGTTATGTATAGTCTCATCTCTGTGCTGTCAGTCGAGCTATACTTTATGCCTGTCAATATTATCACATCACATTGCCCATGACGGTATTGGAGTCTTCCCGTATCTGTTCTGCAAAAAAAAAGTTTGCTAATTGAAGGGACATGTCATTTACTTCATATCCGGCAGTTGATTATATGATGCATAAACCGTAAAATGCATGCGTTCTTTGTACCAATCATATTTAATTCTCTTCAAACACAGTGAAGGATCAGGAGCAGCAGCAGCAGCCTCCTCCTCCACCATTCACGTCGCTCCCGCGCATTCGACGGAAGCAGATGGTAGCGGATCTGTCTCTTTCTACTGTGAGATATGCACAGAAACCAAACCAGACGACATGTTTTTCAGCAACAAGGTCTGCTCGCACCTCTTCTGCAAGAGCTGCACCAGCCGCCACGTCGAGGCCAAGCTGCAAAGGCCCAACATTAGCATGGTTCCATGCCCGAGCCTCGACTGCAGGGAAGCACTGGAGGTGGAAGACTGCAAGACCTTCCTACCCAAGACGATCACCGACAGATGGGGTGATCTGCTCTGTGAATCAGCCATCGCCAACTGCAAGAGGTTCCACTGCCCATACAAGGACTGCTCTGCCGTAATCTTGGACGACGACTCGAGGGTGCTGGCGACCAAATCCGAGTGCATGAACTGCAGGAGGCTCTTCTGCGCCCGGTGCAAGGTGCCATGGCACGTCGGGGTTCCTTGCTACAAGTACCAGGATTCGATGAGAGGTAACAAGAAGAATGAGGATCTCATACTGATGCAGCTTGCTCACCAGAAGAAATGGAAAAGGTGTCCAAGTTGCAAGTTCATCGTGGAGAAGAAGGATGGATGCCGGCACATAACATGCAGGTGCTTCGCTTACCTTGCATGGTGTTCCCAATCTTTAATAACCTGTTAAATTTTACAACTGAGAAACGAGTTTTAGCCGTCTTCTGATGTTGCTGTCTGTTGTTTTCTATTAATTCAGGTGCAGATTCCACTTCTGCTATGTCTGCGGGAAGAAGTGGGATGGCAGTCACAGGAATTGCTATGGGTAGCTTGAAGCTTTGATGAGTGCCTTGCTCCCACAGGATTCTTTCCAATGCAGGTCGATAGGTTTCTTTATTTCTTGCTTTATGTTTTAGTTGCTTGATAGAACTTTTCTATAAAGATCCTAAGTAGGAGCCCACGAGGGCCCTCAGGATGTATTCGATCCCAAATAACAACAATAGGCCTTACTGTGGGTCTCACAATAAATTATCGGCTGTGATTTTGGATTAGATACTGTGTTCTTTTTAGTTATTTTTTTCCTGGGAGTAGGAGCTAAGTCTATTCCACTGTAAAGTATTTTCTACTTTAGCTGGAATTCGAGTACGTTTCGGTTGGACTTGTCGAATGATCTTGCGCCCATATAATTGCTTCTCTTGAATGGTTACCAAATTGTTGACATGAAGACAAAATATCGAATTAGACAAAACTCCTATTTAATTAGAGCTGGATCAAACTGTGGAAGTTGGGGAACACAATTTGCAACTCATGAAATTTTCGCATGTTAGATTTAATCTCACATACTTGGCGACCAAAGGCTCAAGCGCCTGAGCAGGGTGTGGTGATCCGGGATCGTCATCTGGTTGCGGATGCTTATGCCGGTGATACGGTACGAGCGAGGGAGGATCTTTTACTCCTGTTTGATTCTGCTTTCTAAGGAGACGTTGTGGCCTTCGGGAATGGGGTCGTATGTGCCCGGGGCCTTTCGGAGCGGGAGGAGGAAATTCTTCTGAAGGGCGGCATCGGGTCCTTGGTTGATCGCCCGTGGCGGAGGACTCGATTTCGAGATGGTGCTGATCCGTTCGCGGGGTCGATTGTGAGGCGGGTTTTGATATCCGGAGTCCCTTTGAGGTGTAGACGTCTTGCCATAATCCAGGCCTGCTTAGCATCATTGGGAAGGGTTGTTGCACTCCTCTCGGATGGTCTGAAGCCAGGTGGTAGTTCTGAGGTCATGGTGGAACTGTCTGGGTAGCCTTGCCCCTTGCCGGAGACGATGATCATGACTGTGGGCCGGACGTCGTTCCCGCTCGGCCTCGCAGCGGTGGACAGTGCTTTTGTGAATGATGGAGGAAGGAAGGTGGAGGAGGTGGCGGCGCGGGGCCTCCCGTCACCGGCAGCAGAGGAGGAGACGCGCGGGCACGATGCGTCGTTTGGGCTAACCGACGTGGAAACTACGCCGCTTTTCTCGGAGATGAATGGGGAATTTAATACGTGTATTAACTCCTCAAGGCTGAATTCAAAATCTTTTGAAAAGCACAGCTGTGGCTTTTCGGTGGAGAATATCTTTCCAAATTTGGGACCATTTCAACGCACGACCCAAGAGGTGACGTGGGAGCCATTCTTTAAGAGCCATTCAATGAGAGCCACTCAAGGCGCCTTTCCAATCCAATTTGGGAGCCATTCAATGCACAGTGCCATGCAAAATGACGTGGGTGGGAGTGGCGAATTGGAGGGAAATGTTGGCAGCAAGTGGGTCGCAGATCATACGTCATCTAAGGAGGGTCCGGCTCCTGTATATCTAGAGGACGCACATCTTGGCCCCCATTCGGTGGCAGATGTGGTCTCTTCTGATTGTCCTACCGTGCAGTTGGCGGTAGACTTCTCACGCTACTCGTACCTCGAACAACACTCGACAGTTGATGCAAGCAACGGTGCTTGTTCTGAAGGGGGTAAAGGTATGTTCACCTTTATGTGCTCGAAGAAGGCAGCAAGAGGAGGCTGGGCACGTAGCGGCAAGCTGGAGAGGAGAGGGGGGATGGGCAGGGGAGTTGCGATAGAGGGACCAGAGAGGGTTCGGGGCCCGGCTGTGTTTCTGCCTAACTCAAGAAAGCGTCGTCGCTTGGAGTGCGCTTCCGGGCCCTTAGGAGGTGTTGCGAATGGAGCCGAACCCCATGCTTCAGGGGAATGTGTTATGCCAGATCTTTGCGCTCAAGTGGAGGGTGGAGAACCAGTAGAAAAGGGACCGGTGGAGAGCTTACGGCAGCAGGTGGCTAAGTGTGTTCAGGTGGAGCTGGCGGGGGAAGCCCCCTCTGTTGATAAATGAAGATCATCTCCTGGAATGTGAGGGGACTGGGGCAGCCGGAAAAACGACGAGCTGTCGGGTCCTTGTTGGATGAGTGGCGGGCGGATGTGGTTTGTTTACAAGAGACAAAGATAGAGGTTTGGGACCTCCCTCGTTGGAGATCTCTTTCCGGGGCTAGACTTTCACAGTTCCGAACGGTGGCCTCTAGTGGGGCGTCTGGGGGCATCCTTGTTGGTTGGAATGATGACTTATTGGAGTCGACTGATTCGGTGGAAGCTCAACACTCCTTGTCAGTGGTACTGATGCACAAGAATGATGGTGTTCGGTTTCTTCTGTCTGCAGTTTATGGGCCTTCAGGTGCGCATTCTAGATCAAACTTGTGGGAAGAGCTCTCTCTGATTCGGACGCGATATGGAGACCTTCCTTGGCTCATTGGTGGTGATTTCAATGTCACCCTTCTCTCTTCTGATCGACCTCGGGATCGAGGTGGGTTGGATCCTGGCTCACCTGCGTTCAGAGATTTTGTTGAGGAGTTCTCTATGGAGGTGTTTGATGCTTCGAATTCCCTTTTTACTTGGCGGAATACCTCTTCAAGATCTAGGTTGGATCGGTTTTTATGTTCGATTGAGCTACTTGAAGCATTCCCGCTGGCGTTTGCTAGGTCCCTGCCGCGGCGTCACTCAGATCACACACCTATCTGTTGGGAGTCGGGTGAGTCAGTTCGTTTGGGCAGCCCGTTCCGATTCCAGCGCTCTTGGCTCCTGGAGGAGGATCTGAGGGATCATATTATTCAGTGCTGGAGGGGAGTTACCTCAACTGGATCAGCATCGAGGGACATGGCGTCTCGTCTGAAGGCGCTTCGGTTGATGCTAGTGAACCTTCGAAGGGAGATCAGGTTGCGGCGGAGTGAAAGGAGGGACCTTGCCCAGGCTGAAGTGGCTCGGTTGGACAGGCTTGAGGATGGCAGAGATCTTTCTGAGGAGGAGAAATTAATGAGAATGGGCTATCAGGGTGTACTTCTAGAGGAAGACAAGAAGAGAGAGATAGAGTGGAGGCAACGGTCGAGGCAAAACTGGTTGAAGGAGGGCGATGCAAATACGAGATTTTTTCATGCGATGGCAAACGGCAGGAGGCGGCGAAATATGATCCATTCCCTGGAGATTAGGGGAATGCATGTGGAAGGAGAAAGGGAAATCGGGGTTGCGGTTGTTGAACATTTCAGAGAAGTGAGCAGGAGGGACCATCCTAGTGGGGTTTGTTGGCATGATAGGGAAGTGCCTCGACTCTCGGAGGCTCAGGCATCGCAGTTGGTTTGCCCTTTCACACTTCAAGAGGTCCGTACAGCAGTTTTTGATCTAAATGCAGATGGTTCTCCAGGTCCAGATGGGTTTCCTGTATTCTTCTTTCGTGAGTTCTGGGACTTGGTGGGCCAAGATGTATTAGCAGTTGTTGAGGAGCTCAGAGGTGAGAATCGTGGCTTTGATCGATTAAATCGATCTTTAATCTTCCTTTTACCCAAGAGAGAGATGGCAGTACGAATGGAGGACTTCAGACCTATTGCCCTTTCAAATGCCATTTATCTCATTGTTGCAAAGGTTCTTGCGAACAGACTACGTATTGTTTTGGATAGCATCATCAGTAGCTCGCAGTCTGCTTTTGTTCCTGGTAGACATATGATGGATGGTGTGGTCATTGCCTCGGAGATTGTTGCTGATTGGAAGAGGAGGAATGTCAAAGGTATGCTTTGGAAGATTGACTTTTCCAAAGCGTATGATTGTGTTAGTTGGAAGTTCATCTGGGCATCTCTTTCTAGGCGTGGTTTCCCAGATGAGTGGATCTCTTGGATGAAGAGGTGTGTGACGACGACCTCTTGCTCTGTGCTGGTTAATGGCAGACAGGAGGGGGGCTTTTTTCAGCCGCAGAGGGGGGTTAGGCAGGGATGCCCACTTGCCCCTCTCTTATTTGTCATCGTGGCAGATGCGTTGTCGAGGATGGCTACTCGTGCGGTGGAGGGAGGTTTCATTCAGGGCTACAAGGTTCAGAATTTGTCGATCCCGATCTTGCAATATGCGGATGACATGATTTTATTTGTGGAAGGGGGAGCACGTGAGGCTGAGGGCATTGCTACAGTTTTGGAGCTGTTTAGGGTTGTGTCAGGGCTGAAGCTCAATGAGGAGAAATCAGTGTTTGTTCCCTTCGGTCTTATGGAGGGGGAGATCGAGGCTTGTGGGTCGCTACTTCGCTCAAGGCGTGGGTCTCTCCCGATCACCTATTTGGGATTACCCATGGTGGATGGACGTTTAAAGCAATCGGATTGGATGCCTGTGATTGAGAGAATTGAGAACAAGCTTGCGGGTTGGCGCGCTTCATGTCTATCACGTGGTGGACGCTTGGTGCTCTTGAGGTCGGTTCTCTCTGCGATTCCTATTTTCTTTCTATCCTCTCGCTTGCTACCGATGGGGATCCGTAGACGTTTGGAGACTTTGATGCGAAGATTCTTTTGGGCCGGCACTCCGTTGGTTAGATGGGAAATTGTGACGCTTACGGAAGAGGATGGTGGTTTGGGAGTCCTGAACCTTGAGGTGATGAACAAGGCCCTCCTGGCTAAATGGGTTAGTCGTATTTGGGGTGAAGGATCAGATACTCTTTGTACACTTTTGAGGAAGATCTATGATGTGACAGGCAACGTGGAGTGGCGTCCCAACAGATTGATAAGGCCTTCAAATTTTTGGCGAGGGGTCTCCTCGGTTCTTCCTCAGGTTACTCCTTTTTTGAATCCCGTGCGGAGGGATGGAGAGGAAGCTAATTTTTGGAGATGGACGGATGGTACTTTTACGGTGAAAAAAGCCTACAAAGCCTTATATGCATCCACTGTTTTTGATCCAGGTATTGCGATACCAAGGTTAGGCCAAATTTGGTCTTGGAAGATCCCTAAAAGAGTAAAAGTCTTTCTCTGGTTGTTCGGTAGAGAACGGGTATTGACTGGTGCGCGGAGGGCTAGGCTCTTTGGGGCTAACAGCTCTTGCATACGATGTGGAGAGGAGTTGGAGGATGCTGATCATCTATTTTTCCTTTGTTCTTCCTCCAGACAGATTTGGTCAGAGACCAACTTATCTTCTGTTGCATCCTCGGGGGTTAGAGAGTTCTGGGCATCGATTGACTCGTCCGGAACTAGCACAATAGCGGAGAAATGCCATGCGGCATCTATTCTGTGGGCTATTTGGTTGGCGAGAAATGGAACTATTTTCCGGGGAGAGAGATTTTATGTCGAAAATGTAATTGAACATTCCAGACTCCTACGTGGGTCTTGGTCACTGTAACTTCTGTAACTAATCCTGTGAATAAAAGTTTTTTGGGTGTCCACCTTTACGGTTCGACACCCTTTTTCCTTCAAAAAAAAATATAATATTGAAAATAGTAGAGCTTTATATGTTTCGATACATTCTTGAAACATGCTTACTTAGGCCTGTTTGGTTGATGAATAGGGATCGAGGGATAACGGATTGATAAGAAATGAGAGAATACATAGAGATAAAAAAGGATAAGTGATAGTTATTTATTATTTGATTTGCAAAGAAAAGATAACGGATAAGGAATGTAAGTTAGTTACTGTTGTTGGGAATTATTTGTCTCATTTATAACGAAGCTAGCACTGTTAAGAAAGCTGCAACCCTAAAATAGTTTATTCGACACGTATAATGGGACGTACTATTCCCTTATATTTAAACTTTATTACACCATCCAATTATACAGCTAAACCCACAGTATGTCATTTGGTATAAAATCAACGATTTGTTGCAATTGTCCGTTTTTTCTGCACGCGATTCATGATGTCCGGCATCCGATTGAATGCTGGGAATCATCGATCCCTCAGCTTTGTATTTATGACCAACATGCTTCACAAATTAAGAAAATGTCGTGCTATACTGCTATCTTCAAAAAATGGGAAAAAAAAATCAAATTAGATCGTAAATGGAAATGACAATCGTGCCGATTCGTGCAAATTTGTTTCGTTTGGCTTGATATATTGAGTTTGATTGTACAATGACCAAGCGCTAGTCGATATTACAAATGTCATCTTTATGTATATCCCCTTCTGATATTTCCAACTTTTCAGAATCCAAATCTTCAATAATCGATCCGAAAAATTTGTTTTAAGTCATGTGTGTGTAATTTTTGCTACTTCACACTCACCATCATATGTAATTTGGTCAATCAGATTGATCGGGATAGCATGCATATCAAAAGTTCACAATGGTCGGCTCATGGTAGCCTCAATGTAAAAAGAAGTGAATGATTTGAAACATGTAAAAAACCATCCACAAATTTAAATTATCTTGATTAGAAGTTCATTTGGGTCATATGGGCCGATCGTTTTAATAAGGGGTTACTAACACTACAATATAATACCATTTTTGTGTTCACTATATTGCTACCACATGTGATGGCAATTTAGTCGCAAGAATTATAGCCATTATATTGTGACTACAATACCACTACATTGTAGTTGCTACTTTCAGTAGCTGCTTTTACGACTAGTTGTAATCGTTAAATGTGAGAGTAAAGATTTGCAACCACGTTACAATCGCAATATAGTCTTATTTTGGTAGTGAGTTTTGGCGAGATTTTTTGACCCGCCAATCCAAGCCCTAAATTTTCCTAACCCCTCCCTTGGCGAAATTCTTTAGACCTACCAATCCATGCCCAAAATTTTTCCAACCCCTCCCTTCGTTGATGTCCTTTTCGTGCCCCTTCCCGACTCACCTGCACCCTCTCCGCCTCTCGGCCACCGCCTCCCCTCTCCACCACCTCCGCCTCTTGACCGTCGCATGCGCCTCTCGGTCACCGCCTCCCCTCTCCACCATCTCCTCTGCCTCTCGGTTGCTACCTATGTCTCTAGGTTGCCACCTCTGCCTCTTGGTCGTCGCTTCCCCTCTCTGGATTTCACCATATTGGGTGGTACATGCAAAAGAAGAACCTTTTTAAATTTCCCATATGATTGTTATGATGTATTTGACAAAATTTTCTATAAATTTCCCCTTTGCCGGTAAGTTAATGTTGTTTTTGTTTTTATTGTTGTTGCTTTTCTTTCTTCTTGATTAGGCACAAATAAAAATAAACCATCTCAGTTATGTGTTTTCTTAGCCAGTTTGTTGATATATATTAGGAAGAATATTTTATCAACTACTTGAAAGATGACGTACAGATTGTGAAGGAACTTATTGTAAATCTGCAATCCCTTAACTTGGAAGCTATTCGTAGTGTTGCAATCTGGCATGCGAGAACTCGATCAACTAAGGTGGAAAATTATGAAGTGTCGTTGTCCCTAATCAATTGACTCGGTCACAAGAAAAAAAACTACTCAATAAATCAATCAGGCAATCAAAGCACGTAAGCGGTTCGCTATTTATTTAACATGCTATAGCGACCATGGTCGAACACAAGGAGCACGAGTAAAACCTAAGAAGTAGTCTTAATCAGAAAATAAGGGCATATTTTTGTGGTTTTTAATTTGCAATTTTTTATATTTTCAAAAGCGAGAAAACAAGGCAATGAAATCAAGAGAAGCAAGCTTGAGCAAATTTTTATTAAAACTAAAAATGCTAAAAATAGGAAATTGAACCATTTTTGTGTTTTTCAAATATACAAATGTTTTTGGTAATTTTATGTTATTTTTCGGATATCTATCTAATTTTATAAAAATGAAGGAAATATAAAACAGAAAAATAATGTACAACCTAGACATAAAAGGGAAATTTAAATTATTAAAAGTGCCTAAACATCCCGGTTATAATTTTTATTTAATTAAATAACAAGGGCTACATATAAAAACTGAAATCCTATTTTTTGTATAATTTTTAATGATTTTTATAAGATTTTAATAGTTTTTAGATTTTTAGAACTTTTGTGAAGGATAATGCAACAAAAATTATATTGGGATGAAAAAAAACAAAGACAAGCACACACAAATTCTTATGGAATTTTTAAAGATATTTTTGTATTTTTATGCATTTTCTAAAATAGACAAGGCACTTTTTAGGGGTTTTTATTTTTAAAAATATAAAATAAAATTAAATTAATTCATAAAAATTACCATAAATATTGCACATTAGTAGGAGCTAACTGTAATTTGTGTGGCATTTTTGGAGTCGATTTAATAATTATTTGATTAAAAATGACACGCACAACACGTAGGGACCTAATTGCAATTATTAAAAAGTATTTCAGCCTAAAAATAATGCATTCAGAAAGCTTAGGATCGATGTTGCAAAAAGTTCAATTAAGTCTTGCACATGCACAATAAGCCACGCACATGGGTAGATTTGTAAATATCAGAAAAGTTCTACTCAAAATGAAACATATTGAAGTTCAGGATAGTTGTTGCAAAAAAACCACCAGACGTGTGGGACAACACATGAACTCACTGAAACTGGACTAAAATGCAAATACTGAAAAGAGTAAGGGTCCATATGCAAAATTGCCAAACTATTTTAAACTACTATAAATATTTACAGGACCGACTAATAAAGACAGAAAATATAAGGGCCTAAGTGTAAATTACCAATGGGCGATGGCATCCTCTTATGATCGGGCAGTTGAGATGGAAGGATACCTCTTCGTCGATGGAAGGCGCATATGAGATCCTCAGCTGAATCTGACGATCAGGAGCTCCCTGTCACTGAACGATTGAGATTATACCTGCGGCAAGCTCCGATCGGACGGAGGAGGAGTTGTCTTGAAGAACGCGGAAGAACTCGCCTCTGACGAGCTTCTTCCGTCGACTGAGTGCATCTCTGACGTCCTATCGAGCTACAGAGGAGTAGAATCGATCAAGGAAGACACTCCACAGTGGCTGAAAGGTTCAGAAGGGCCCATGACCAAGGAGAGGTTCCTGGGGAGACGCGGTGAACCTGTAGCTTCTTGGAACCACTTCGACCTCCAGATGAGGCCTGTCTGCGCACAAACCCTGCAGGAGAAACGGTCGTGCTCGGAGAAGAAGCTCCGGCAAGGGTTAGGGTGCTTAAATGTGTCGTAAACCAGGGGGTCAGTGAATGGATAGGTCTCCAGCGAAGCGAGGGATTCGACCTGATAGGAGGCTCCAACCTAATGGTTGGAGCCACATGGGAGAATGCGAAGAGAATGTAGAAGTGATAAGCAGTCGAAGCAAGGCGGAGTGTGGTCAAGATGCGGTGGGGATGCGAAGAATAGGGGTTTCTCTGTTCGGCAGATATAAGATGAAATTAATGGACGAGGAGCAGTATAAGAGCTACTTGGAGATAGAGGAGAGTGCCCGGGGATGTAGACGGACTCCACAGGGGGGTTCTAGCCTCGATGGCCGGCACAAATAGGGGCTCGGCTCCTTGTGACGGAGCTTGATGTTCATCTCACCGGAGCTAGGGTTTCCATGCTCGCAAAGGAATCCCTCACCCTCTCTCACCGTTATTGTCACTCTGGGAAAGGAGGTTGGGTGTGCAGGAGGATGCGGCACATCCAAAGGTGGAGGAAAAGAGAGGGGGAGCTACAGACTATATAGGTGCAAAGGTTCGGTAAGAAGGGGATGGCACCCGCGAATTGACGTGCGGATCGATCAAAGAATCATTGTGCGAGGGTTAGGGATTCGCCACCTCGAGTCGGAGTGAAGGTTCGGGCGAAGAGGAGGCCAGGTCGGGTCTAGAAAATTCAGAGAAAATTGGCCAAAAACCTGACTCAATGAAAAGGGGGGTCCGGGGGGTGGACCAGTTGACCAGAGTCAACAATCCCCGTTGGACCAATCGGGTGCGGGCTAGAATGGGACAAAATAGACTACAAGACAAAATAGCTAAGAAAAATAAAGATAATTGAATTAAAATAATAAATGAATTTAAATTGAAAAATGAATAAAATGAAAAATGTTTATTATTTTTTAAGGATTATTTTTGTGATTTTTAATTATTTTTATGAAAAATAAATTCTTGTATATACAATATATAGAATTATATACATGTATATTATACCTATGTATTTTGTACAATTATTTTTATTTTGTTATTTTTGCATAAATATCCCCATTTTGTACTTCATTTATTTACAACATATTTTTAGGAGTCTGAAATAATTTTTATTTTTATTTTTCTGAGTTATGTACAATTTTGAAAAAAATATGGAATGTTATATATATACATGCATTTTGTACAATTAAAAAGGACTTTATTCTTGTTTTTATTTTTCTTTTCTGATTTTTATTTTTATTTTTGTTTATTTATAGGATTATATAAAAGGAGGTAAAAATAATATTTTATCCTTATTTTATCCGAAATGCTTACTTACAAATACAAGTTATATGTACAATATAGAGTAGGCCCTATCTCTTTCTACTTATTTTGTTTGACGATCAGGTCAAGGCTTGACCTTCTCTTGGAGTTCAAGTCACTCTGTATTTATTCTAAATACCTCCTTCCTTTTTCTTTTTCTTTTTATTTATTCTTTTATTTTTGCACAAATACATACTAAATATACACTGTTAACATATGCATGTAGAATGCTAACTTATTATATTTGCACATATTTATATGATGCTTTGCCAAGATAAATAGCTAAAATAAAAGAATAAAGAGTGAGAATCAGAGATTCATCACCCCCCTATACTTTACCTTCGCTAGTCCCTAAGCAAACACTTATTTGAAAAAGAAGTGAAAAGAGAAAGAAAAAAAAGAAGGAGAATCAAGGGTGATTATTAAACTTGTCCTCATTAAATTGAAGTATGGAGCTCAGTCAGACCTTTGGATTATTAGTTTGTTGGAACGTTACCTGGACCTAGGTTTAAGACTCAACAGCCTCCAAGTCCCACTAATCTATGGTCAAAACTCCTCAATAATCCAGGGCAGAACAAGTCTACATACACAAACTCTGATGACCATGAACCTTTTCTTGTACTGTGTAAGTGATATGTAGCTATCCACCTCAGAAATGACAAATAAACAACCTCCCTCAACAAGGTAACTCTAATGCCCTAGTCCAGCAACTCTTTCCTCGAGGAGCAGGGTATTCCCTTCTAAGTTCAAGTTCAACCGGCTCAAGAAGAGGGGAAAGAAGAGAATGGACCATGACCAGTGTAGCCATGTATCCCTGGGAGCCTAACCAGTGTAGCTAAGTCTCCCTTGCAAGCTTCATGAGATGATAAGGTGTAACATAAGATTTGCTTTATTTATCTATATACACTCCGACATGCATTTTATTTTCAATTAGGCCTGTTAACGTTTTTGGAGTTTTTCTTTCTTTTGCACATTTTTTTCGATATGCATATGTACAACATATCTACATGGTGCAACATATATACATAAGGACTTTTTCTTCCTGAGCCAATAGACTATCCCTCTTTTGAAGCATTATTGCAACCCACAACTCCTATCTTTAGACCTTAACACTGTCAAACCAAGTTGAGGTGTACTTCCTTCCATAAAGGAAGATGAGAGGTTCCTCCTAGAAGTACTACCCTCGTATGCTATCCCAAGCCAAAGGAAACTGCCTCCTTGCCACCTCATCGGTGTGGAGCTGAGTGCAAAGTGTTAGTCCAAGCAAAGCCATTGTCTGTGAGAGACATGTGTGCATAGTTAAGTATTCTACTTAGGCTCATCAAGATGACATGTAAACATAGCCTAATCTACTCAAAGAATTAAGTCACCAATAGACTTGAAAAGTCTTAACCCCAAATCCTACCTCACCCCCTATACTTGACATGTGACATGGCTAAAGAATATATGTAATATATACTCACCCCCTATACTTACCTCGAATGATGCCCTCAGAGTGATCAAAGAGCGATGAAGAGGACATAACTCGTGCTTAGTATAGGGAAGTGAAAGGGAATACTATACTACAACGACGAATAAAAGAATAGAATAAGTAGATCTCGGTGATCCCCTATAATTAGGATCAAGTAATCCTGAGTATAGAAGACTATACAATACGGAAAAACTAAGTGAAAGGATGTACATGGTCTACCTCCCTTATACTTAGGGTAAAATATCCCTAAGCATAGGTAGCAAAACAGAGGTAAAAAGAATCAAAAGAATAATCAAGAATTTGAGACCCCCTATACTTAGGGTAAAGTACAACCTAAGTATAACATAATCACAAAATGCAGATGGGGTGTAAGGCTAAAGAATGAGATTATATGGACATATGGATCTATACATGGCACAAGACAATGATAATCAGGCATGAGGTGCAAATGATGTGAGTCGAAGATCAAATTTCATGCAAAATGAATAGGGACGACATCAACGATCAACGGCTCACGATCTAGATATGGTTTAAGGCGCTGATCATTAATGCAAAAGGTGGACTCATTTGAACACGTGAGCAAGCTAGCGGGATCTAGATGTAATTATCAAAAACTTCGAGGGCATGCTTTCAAATTTCCCAAAAGTATACAAATTGATAAAATAGTTTATGCATCAATGCTAAAAAAATGAAACCTTAGGGGGTCCAGGCACAAAATGTCCCCTGACATGATGCGTCACGTGAGGTAACGTGACCTAAATCGGAATGCAAATACCATAAACTAATGGGGACTTTTTGTAAATTTTACAAAACAAACTAAACTAAAAATAAAAGTTTCAGTCATATATGATAAATACAAAATAGCTCAGGTGCAAATCGAAAAATACCTAGAGCAGAGGCGAATCGAACGACCAACGCTCCTTCATTTATCCCACGTATCGAGTGTTGAGTGTACGATGACGGTTCGAGTTCTACGGCGGAGATCAGATCAGTGGTTGGAGTTCAACAGTGGCAGCTTATCATCATCCGACGACTGCTGTACTTCTAGAAGATTTAGCCAAATTTAATGGCGCAGAAGGGCGGTGGACGAACTAGAAAGCAGTGCCGGTGATGCAAGCTTCACTGGTCCCGATCCACCACCTTCGATGCCCCTTCATGCTCCAAAATGTCTGGAGATGATCCAGTGGTCCTCCTCTATGTACTAGCGGCTCTAGAAATCTCTAGTGATCGTCGAAAAACGCGCATAAGGTCTGTGGAACAGGTGAGCTCTAGGAACCTCGGCGACGCTCCAAGATGAGCCTAGGTGCCTCTGATCTCCTTGGACCTACAATAAAGAGTGAGAGGGTTGAGGGTAAAATGCCTCAACCCCGCAGTAGTGTGATAGAAGCGAGGGGGGGGGGGTAGCGAAATGGAGTCTCACTGGAGCGAGCTCCAGTAAGGGGCGATATAAGCGCGAATCGCAAGAATAAAAAGAGAAAACTGATATAGGGTTTATCTAGGCTATAAATGCAATAAGTAAATATGATAAAAAAAACCTAGGGTGGTCAAAGGCCGCAAGATAGGGATCTCGACACCGACGACCGACGAATGTGATGGAAACCGCCCGAGATGCGACTGAACTCGCTCCCTAAGGGCTGTAGATGGAGGTTGTCACCCTCCTCCCACCAGAGCACATGAAAAGGGGTAAAATCAGGGGTCAAAGGGGTATAAAATGAAGGAGAAGATGAGTTGCAGTTAGTGGAGACCGCCCGAGATGCGGCTGAACTCGCTCCCTAAGGGCTGGAGAAGGAGGTTGTCACCCTCCTGCCACTGGAGCACATGAAAAGGGGCAAAATAAAGGGTCAAAGGGGTACAAAATGGAGGAAGAAGACGAGGTGCAATTTATGTACAAGTCATGACGGCTCCAAGAATTGATGAAGACCGAATGAATCGATGCTCCGATACTCGAGATAAACATTGGGCGTGTAAGAGCGTTCCACGAGGAGAAAAAGTCGTGAAGAAATCAACGCCATTTTGGTATAGGAGTGACCTTGAAAAATCCGCGAAAATGGTAAAAAACGAGGTGTCAGACATTGGGAGACCTCCGTCAAAGAGTTGACCGAATTTAAGCAACGGGCGAATATGGTTGGTCCACGTGGACCAACCAGAAAAATCATTGGCAACAAGATTTAGAAAATCGATTTAAAATAATAAACAATTTTATTAATTTAGGTTATAAATGAAAAAAATTTACTATTTTTTGAATTATTTTATTATGATTTGTATTTATTTTTTTAAGATTTATAATTACAACTTAATTTTTTAGGACAATATATAGGTATATTCATCTATATATTTTAGTCTTTTATTTTTTTTGTATTTTAATTTTTTTTATTTTAACTTATTATTTTATAGATTTATAAATTATTTTTATACACTTAAATATGTTTTTATTTTATTTTTATCATATAAAATATACAATTAAATAAATAGTTGTATTATCAATATATGTATAGATATATGTGTTTTATCTATATGTTTTCTTTACATATTTTATTTTAATATTTTATCTAGTATTTTATTCCTATTTTAATATGTACATATATTATAAATAATATTTAAAAAATTATAAAAATATAAAATTATAAAAATAATGAATAATAAATAAAATGTATATTTTAATTAGTATAAATGTACAATAGGGGTCCAAAACCTAACTTTCACATCGTAATATGAAACCACCTTCATTAAATAGCTTATTAAAAGTTACATACTATTAAAGATGATTTTGATATATTTTGAGTTTTAATTTGAGAGGCATGGGTCTGGGAAGTTGGGATTTTGGAATCTTATTTAGAGTATGTTTTGTACATTGTATATTTTTTTGTATAAAATCAACTTTATATTTTCTATATTTTATTATCTACAATTTCATGTTAAAAGTTTCTTTATTTGAGGTATAAAAAGTGGAACTAAAAATTGGTATAAAAATGAGTAAAAATGAATGAAATGAAAGGGATGTTTATTGTATTTTTGGTAGTTATCTCCCCTTACTTTATTCCTTATTTACCTAGTCATCGAGACGCCTAGGTCTCAGGGTTTAAGATTATAAAATATATTCAATATTTATTCTTTTCCTTTTCTTTTTCTCTATTCTATAATTTTGGCTTTAAAAACTGTATTTTATATACATTTTACACAATGATGCATGAATGCTAAAATGCATGGATTAAGGCTATTTACATTCATTTACTAGGGTTTTTAGGGCCAAAATGATAGAATAAAGATGATGTGAGAGAATAAAGATGATGAAACGGAGAATCATCGTCCCCCTATACTTGCCTTTGCTAGTCCCTAGTAAACACTTATGCAATAAGTGCAGAAAAAGAAAAACAAGCTTAGGATGCAAGTCCAGCGTAGTCAAGTCTTCCAGCTACAGGCTCACACAATTTGGCTTTGAATCTCAAGCTTGCTTATTGACTATACAAATATATACACTTCATCATGCATTTTATTTTCAATCCGGTCTGTCTACTTTTTTAGAGTTTTTGTTTTTTGCTTCTTTTTTTGAAATACTTTATACAACAACATTTACAGAAGGAGTTTTTCCTCTTGAGCCAGTAGACTATCCCTATTTTGAAGCATTATCGCAACCCACACTCTCATGTCTTCAAAATTCATCATCACTGGATGGGTTGGGGTGTATTTCCCTCCTAGAGGAGGAAAAATGTTTCCATTTGTGTGTGTCACATACCAGCAAATCCAATCCCCTCACCACTCTAATTGACTTAAGCCAAGTGAAAGGTGCAGGTGTCCAAGTTAGGTCATTATCAACAAGAGTCATACATGTGCTCTGAAATACTCTACGTAGGTCGTCAGGAATCCATTGAACCAAGTCTCATGATCCTCAAAGAATTAAGTCAACTAGACCTGAAGTACCTCAATTCCAGTTCCTATAAGGTTCCTATTAATTACTTAGATTTAAGGTCCAACCAAGCTCCAATCTTCGGATTTTACTTAGACTTATTTAGTTATCAAACTCAATCTAGAAAATGCTAATGCAATGAAAGTGCTATTCAAAAAATATTTTTGTGATGCAATTTTCAAAGATTTTGAACTTTTTATGGATTTTTGAAAAAGATGATGATATGCATTTTTTGGTATTTTTCAAAAAGATTTTGCAATTGTTTTTAGGATTTTTAGTTTTTGCAAATATTTTTTGGATGTTTGAAAAAAAAGATTTTGTTTAAATACTAGGTACAAATATTTACATAGGAATGCATCTTATATTTACTAGAATAAGATTTTTAAGAAAATTTACAGTGGGTAAGTGTTCAATTATATATATATATATACAATTTAATAAAGAATTTTAAGGTGATGTAAATATTCCTCAACTTTATTTGAAAAAGGTTTTCCAAACAAGTTTGAAAACAATAGTACAAAATAATTTTTACAAAGAATTTTTACAAACATGTACACACATTTGAAAATCATTTTGCAAAGGTTTTTCAAACAATATTTGTAGATTTTTTAAAATATTTTCGCAACATTTTCCAAACATTTGTAAATTATTTTTAAAAAAAATTTTATTTCACAAAAAGAAAATAATTTTTTCAAAACAAAAAATTTTTTACAAAGGTTGAAAATATTTAACAAAACTTTTTTCAAATAGTTTTCAAACGATTTTTCAAAAATATGTTCAATTTTTTCAAACGTTTTGCTAAAAATATTTTCACATGATTATTAATCAGTAAATACAAAAAGAATTTTAGGAATAATAGATATCTTTTATTAAGTGTTTTTAATGAATTTAATAGTATAATTAGCCATAATTATTAGTAAAAATATAAAAGCATGAGTTATGGCTAAAGTATATACAGAGTATATACGACCCCCTTCTACTTAGCTTGAGCTATGTCCTCATAGATCAGAGAGAAAAAGTGAAGACATAACTCGTACTGAGTATAGAAAAGTCTAAAGAATAAAGGAATAAGGAATGAATGAAGGAATAAGAAGTTGACAGCCCCCTCCCATACTTAGGATCAAATAATCCTAAGTATAGCAGATTGTACACAAGGCAGGGAGGGTCAACTATAGGAATGAACAGATCATACTTAGACTGTCTCCCCGTATACTTAGGGTAAGATATCCCTAAGTATAGACAAGAAGAGGAGACATGGAGAGGACCAAAGAACGAAAGAATCGAGGTGCAACCATCCTATACTTATAACAAAGTACGTCCTACGTATAGAATAATGACAAAAAGAGATGACACCTTTTCAATAGAAAAAGAAAATATAAAAGTAAAAGAAGAAAAAACGAAAAGAGATATGTAGACGGAAGAGAAATAAGAGGATCTACACATCACTTCCCCTATACTTAGGGTAAAAGAAGGCCTAAATATAGGCAACAACAGGAGTGATGAAACAGAATGATGAATGAACACTCGACTCATCCACCCCCCTATACTTAGGACAAAGTACATCCTAAGTAAGGTACTCACGAAAATGGGGTGGATGAAAAAAATGGTAGAAGGACAGAGGTAAACAAAAGTGAATATACAATAGAGTGGATATACAAATGGTCAAGAAGGTCGAAAGTGAACCTTTTTGCGGGATCACTGACGATAGATCTAACAAGGTGTAGGTCAACATCGGGCTCCTTGGATAACACAAAGCGATCAGGATCGACACAGTGAAGCTCCTCAATGGTCCTAGAATGAAGAGGTACAATCGGGTGAGTAGAAGTAGTGTTTCAAGGTCCGGCCTTGGGTGTCTCTCTAATGTCATCGTGAGAAGGGATGAACTCATCATCGGAAGAAGTGCAGTCAGTGTCATCCTGCGAGGTCTCATTTAGGTCAAAACCAAAAGGAAGGAACTCAACAGTGGAAGTAGTCAAATCATGTTCGTCCTCAAGAGTCTCAATTTCTCATCAAGCCCGAATTCCTGAATAAAAGCAACAAGATCAAATCCGGCCTTAGTCTCATCAATCTTTGCCCTCCACTCAATGGCGTTAATCGTGTAAATCCCATGGATGCCATCGACACAATGCCAAGTCCCAGAAGAAGGAACTCCAAGGTCCATGATTTCTAAGTCTTCCTCTTTAGAGAGGAATTCTTAGGTCTTAGTGGATTCCAATAAGCAACAAAAGTCTCTGATCGTCTCATCAAGGTCATGGTCCTCGGGGTTAGCCAAGATAGGTGTAGGTGCATGTCTCTGGTCAGCAGTAGGTGCGGTGATCAACACTTTGCTCTCATCAACAGGACGGAAGAGAATCTTTCCTGATCCGTAATCAATAACAAGCCTCGCATAGGTGAGGAAAGGTCATCTCAGGATGATTGGAGAGTGCTCCCCAGTGGAGGTCTCCATGGGAAATATCACAAAACAACATTGTACCTCATGCCCTGAATCAAAATGTTGATGTTTGCAAGGATAGCCTTCGGCCTCTTGATAGATCCATCAGCAAACTGTACTATCATCCTGGCCTTCTTTAGAAACCCAAAGTGAAGAGACTGTACCAGCGAGAAGGGTATGATGCTAATCGAAGCACCATTGTCGAGGATAGTGTGATCACAAGTATGGTCGGAGATGGTGCAACTAATAAATGGTGTAGTAGTGTTCCTTTTCCTAGGAATAGGACAGTGTGTGATGGTGTGGGCAGTGGCCATGGTCAGAATGTGACACTCAGATTTGCTCCTTTGCTTTCTTTTCTTGGGAGGAGGAGTAGATAAATAGGTCATGGTCGGTTGAAGTGGGGCATGGATGATCTCATGAATGGTAGCCACCACTTCAGGTTCCGTCAACATTTTTTTGAATTTTTGGATCTCCTCCATACAAGGGAGGAAGTCGGAATCATCATCTACACAAGGAATGCCAAGAGCAGTCTGTACAACGGTGATGAGCCAAAAATTCCCGAACAACTAAGGTAAATCAGATAGCTAAGGTCGTTGCGACCTCAATCACTCGAGAAATCGGCTCGATCAAGAAAAATATAAGATCAGACCACCAAAATCAGAGAAGACAAAATCAATCAAAAACAAAGATATAGCGGTCCCGGCTATGAGATTAGCCTGGTGTAGCACCCAGGGTCGGACTCAGGGAGCACGAGTTGGCCTTGCGGCCCACGAAGTAGTCTCAAAATAAAGTAAAATAAAACAAGTATTTTTGGTGGATTTAATTATTTTTATATTTTTTTTTGGATTTTTAATAAAGGTGAAAAATGAGAAAAGGGACAAAATCAAGCACACTCAACAAATTATTTAATCACCCAAATATGCTCCAAAAATTCAAATAAAATTATTTTTACGTTTTCTACATTTTTTAATGTTTTTGATGAATTTTTGAGATTTATCTAATTTTTATATAATTTTCTAAAAATCAAAGAAGGCAAAAACAGAAGGTCACTGTCCAGTCAGATTTTTAAGACCCATAAAAAATGTCAAATGGGTTTATATCAGTCTGAAAGTAATTTTTATGCAAAATAGAAACAACAAGAAAAATTCAGAAAAAGAGTTTATTATTTTTTGAGTTTTCTACAATTTTTTAAAATTTTTATGAGTTTTTAAGTGTTTTTTAATTTTTAAGGTTTTTAAAAGTCCAAAAATAGCCAAAAAATTGCACAGAAAATCAAAAACACCAAAATTAACAAAACCTATTTTTTTTGAATTTTTCAAATAGTTTTTATATTTTTTATGATTTTCTAAACTGGAGAGAAGTAAAAACTACTGTTTTTAGATTTTTAAAAATATCAAAACACCTCAAAAATGTAGCAAATTTTTAGTGAAATTTTTACACAGTGGTAGGAGCCACATGTCCAAATTTTATGCAATTTGGAGTTAATTTGATATTTTATTTAAATCAAACAAAGGCTCAGAGTGCACAGGGACCTATCTATAAGAAAAAGTACTTCCAGGGGCTCAACAATAACAAATCCAGAAAGTATAGGGTCCCTCATGCAAAATTTCCAAATAAGCACGCGCGATGTACGTGTACAGGGCACAAAGGGACCTATATGTAAGAAAACAAAGTTCCAGGGGCTTAATAGCAACTCGTGCTAAAAGCCGAGAGGATAAAATGCAAAATACTCAGACAAATCAGCACATGTCAAATAAAACCATTCATAGGAGCATCGATGCAAATATCAGAAAGTAACTTTCATTCCATGACATATAGAAACTACGAGCCCATACGATGCAATTTGTCCAAATAGCACATGACGAAGCACGTGTATCACACAGGCAGGGACAAAAATGAAAATATCATAAACATTAAGGTCTACAATGCAAAATATCCGAAATAAAATCAACTGAACTAAATATTTACAGGACTAAATGCGAAATGCAATAAAAAGAGGGCCTACAAGTAAATTACCCCTTATTGAGATCTTAGGCTGGAGGCGCGCCGCGTGTGAGATCGAACGGTGGAGGAGCGCTAATGCCTCTTCGAAGAACCCTGGATTGGATCTGACGGACGAAGGCGTACCACGTGGATGATCTGATGGCCCTGGTGCGTGCACGCCTCTCCTCTGCGATGGATGGTCTCGATCGATCCCAGATGGATCTGACGACTACTGGCGCTCCCTAAATAGAGGGTTGCGATTGGATCTGGAGTGTCAGGGGCGATCAGACAACGGTGGAGATCCTCCAAGAACTCTACGCCAGCGAACTTCGCCAGCCTCTTGTGTGCGCCGAGGTCCTCCTCTGATGCTGCTGAGATATGGAAAAGCTCCGCAAAGGTGCTCCGCAGCCAATGGGCCCCTCCGATGAGGCCAGCGACCACTGGAGCGGTCCGGCGATGACGGAGGGAGCAAAGCTCCTGGGCTCGAACGTTGGACCTCCAGATGAGGTCCCTTTGACCTGCAAAACCACACCAAAAGCTTCCTGGGTCGAGGGCAAACTGCCTCGACCCGGTTAAAGGTGGAATGGTGGTCGGGCGAGTCGGGGCGAATGACCTCTATTGAATGACCCTCTGACGAGGTGACGGCGGTGGAGGTCGAGCCTTGGTTCCTGGGCGAACCAAGGTGGGTGCGTGGGTGCAGAAGGTTGAGAGGGGACTCACGGAGATGATGGTCGGGTCGGATGATGGATTGATGATCGGAGCGGGCGAATCGATCGGGCGACGGTGAATGGGTGAATTGGGCGTAAGATGAAATTCGATGAAACTAGAAAGAATCGGGTCTACCTGATGAAGGGAATCGACTGGGGACGAGTTTGGTGAGCTCTGGGTTAGCCTCGAAGGGTCGTCGGTGCTCGAGGCTCTAGCGCACCTCGCGGCGGCGCACGACGACAAGGGGTCACCGGATCAGTGGCGAACGGCGTCCTCTCCTCTCTTTGATACTCGCCTCACTCAACTGTCCACTCTGGGGAGTCTAGTGGAGGTCCTGGGACGAAGGAGCAGCACCAAAGATGGCTGGGAAAGTGCGGCGGAGGTGGAGCTATATACGGCTAGGGATCCGGCTAGATGAGGATCGGGCAGAGATCGGAAGCACGGATCCCTATGACATAAATCCACAGGCGAGAATCTCGGATCAGCAAGGAACAAATGGAGCTCGGGGTTTGGATATTTGGAGGTCGGATCATGTCTGGAAAATTCGGCGAATGTCGGGTCGGACGCAAGATCCGCGGGGACAAGGTCCAAGGGGGGGAGTTGACCGGGGGTCAACATCCCCCGTGGACCAATCAGAGCTCGCCATTTATTAAATGTTTGGAAATTCAATAAAAAAATAATAAATGACCTATTTTCGAAAAACTTAAAACATGAAAAATGTTTATTTATTTACAAATTATTTTTTAGTGATTTTTATTTATTTTTTTGAAAAATAATTTATGTATTTATATTATATTATTAATATGTACAGGTATATATATATATAAATATGTATTTATTTTTTTATTTTAATTTTTAATAGTTTATTTTTATACATTTATTCCAATTTTACATTTTATTTATTTATAGAATAAAATGTGGAATAAAAGTGTATTTTTATTTTATTTTTATTGATTATTTACATAGAGTAAATAAATAGGTATATACATATATTCACATGGTATATGTACAATGTGGGTTTTGATTTTATTTTAATTTCTTTTTATTTTATTTTTATTTCTCTAATTTTTATTTTATTATTTACATCATGAAATAAGGGACGTGAAAATATTTTTATTGACTTTTATTAATTATTTACAAAGGGAAAATACATAGATGTGTTATTTTATACATAAGGTCTATATACACTGGTGGGAGAGTTTTATTTCTTTTTGTTTTTCTTGTATTTTTCTATTTTTATTTTTGGTTTTATCTTTACAAATATGTACAAATTAATAAACACACATTTTTATTTTTATTAAGAGGAAAATAATTTTATTTATTTACAGGTATATGTACACATAATTGACCCTATCTCCCTTTACTTTGATTCTTTTGCGGTCAGGCCCATGCTGAGCCCTCCCTTGGGATTAGGTCGCTCAATTTTTATTCTAAATATTTCCCTCTTTTTCTTTTGTTTCTTTATTCTTTTATTTATGCACAAAAACATGCTAAATATTCATATTTACACAATGCATGTAATTTGATAAATTCTTCTTTTTACACATAATACATGATATTTTGCAAGGGTTTTGTAGCTAAAATAAAAGAATAAAGAGTGACGAATGGGTATTCATCACCCCCCTATACTTAACTTTGCTAGTCCCTTAGCGAACACTTATTTGAAAAAGAAGTGCAAAAGAAAAAGAAAAAAGAAAAAGAGGAGAAATCAAGGTTGATTATTAAACTTTCCTTCATTAAATTGAAATATGGAGCTCGGTCAGACCTTTGGATTATTAGTTTGTCGGAACCTTAATTGGACTTAAGCTTAAAAACTTAACAGCCTCTAAGTCCACCAATCTATGGTCAAGACTCCTCAATAAACCAGATTATAACAAGTACACATACACAAACTCTAATGACCATGAATCTTTCCTTGTACGGTGTAAGTGATATGTAGCTCCCCACCTCAGAAGTAACAAAGAAACAACCTCCCTCAACACGGTAACTCTAATGTCTCGGTCTAGCAACTCTTCCTCGAGAAGTGGGGTATTCCCTTCTATGTTCAAGTGCAACCGGCTCAAGAAGAGGGGAAGGAAGAGAATGGACCATGGTCAGTGTTATCCTTGGGAGCTCTAACCAGTGTAGCTGAGTCTCCCGCTGCAAGCTTCATGAGATGGAACATGTATACCATAAGCTTTTTCTTTATTTGACTATATACACTCCGGTGGGATTATTAAATTTTCAATCCGACTCACCACTTTTTTTTGTAGTTCTTTTCTTTTTGCACATTTTTTTATGTGCAACTGTACAACATATCTACATGGTGCAACATATACACAAGGAGTTTTTCCTCTTGAGCCAGTAGACTATCCCTCTTTTGAAGCTTTATTGCAACCCACAGCTTCTGTCTTTAGACTTCATAACCACCAGACAAGTTGAGATGCACTTCCTTCACTATAAGAAGAAGAGAGGTTCCGCCTAGAAGTACTACCCTCATATGCTACCCCAAGCCCAAAGGAAACTGCCTCCTCACCACCCCATCCATGGAGAGCTATGTGCAAGGTGCTGGTGCAAGTAAAGCCATTGTCTTTGAGAGACATGCGTGTGTTGTTAAGTGCTCTATCTAGGCTCATCAAGATGACATATGGTCATAGCCTAGTGGACTCAAAGAATTAAGTCCCAATGGACCTGAAAAGTCTCAATCCTAAGCCCTATAAGGTTCCTCTTATCATTAGGTGGATTAAGATCTTTAACCAAGCTCCATTTGTCAATTTAATTCCAGGCCAGTTTTAAATGTCAACTATGATTTGGAAAACTGTGCAAGTATTTAAAAAGATGTTGTTTTACAAATATGCAATTTACAAATGTTTACAATTGTGCAAAATTTTTGAAAAATATTTTAAAACATAGATGTATGCATGAATGCGAAGTTTTGCAAAATATTTACAAAAATTTAGACAAGGTTTTTGCAAACTTTTTGTTTTCCAAAACATTTTACAAAAATTTTATACTATATACATAGTTTAGATATGAAAATATTTACAAGCTATTTATACAAAAAGATTTTACAAACATTTGTACAAAAATAATTTGATAAATAAATAGGTATGTGCAAGATGAATTTTATATACAAGGGAAATTTTTTTAAATTTTATGTATTTTTAGGTTTTTAGCCATTTTTATTTATTAACACACTCACACAAAGTACGAGTTATGGCTAAAGTATATATGAAATATATACACACCCCCTATACTTAGCTCAAACGATGTCCTCAGAGTGATCAAGAGCAATGAAGAAGACATAACTCGTGCTTAGTATAGGGAAGTGAAAAGGAATGGCTATATACAAAGATGAATCAAAGAATAGAATGAAGAGAACTCGGTGTTTTCCCCCTATACTTAGGATCAAGTAATCCTAAGTATAACAAGTTGTTCATGAAGGGAAATCCGAGTGAAGGATGTACAGGGTCTACCCCCCTATACTTATGGTGAAATATCCCTAAGTATAGGCAGCAAAACAGGGGTAGAAAGAATCAAAAGAATACCCGAGAGTCCTACATCCCCCCTATACTTAGGGTAAAGTACACCCTAAGTATAGCAAAATCATAAGATGAGAGAAGGGATGTGGGACTAAAGAATAGAGTGATATGGATAACTGGATCTATACAGGTCGGAAGAACAGTGATAATCAGGCGTGAGATGTAAAGTCAAGAGACCCATCTCACGCAAAGTGAATAGGGGCAACATAAACGACCCGCGGCTCATGATCTAGATATGGCTTGAGCCACTGGCCGTTCACTCGAAAGGTAGCATCAGAAGAAAACTCAGATGTATCAATACTCCTATTGTCATGCACCTTTCTAACCAAATACGGTCCCTTCCATTTGCTTTGTAGCTTCCCTGGAAATAGACGAAGCCTAGCATCAAACAACCATTACTCTCTGTCCTGGCTCAAACTGCTTGTGGCTGATATGAGAATCATGCCACTCCTTCACTCTCTCCTTATAATGTAGGCTGTTTGAGAAGGCGGTATCATGAAGCTCCTCTAGGTATGCTAACTCTGCCCTCCTCTGATCTCCTACACTCTCTGGATCCAAAAGTATATCAGTGACTGCCCAAAGTGACCTATGTCTCAGCTCAACAGGTAAATGGCACGGCTGCCATAAACGAGGCGAAAGGGAGATGTACCCAAAGGAGTCTTGAAAGACGTCCGATATTCCCACAAGACCGAGTCCAAAAGCTGTGACCAATCCTTTCGATCAGGGCGGACGACTTTCTGCAATATAGTCTTGATCTCCCTGTTCGGCACTTCAGCAAGAGCATTCGTCTGAGGGTGGTATGGAGTGGCAACTCGATGGTCTATGCTGAACTCGCTAGCAAGGGCCTTTACCTTGTCGTTGACGAAATGAGACCCCCCATCAGATATCAACACTCAGGTACCCCGAACCGTGAAATGATATGCTTCCTCAAAAATCGGCAAACAGTCCTAGAATCTGTGTTAGGCCGGGATGGCTGAAGATAAAATCCACATAATCCACGACCAACAGAATGTACTCAAATCCCTGACTCCTAGGGAATGGACCCATGAAATCGATGCCCCATGCGTCAAAAACCTCACAGAAGTGTATGGGCTGCATCGGCATCATATCACGCTGTCCACAAGTGCCCATCCTCTGACAGTCAGTACACCTCTACACGAACTCATCAGAGTCCTTGAAGAGAGTAGGCCGTCATAGGCCGGATTAGAGCACTTTCTATGCCATTCTCCTCCCTGAGTGATGTCCTCCTGCCTCAAGCTTGTGGTAGTAAGTAAGGACGCTGTGGTGCTCCTCCTGAGGAATGCACCGATGCCAGATACTATCCCCTCCCTCATGGTAAAGGATGGGATCCTCCCAATGGTAAAACTTGGCATTCGCAAGGAAGGTCTCAAGTTTCTGCCTGGGCCAATCTTGTGGAACTTTCTTAGCAACAAGAAAGTTCACAATATCAACGTACCATGGAGAGAGGCGATAGAAAGGATCGCCTCATCCGGGAAGGTCTCACAAATGGGCTCAATCTGCTCAGAATCCTCAAGATGCTCCAATCGGGAGAGATGATCCGCCACCACATTCTTGACTCCAGGCTTATCCTTAATCTCTATTTCAAACTCCTGGAGTAGAAGGATCCATCTGGTCAATCTGGCTTTGGCATCCTTCTTTGCCATGAGGAGCCTGATGGCGGTATGATCAGTGTAAATGGTGACTCTAGATCCAATGATGTAAGATCTGAACTTATCTAGGGCAAAGAACTACGGCTAGCATCTCTTTCTCGGTGACGGTATAGTTCCGTTTGCACGGCATCCATGTAAGGATAGCGTAGTGAATGGAAAATGGGACTCCATCCCTCCTCTGTCTAGCACGGTCCCCACGGCAAAATCGGAGGCGTCCGTCATAATCTCGAATGGGAGAGACCAATCAGGTGGCTGGAGACATGAGCCTCTATGACACAGCTCTGAGAATCCTCAAACGACGATAGACACTTATCATCTACAAAGAACTCGGTGTCTTTCATCAACAGATCAGTCAACGGTCGGGCAACCCTGCTGAAATCATGAATGAATCATCGGTAGAAATCGACGTCCCCCAGAAAAGACTGTAACTGCCGCAAGTTGGAGGTGGATCGAGTTTTCTATTGACATCCACCTTGGCCGGATCAACCTCTATGCCCCTGTTGGAGATGATGTGGCCAAGCACCGTCCCCTGAGTCACCATGAAGTGACTCTTCTCCCAAGACAACACTAGGTGAACCTTTATGCATTGCTAAAGGACTCGTTCTAGGCAGTCAAGACAGGAATCGAATCCGTCGCCGTAGACTGAGAAATCATCCATGAAGACCTCCAAGCACTCCCCACCATGTCCGAAAAGATAGACAACATGCATCTCTGAAGATAGGGCGAAGCCCACCAATGGCATGCGTCTGAAGGCATAAGTCCCAAAGGGACAGGTGAATGTAGTCTTGTCCTGGTCCTCGGGCGCAATGGCCACCTGATTGTAGCCGGAGTACCCATCCAGAAAGCAGTAATGGCTCTTCCCTTCCAGTCTCTCAATAATCTGATCAATAAAGGGCAGGGGGAAATGATCCTTCTTGGTGGCCTGGTTGAGCCGTCTGTAATCTACGCAGACCCTCCAAGAAGTAGGTACCCGGGTAACGATCTCCTCTCCAGACTCGCTGACAACTGTAGTGATGCCCAATCTTCTTGGACACCACATGCAACGGACTGACCCACTTGGAGTCGGAGATGGGGTAGATAAAATCGGCGCTCCACCATTTCGAGATCTCCTTCTGACAACCTCTCTCAGATTCGGGTTTAGCCGCCGCTGGAACTCATGCGACGGCTTCGCCTCATCCTCGAGATAGATATGGTGGGAGCATAGGGCCATACTTATCCCCTAGAGACCAGCTACACTCCATCCAATTGCCTTGTGGTTCTTTTCAAGAACCCCCATCAGACGAGATTCCTGCTCTCCAGTCAAATCTGCTGAGATAATGACGGGGTACATCTCATGCTCACCCGCAAGGAACCTATACTTCAGCGACGCATGAAGTGGCTTCAACTCTGGACAACTGGGTGCTGGTGGATCTGGCCTTTGAAAGGTCTGAGTGAACATTGCCAAATCTGCATGGGATAACGGAAACTCTCGCTCACAATCTGAATCTGGAGAAGGCTGCTCTACTGGACCGTCTCTGCTCTGCATGGCATCAACCTCCTCCCTAGATGTAGGCTCAGTAGAAGTCAGATTTGTATAAAATCCTCAAACTCTACCCAATCAAGATCTGACTCCGAGGGATCTGTATCAGACTCACAAAAAATCTCTATCTCGCGGTCGGGAACCGGCTCTGTTGCCTGAAAGGTATCCTGGACCAGGAATGCGCTCTCCAAGCTCTCCTTTGTCGGTGTTTCTGCATCAACAAACTCTGAAGGTGAGAGGATGGCCTGTGCGACTGGATCTGCCCAAACTGCCTCATCATCTGTAATCACAAAGTCACAGTCCTAGTGGATGTCTCGCCCTGACTCTATCATCTGCTCTGAATCAGTGGTCTGCTCTGAGCGCTCTGAATCCTTGGATCTGATGTCCTCGACCGTCTCTATTTGTACACTCTTGCCCTTGATGCGCAAGTATACCTTCCCACTATCATGGTTGGTCACTGCCTTGGTTGTGGCCAAGAACGGGCGACCTAAAATGATGGGGGTATAAATAACAGACTCAGGGATCTCCATATCCAACACAACGAATTCCATGGGGAATTGCAGGCCCTAAATCGTGACGGCAACATCCCTCAGCAACCCCTTCAGTCTCTTGACAGATCGATCAACAAACTGAAGGATTGTCCTGCTCTGTCGTAGAGTGCCCAACTCAAAGCGATCGAGAAGGGTTGCCGGAAGTAGGTTGATCGATGAACCACTGTCTAATAGAGTGCAGTCGAACCTCTGCTCATGGATATGGCATCTGACATACGAGGCTCCTGAATCTGGCCTCTTGGCCGGTATACGGTTCTGGATAGCGAAACATGTGGCCTGGGTAAGCACATGGATCTCAAAACTGGTGGTTCCTCCTCTTCCTCCTAACTGTGGTCCTGTCTCTGAGTGATCTCTGGAGTAGAGGGATGTGCTCCAAGGCCTCCTGGAGAGTCAGCTGAATATGGACTCGATCTATCATCTACTGGTTGAAATCTACCGGCTGATTCTTTTTGGCATTTTCTGTTTTCTGCCCCTTACCCAAGTGGAGTGCACTAGGGAAGGGGATCATAGGGTCCTTCTGAGATGAAGGACTAGGAGAGGGTCTGGAATGCTCATGAACAACAGAATCCACACAATCATCATCAAGCAACACATGTGGATCCGGAAATAACATACCCTTTCCTTTACTTCCAGAAATGTCTTGAGATACATGTACAAATGGAAATACTACAGGACTAGCAGAAGTAGAAACAGTGGCATCAACACCACCATCGGCATGTCGGCTCGCGGCATCAGCACCGCGCTCTGGCTCGGCAACAATGGTGGCATCAGTACCACCTCCTTCATCTGGTGAAGTGACGGCATCAGTACCGTCAGTGGGATCAGCATCCATGGAGGTGTCAGCACCACCGTCATCATCTCTCGCGGCATCAGTACCGCGCTCCTCCTCGCCCGACGCTCTGGAAGTGGCATGAGAACATCGTTCAGACGAGGCGCCGCCTGCTGGCATCCTACCGCTCCTAAGTGTGACAAAGTCAGTATCAAATAGATATGCAGACATATCACCAAACGAATCACTAGGAGTGGCATACTATGTGAAATCTACCTGCTCAGACTTCCTCTTCAGGTTGTTCGGGTTCGGCTCACTATGGGCAGGTATGGCGGCCTTCCCTCCTCACAATCTCCGCATCTCCTGGCGGAACTCCTCCATCTCCCATCTGAAGGTAGCCTGCTGCTCTATCACGAGGCGGGCTATGTCGTCCAAGGCATGGTTCTCATAGGATGACCCATGAGAACCCGATGGGTGGCCTCGCTGGTAGTGAGGCTGCTGCTGTGGCTGGTGCGGGCAAGAGGAGTACTGCTAATGCTGCTGCTGAGGCTGATCACGCCTCCAAGAATTGTCCCTGCTGATAGGGACGAGGACCATACTGAGATGACTGCTGATGTTGCTGCTGGTACACTGGGGGCTGCTGCTGCTGCTGATCTTGCTGATGGCCATACTGACCACCCTGACCTGAAGGCTGCTGCTGGAAACTGGCACCTCCGGCCGACCAACGGAATCCGGGATGATCTCGTCGGATACCGGGCTGGGGTCGGTCGTACCAAATCCCGTTGACATCCATCAACGGCTCGGGCTCGTAGGAGGGTGGCGGGAGTACTTCTAGAGGCTGATCTGCCTGGTAAACCACCATCTAAGTGTCTGGGGATGGTGGTGACTGGTAATAAGGATGCGGCTGCTGGTACGGCTCTGTCTGTACAAGGTAGATCTGTCTAGGCTGACTGGAGATGGAGTGCTGGGACGAGCTGCCACTGCCATTCGGATCTCCTCGTGACTGAAGACGGGGCTGAGAAACCGTCTATGCCTCCTGGAGACACATGATCTGTGTCTTCAGGTCACTCAGCGTCTGTGCCATCTGATCCATCTATGATATGCTCTAGCACTACTTCTTCTCTATAATATCCATCTGGTCCAGCTTCTGCTGATAATGCCTATGTCGGCGGATGTGGACTCGGCTTGTGCGGCTGCCGTTGGGCGAAGTGGAAGGACTGGCGTCGACCCGTGCTATCCTCTGGTACTGCACGGTCTGTGGCTGGGGGCGTCCCTGAGGGCCTGTTTGGTTGCAGGGTTGGGCAGGGTTGGTCCAACCGTGGTTACTATTCACAAGGGTACTTCCTCCTCACAGATTACTATTCACCCAGTCCAACCCGGCCCAACCCAACCCTGCCCAACCCTGCAACCAAACAGGCCCTGAGTGTAGAGTCGGGTTTGGGACATCATTGTATAGTTCTCAACCATCTCCTCGTAGATGGCCCAGACCTGATCATGATCCTTGGCGAAGTAGGAACCACCACAAGAAGCGTTCAACAGGCCCTGCAGCTCTAGTGTTAACCCGCAAAAGCAGCTCTGAACAAGGTTCGGCTTCGTGATATCATGGTGCGGGCATCTATCAGTAAGCTCACGGAACCTCTCCCATGCCTCGTGAAACTGCTCGTTGGGGGAGCATGGAGAAGTTGCTGATCAGGGCTATCGCTGCGTTCGTCCGCTTGAGTGGATAGTACTTGTTCAAGTACTCGGTGCGGATCTGCTCCTGGGTGACACAAACCTCCCCAGATGCTTCAGCCAGGTGGTTGCTCTATATGCCAGTGAAAAGGGGAAGGCAATCATGCGGATGGTATCCTCGTCCACCTACTTTCATGGACGGTGCTGCAGATCATCAAGAATTCCTGGAGATGAAGATGGGGCTCCTCCGTGGCGAGCCCATGGAACAGGGTAGGAGCTGCAGTGTGTTCGGGGGGAACTTGAAGTCCCCCACGATGGCTGGAAGAACGACCCACCGGTGCGCCAGTGTCGATCCGGGGTTGTGCAACTCCCGCATCGGTCTCGACAGATCAGGTGCTACTGCGGCTGTTGCGGTTGCCGGCTGATCGGGGATCCTCGGTCCGTCTCCGGGCACTGCTCGCGGTCCGCTCTCATCTGCTCCATCTCTCTCCCCATCTCTATCATGAATGCACCCTGATCCCTCAACTGCTGCTGCACTGTCTTAAGGGAGGCGATCAAGGTGTTGTTGATCGCACCCTGGTCCATGACAAATGTCTGCTCTGCTCGAGGACCTCCGGTGCGGTCGTCGCTGCTGCCGGCCATGGTCTCTGCAAAGGCAAAAGACCCAAACTCAGGTGCCAATAAATCATCTATCTGTTGTCTCGCATCTGGCAGATGTCTCAGGTACAGAAGAAGGGTGGTCAAGGGGGAACATAGCGGAGTCGAACTCAGGTTCGGAGAGCGGGTCTGGGCTCTCACAAACCAACCTAGATGAGTGGGCTGGAGTGCTAAAAAGCGGTGCAGCCAGAGGCTGCCTAAGAGACCTCCTGCCCATCATCTTGATCTGGCGAGTTGGGCGGATGGGATCTGGAAACAACTATGATGAGCGAACAAACCCGGATTTACCTACGCAACGCTAGCTGAAGACCATAAGAGTTCGATCAATTATCTTGTCAATTTTATTAGGTGATCAAATCGGGATAGCAGAGCGGTTACGTGACCTGGTAGGAATCCAATCTGTCGAAAAGACTGTCCCGTATAAAAGGCAGGTAGTCTGATCGGGGCTCGGATATGGCTCTAGCCTAGTGTGCGGGTCACTCTCTCATTCATGCAAACCAGACAATGAGGGGGTTGCTCTCCCTAGACAAATTTTTATAATGAGTGTCTTTTAGGGCCAAGTTAGTTTAGCAGTCCCAATTTTATTGTTTTTAGTTTTTAGATATTTTCAAAGCAAACAACACCTAACAAATTTTTCGGTTCTCCTGATTATTTTAAATCCAAAAAACCAGGAGAGAAGATGAAAAAGCCGATGCGCAGGAATCAATAATGCATGCAGAGTAAGAGATGCGTACCTGACTCCAACAGTCTACATGCAGGGTGATCCGCACATAAATAAAAGAAAGAATATAAACTACCTATATGATGCACGCAGAAAACTGTCCCTATCCGAGCAATTTCTACACGAAAGAACAGTAGCCGGGTACTCGAGCCTAGGTCCGGAGTTCTATCTTGGGAGCCACTCGGTGTCTGCCACAACATATCCTGCACGCGCTGTACATGACTCCTCAAGGCACGTGGACCAGAGCCCTAATAAGCCAGCTTTTTCTTGTGAATTAATAATTAGATCCAATTATTCGAACTATAGGTACAGACAGGTAATTAGGTGTTTAGATCCTAATTAATTACGTCACAATCAAGCAAAATCCTAAGCTAAGGCTGAAAACTACGTAAATGGAATAAGAAGTAAATAAATGGTCGAAAAGCCGCAAAAACCGTGAAAACTCGGTGAGGTCCCCTGAGTACACCGGTGATCGGACGGACCCCGAAACCGTCAAGTGTCCAAGTTCGGTCCAGGTCCCTGTATTATTACAAAAATAAAATATGCTAAAAAGAAACCTAAACTATACTAAGCTACTCCGCGGCTCCGCACTCCTTCTCGATTCCTTGCGCTCTCCTGCGGCTTCGTAGGGAAGGAAGCCGCCTCTGACTCTCGTGGTTGCTTCGGCTTACGAAGAAACCGCCTCGATCCTCGGGCCCTCGCAAGAAACAGAACAAAGTGATCAGACCAGATTATTATAAACAATCAGATAAAATGTATCTACAAAATATCTACAAAAAGCCGCGAAAAAGAAAAACCGCGGGAAAGATCAAAATCGACTACTAAGCTGTGCTCCCCGGCAACGATGCCATTCTGATGAGCCGAAAACTCCCCGAACAACTAAGGAAAATCAGATAGCTAAGGTCGTTGCGACCTCAGTCACTCGAGAAATCAGCTCGATCAAGAAAAATATAAGATCAGACCACCAAAATCAGAGAAGACAAAATCAATCAAAGACAAAAATATAGCGATCCTGGATATGAGATTAGCCTGTGTAGCACCCAGGTCGGACTCAGGGAGCACGAGTTCGCCTTGCAGCCCACTAAGTAGTCTCAAAACAAAGTAAAATAAAAACAAGTATTTTTGGTGGTTTTAAATTATTTTTATATTTTTTTGGATTTTAATAAAGGTAAAAAATGAGAAAAGGGACAAAATCAAGCACACTCAACAAATTATTTAATCACTCAATTATGCTCCAAAAATTCAAACAAAAATATTTTTATGTTTTTTAGATTTTTTAATGTTTTGGTGAATTTTTGAGATTTTTTTAATTTTTATATACAATTTTACAAAAATCAAAGAAGGCAAAAACAGAAGGTCATTGTGCAGCCAGACTTGTAAGACCCTTAAAAATTTCAAATGGGTCTATATAAGTCTGGAGGTAATTTTTAAGAAAAATAGAAACAACAAGGAAAATTTAGAAAAAAAGTTTATGATTTTTGAGTTTTCTACATTTTTTAGAATTTTTATGAATTTTTTAAGAGTTTTTAATTTTTTAAGGTTTTATAAATCCAAAAATAGCCAAAATTGCACAGAAAATCAAACACACCAAAATTAACAAAATCTAATTTTTTAGAATTTGTAAAATAGTTTTTATATTTTTTATGATTTTCTAAACTAGACAGAAGTAAAAACTACTGTTTTTGGATTTTTCAAAATATCAAAATACCTCAAAAATATACCAATTTTTTAGTGAAATTTTTACACAGTGGCAGGAGCCACATTTCCAAATTTCACGCAATTTGGAGTTAATTTGATATTTATTTAAATCAAACAAAGGCTCACAGTGCATAGGGACCTATATGTAAAAAAGTACTTCCAGGGGCTCAACAATAACAAATCCAGAAAGTATAGGGTCCCCCTTGCAAAATGTCCAAATAAGCACGCGCGATGCACGTGTATAGGGCACAGAGGGACCTATATGTAAGAAAACCAAAGTTCCATGGGCTTAATAGCAACTCTTGCTAAAAGCCGAGGGGATAAAATACAAAATACCCAGACAAATCAGCACATGTCAAATAAAACCATTCACAAGGGCATGGATGCAAATATCAAAAAGTAACTTTCATTCCATAACACATAGAAACTACGAGCCCATACAATGCAATTTGTCCAAATACCACGTGACGAAGCATGTGTATCACACAGGTAAGGACGAAAATGCAAATATCATAAATATTAAGGTCCATAATGCAAAAAATCTGAAATAAAATCAACTGAACTAAATATTTACAGACTAAACGTGAAATGCGATAAAAAGAGGGGCCTACAAGTAAATTACCCCTTATTGAGATCTTCGGCTGGAGGTGCGTTACGTGTGAGATCGAACGGTGGAGGAGCACTAATGCCTCTTCGAAGAACCCTGGATTGGATCTGACGAACGAATGCGCGCCACGTGGATGATCTGATGGCTCTGGTGCGTGCATGCCTCTACTCTACGATGGATGGTCTCGATCGATCCCAGATGGATCTGACGACTGCTGGCGCTCCTAAATAGAGGGCTACGATTGGATCTGGAGCGTCAGGGTGATCGGACGATGGAGGAGGATCCTCCAAGAACTCGACGCCGGCGAACTTTGCCGACCTCTTGTGCGCACCGAGGTCCTCCTCTGCTGCTGCTAAGATATGAAAAGCTCCGCCAAGGTGCTCCGCAGCCAATGGGCCCCTCCGATGAGGCCAGTGACCATAGGAGCGGTCCGACGACGACGGAGGAGCAAAGCTCTTGGGCTTGAACGTTGGACCTCCAGATGAGGTCCCCTCTAACCTGTAAACACACCAGAAGCTTCCTGGGTCAAGGGCAAGCTGCCTCGACCCGTGTAGAGTGAATGGTGGTCGGGCGAGTCGGGCGAACGACCTCTGGCGAGGCGATGGCGGTGGAGGTCGAACCTTGGTTCCTGGGCAAACTAAGGTGGGTGTGTGGGTGCAGACGGTGGAGAGGGGTCTCCACGGAGATGATGGTCGGGTCGGATGAGCGATTGATGATCAGAGCGGGCGGAATCGATTGGCGACGGTGATGGGTGAATTGGACGTAAGATGAAATTCAATGAAACTAGAAGAATCGGGTCTACCTGATGAAGGGAATCGACTGGGGACGATTTTCAGCGAGCTCTGGGTCGTAGCCTCGAAGGGTCGTCGGTGCCCGAGGCTCTGGCGCACCTCGCGGCGGCGCACGGCGACAAGGGGTCGCCGGATCAGTGGCGAACGGCGTCCTCTCCTCTCTTCGACACTCGCCTCACTCCGCTGTCACTCTGGGAGTCTAGGGGAGGTCCTGGGACAAAGGAGCACCGCCAAAGATGGCTGGGAAAGTGCGGCGGAGGTGGAGCTATATATGGCTAGGGGTCCGGCTAGATGAGGATCGGGCGAGAGATTCGGAGCACGGATCCCTATGTAAATCCCTAGGCGAGAATCTCGGATCAGCAAGGAACAAATGGAGCCTGGGGTGTGGATATTTGGAGTTCGGATCGCATTTGGAAAACTCGACGAATGTCGAGATGGACAGAAGATCCGTAGGGACAAGGTCCAGGGGGGAAGTTGACCGGAGGTCAACATCCCCCGTGGACCAATCAGAGCTCACCATTTATTAAATGTTTGGAAATTCAATAAAAAATACTAAATGATTTATTTCTGAAAAACTTAAAACATGAAAAATATTTATTTATTTACAAAATATTTTTTAGTGATTTTTATTTACTATTTTGAAAAATAATTTATGTATTTACATTATATTATTAATATGTACAGGTATATATATGTATTTATTTTTTATTTTAATTTTTAATTTTTATTTTTATACATTTATTCCAACTTTATATTTTATTTATTTATAGAATAAAATGTGGAATAGAAGTGTATTTTTATTTTTTATTGATTATTTACATAGATTAAATAAATAGGTATATACATATATTCACATGGTATATGTAGAATGTGGGTTTTGATTTTATTTTAATTTATTTTTATTTTATTTTTATTTTTCTAATTTTATTTTATTTATTTACATCATGAAATAAGGGATGTGAAAATATTTTCATTGACTTTTATTAATTATTTACAAGGGGAAAATAAATAGATGTGTTATTCTATACACAAGGTCTATATACACTGGGGAGAGAGTTTTATTCTTTTTGTTTTTCTTGTATTTTCCATTTTTATTTTTGGTTTTATCTACAAATATGTACAAATTAATAAACACACATTTTTGTTTTTATTAAGAGGAAATAATTTTATTTATATACAGGTATATGTACACATGATTGACCCTATCTCCCTCTACTTTGATTCTTTTGTGTCAGGCCCATGCTGAGCCCTCCCTTGGGATTAGGTCGCTCAATTTTTATTCTAAATATTTACCTCTTTTTCTTTTGTTTCTTTATTCTTTTATTTATGCACAAAAACATGCTAAATATGCATATTTACACAATGCATGTAATTTGATAAATTCTTCTTTTTACACATATATACATGTTGTTTTGCAAGGGTTTTGTAGCTTAAATAAAAGAATAAAGAGTGATGAATGGGTATTCATCAAATGGCATCCTCAAGGTCAAAGGTGGGACAAGATATGAATGGTTTTGTGGTCAAAAAATATGGCAGATGAGCATTCTCCTCATAGTCTGACTCAACCAAAGGTCTCCCAAAATCTTTTTATGTTTTTAAATTTTTTGTATTTTGGGTGATTGCAAACTCTCATGATAATCCTCAAGTGAATCAGTATCCTAAAGTAATGAAGCATCACACTGGATCTTATTTACACTAAATATATCTTCATCCTCGAGTTCATATGCTCCATCATCCGATTCAATCAAGAGTGTAAATCATCAGAAGTGACTCCAAAATCTCAAGATCGGGTGTGTCGAAAGTGGTTGGTGGGTGTGGATGAAAATAACATTCCGAATCTAGATACTCAAGGAAGAGTGGGTTGTCGAAATGTGAGGGTGATGGTGGTGGAAATGATTGGTGAAGGTCAAAGTCCGGATCCTGAAATAGTGGGTTGGTCGGATATGTACAAAAATCAAGAGCAAAGTCCTCTTGGAAAAAGTGAGGTGAACCGACTGAAGTGAACGAGGGATCCGCAAGGTCCGGATAAAACACACTCCAGTCAAACATCTCAGAATAAAAGGAAAATGATCGGGAGAACACGACGGTCAAATCAAGAGAAGTGACAAAGAGGCGCAAAAGCGCAGAGATGATCTGGAATACACACAAGCAAGCACAAAAAAACTCGCACAAAGAAAACCCCTCAATTCACCTACTCAACTCAGTGAAGACCGTAAAAGGTCGGGTTTTTTTATCTTGTCTATTTTAGAGTTAGGTGAGAAGTCAAAAAGTTGAGCAAACACCTAGTAGGCTGAATGGGATTTTACCACTAATCCTTAGTGTGTACGCGAGCAATTAAAATGAAGACAATGAGGGGATTTTTCATCCCAAGATAAGATTATCCTTTTTGGTCCTATTTTAGGGGGTCCTATTTTAGGGTAAAGTAATATTAGCAGTCCCAATTTATTGATTATCATTTTTTTTGGATTTTTAATAAGAATGCGCGTGCCGATCAAGGAGTCAATTCCTTTAAGAACCTATGTTAGCAAAATCAAAGGTAGAGAGGCAAAAAAGTAATGCAAGCGGCAAAAATGATAATGTATGCTAAAGCATACATGCTCATCTTGTCTCTAACACTCTACATGCGAGGATGCTCAACAGAATTGAAACCTACACTATATGCAAATGCAAGCCGATGAAATCGTCCTAAGTTTAGAAATTGCTATCAGCATGAAGAACCAATGCTATTGACTTGGAATAGAATCGAAGTGTCCGATCGTGGAATCTCCTTGGTGCCCACAAAAGTGGGTCCTGCAAGTGATGTATGGAGAACTCTCACGGCGTAGGGTTCTGAGACTATGTGAGAAGCAATTTCGATTTGACTAAATCCAAATGTAGACTATAGGCACATGCAAAGATAATTAAGTATTTGGACCTACTCTATTGTCAAGAAATCCCAAGGCTAAGGGCTCAATCACACAAAAATAAAGAAAACAAAATCGTGAAACAAAGGAAAAAAATGCGAAGAAAATGCGGTAAAACTGCGGTGAGCCCCCAAGTGAACAAACACTTGGAAATTAGGCTCCAATGTCCAGTAAAATAAATATGTACTCTCTCTCTCTCACTTAAATTACACAACTAAATACAATAAAATAAGTAGTGTTAGGTCTTCAAAGGTTGGCAATTTGAAGTTTGGTTGACATCGGTGCGTAGGCGCCTTGGGTAAAGTGCCTCCCTTGAAATTTGGTACCTCACACAAAGTCAACAAAGAGAGGGGGTTAGACAACTCAAACAATTATATCAAATAATGAAGGCACAAAATTGGCAAATAATCACAATCAATCAAAAAGTTGATCTATGCTATGTTGCTCCCCAACAAAGGTGCAATTTCATAACTCAAGTTTTGTGAGGGTCTAAAGTAGTTCACACAAGGCGGGACCATGATGTCATTGAGGAGACCACTCATAAAACCCGAGTAAATCAACAATTAACCCACAATGATATTAAACAATTAAAAAGCAGTGTGGAGTTAAAATTTATTATATCTCTACAAAAGATTTTTATAGTGCAATTATTGTAGAGGGTCAAACACCAGGAACAAGCAAGATAGATCGAGGCAATGAAGCACACAAGTTAATGTGAAGGATTTGTTTATGTGTGCTCTTTTTTTGGGTTTTTAATTTTATATTTTATATTTATATTTGGTTTTATATTTTTATATTTTGATTTTTAATTTTCCGATTTTTGATTTTTCTTTTAATATTTTTATATTTTTTATATTTTATTTTATTTTCGTATATATAAAGCTATATATAGGATATATAATAATATAGGATAGGTTAATATAAAAATTAATAAAAATAAGCAAAATAAAGAAAATAATATATTTTTGGGTTTTAGATATTTTTTTAATTTTTTTGTGATTTTCAAGAAATTTTGCTAATTTTTATATATTTTTAAAGTCAAAAATACCCAAAGTTAGGGTTGAAATAAATACCTGAAATAACAATGGAGATGAAAATTATAAAATAGTATGCAAAATTCTCCAAATTGATTTTTACATAAAGATAATAATATAGAGAAAATTCAGGAACAAAAAATAGAATTTTTAGATTTTTAAGATTTTTATATATTTTTATGATGATTTTAGGGGTTTTTCTACTTTTAGAGTTTTCTTTTATATTTTTTAGAGGTTTTTTGGTCTGAAGTTGTAAATTTCATAAATAAATAAGAAATATATTTTTTTGAATTTTTAAAAAATGTTTTGTAATTTTTATGTATTTTCTTCCACAAATAAGGACAAAATAGATGTTTTTTATTTTTCATAAATAGTAATAGCTTCAAATTGCAAAGCAAAATTTTATATGTGAAATAACAATGCAACAGGAAGCTAAACCTATTTTTTGGTTTTTTCGAGCAATATATCTGAATGAAATTAATATAAGAAATAAAGAGAAATTACACTACTAGCAAGGGTATAGGTGTAAATATCAAAAAATCAGGGGCAAAAGTGCAATTTTGACAACAATATAAAATGCATACAATAAATTTCAGGACCTAGATAAAACACACAAAGAGACGAGGGCTTTCCTGCGAAAATGCCAAACTCACGTGTATGAACAGTGAGCCAAGTTGGCGGGACCTAGATGTAATTATAAAAAACTTCGAGGGCCCATTTGTAAATTTCCCCTATATATAAAATAGTTTATGCACCAATGCTAAATAAACAAAACCCCAGGGGGTCCAGGCGCAAAATGTTTCCTCACGTGATGCGTCACGTGAGGTGACGTGGCCTGGACCGAAATACAAGTACCATAAAGTCCCGAGGGCTTTTTGTAAATTTTACAAAACAAACTAAACTATAGATGAAAGTTCAGTCTTATATGATAAATAAAAAATAGCTCGGGTGTAATTTGCAAAATACCTAGAGCAAAGGCGAATCGAACGACCGACGCTCCTTCACTTATGCCATGTGTCGAGTGCTGGGCGTGCGATGATGGTTCGAGTTCTACAGCGGAGATCAGATCGACGGTTGGAGATCAACGGTGGAATCCTAGCATCATCCGATGGATACTATATGTTTTGAAGATCTAGCCAAATCCAACGACGCTGAAGGGTGGTGGATGAACTGGGAAGCAACACCGCGGGGCGAGCTTCACCGGGCCCGATCCACCACCTCTGGTGCCCCTTCATGCTCCAAAATGATTGGGGATGATCCAGTGGTCCTCCTCTACATGCTGGCAGCTCAAGAAATCTTCGACGATGGCCGGAGGACGTGCACAAGGCCGATGGAGAAGGCGCTCAAGGAACCTCACGACTCTCCAAAATGAGCTGCAGGTGCCTCTGATGTCCTTGGAACTGTAAAAAAGAGTGAGAGGGTTGAGGGTAAAATGCCTCAACCCCGTAGCGGTGTGATAGAACCGGGGGGGGGGCATCAACGAAGTGGAGTCTCATTGGAGAGAGTTCCGGTGAGGGGCGATCAATGGTGAAACAAGCGCGAATCGTAAGAATAAAAAGCGAAAACTGATCTAGGGTTTATCTAGGTTATAAATGCAATAAGGAAATAGGAGAAAATAGAACTCAAGCGGCCAAAGGCCGCAAGATAAGGACCTCAACACTGGCGACCGACGAAGGTGGTGAAGTCCACCCAAGATGCGGCTGAATTCGCTCCCTAAGGGATGGAGAAGGAGGTTGTCACCCTCCTCCCATTGGAGCACGCAAAAAGGGGAAAAATCAGGGGTCAAAAGGGGCTCAAATCAGAGTAAGAAGGTGAGGTGCGGTTTATGTACAAGTGATGAGCAGCTCCAAGAATCGATGAAGACCAAGCGAATCAACGCTCCAATCCTCAAGATAAACATAGGGTGTGTAAGAGCATTCTACGAGGGGAAAAAGTCGAGAAGCAATCGACGCCATTTGGTGAAAGGAGTGACCTCGAAAAATCCGTGAAAACGAGAAAAAACGAGGTGTCAGACACTAGCTTACCTTGGTTAGAAAGTTGACCGAGGTCAACCAACGTGCGAATCTGGTTTGTCCACGTGGACCAACCAGAAAAATCCTTGGCAAAAAGATTTAGAAAATCGATTTAAAATAATAAATGATTCTATTAATTTTAGTTTATAAATTGAAAATATTTAATTTTTCTGAAGTATTTTATTACGATTTTTATTTATTTTTTCAAGGTTGATTATTATAAGTTACTTTTTAAGGGCTATATATAGGTATATTCATCTATATATTTTAGTCTTTTATTTTGTATTTTAAATTTTATTCCTTTAATTTATTATATATTTATAACTTATTTTTATACACTTAAATATATTTTTATTTTATTTTTTTGATATGAAATATATAACTAAATAAATAGTTGTATTATCTATATAGGTATAGATATATGTATTTTATCTATAAATTTTCTTTACATATTTTATTTTAATTAATATGTATATATATTATAAATAATATTTACAAAATTATAAAAATATAAAATTATAAAAATAATCAATAATAAATAAATGAATATTTTAATCAGTATAACTGTACAATAGGGATCCAAAACCTTACTTTCACACTGTAACTCCAAAAATATGAATCCACCTTCATTAAATAACTCAACAAAAGTTAGGGTAAATTACAATTTGGGTCTCCATCTATGAATCTGATCCCAGAATGGGTCCCGATCTTTAAATTTTAACGATTCAGGTCCCAGGACCATTAATGTAAGGAACTTTTTGGGGATAATGACGAGTATGCTCTTATTTAAAAGTTAGAACCCAACCCCCATTCCCTTCCCAACAAGGGCATATTGTCATGAATCCCAAAATTTCCATTTCCGAAATGGTCCTGGGACCCGAATCATTACAATTTAAAGAACGGGACCCATTTTGGGATCGGACCCATAGATAGGGACCCAAATTGTAATTTATCCTAAAAGTTATATACAATTAAAGGTGATTTTGATATATTTTAAGTTTTTATTTGAGAGATATGGGTCTGGGAAGTTGGGATTTTATAATCATATTTAGAGCATAATTTGAACACTATATATTATTTTTATGTGAAATCAATTTTGTATTTTTCTATATTTTATTACCTACAACTTTCATTCCATAGTTTCTTTATTTGAGGTTAAAAAAGTGGAACTAAAAACAGGTCCCAAAAATGAATAAAAATGAATGAAATGAAAGGGATTTTTATTGAAGTTTTTGGCCCTTATCTCCCCTTACTTTATTCCTTGTCGACCTAGTCATCGAGATGCCTAGGTCTCGAGATTTAGGGTCATAAAATATTTTTTCAATATTTTATTTTTTTCCTTTTCTTTATTCTATAATTTTGGCTTTAAAACCGTATTTTATATACTTTTACACAATGATGCATAAACGCTAAAATGCATGAATTAAGGCTATTTATAGGCATTTACTAGTATTTTTAAGGACAAAATTATAGAATAAAGATGATGAAACATAGATTTATCAATCCCCTGCTGAGCCTCACCTCGGTACTCCCTTCTTCGAGTCTTCACTCCACATCCAAAATCTAGTAGGAACTTCTTCAGCAGCACTAACTTGGTTGTAAGACATGTCACTGTCAAGCCATCCATCTACCACCCCATCCACCGTGTCACCACCTCCTCCCTGAGCCCCTCTTCCAACAACCAAGTACGTTCAAATATGAAAAAAGATCTGGGTAGCTTCTTCTCCTCAAATGACCAAAGGATAGGCGTATGATCTGAGTGGGCACGCGACAATGCCCATGCCAGAGAACGTGGGAAAAAATCCACCCCCTCAGGCGAGAGAGAAAATTTATCCAGCCGAGATCTAGACCACACATTCCGCCAAGTGTAGGCACATCCCATAACATCAATAACTGTCAGACCCAAGGTGTGAACCTGGTTCCTGAAGTCCTCGGATCCCGCATCACATCCACATCCTCATAATGGTTGGTCCTATAAAAACAACGTCACATTTAGATCACTACCAATGGGCCAAATGCATCATCTCTGCATGTTCCCACCTTTGAAAGATCTATAGCTAGAGATCCCGATAACGTCCCTGTAGGTCTATAGAGATTGGTCACCGTAAATATGACCCCGTCCACCCTACACTTCAGACGCACCAATGGTGAGAACAAGGATCTCCTCTCTTCCATCTTCTCAAACTCATCTATCTGCCACCCATACATTAGTCCACCAACAGCTCCCTGTGCCTCGACCTCAGTGAAGTCAAAAATAGATCCACCTCCCAGGTCTCACCACATTTCCCTCATAGACCTCGAAACCTTCGTTTCTTGTAAAAGCACAATATTCTTATGAGCCTCAAGAATCAGCTTCTTAACCCCCAACCATTTCTCGAGGCGGCCCAACCCCCTTACATTCCAAAATAACTTCTTCATCGGAAGACAACTTTTTCCTTCCCATGGAGTGGCACCATGCCCAAGCTTCTCATGAAACTCCTATCAAGAAGACTGAAGAATATTGGTCTCTTGATAGATGACGATGGTCCGACCTCTACAATATCCGAGCGCTAAACTTCCGCTTCTCCCAGTCGTCGTCCTGACTTGAACAACAATCTCTTCTTCCCCTTCTTCCCCCAACCCCATGACTTCCTTTCGAAAAAACCAACTAGTCCTTCCCCCTCCCACGCCCAGTGCATCTCCCCTCTCCCTCTACAGCACAACCTCCCGCTACAATAATTCCTTGCCTATACCTTCCTCGCTAGCCCCCTTCCCTTTCATAGCCCCCTCCTCCAGCCCCTGCAGTCGACCAAATTCCTTCTTAACATCAAAAGCGCCCTCGGGTTCCTCCTCCCCCACCCAGGGAACGCCTTCCCCTCCACATTAGTGAAGGCCCCATTCTTGAGCCCACCACATCCACATATGCAGCCTCCATGCAATCTTGCCTCACTATCTGCTCCCCCATAGAGCACATCACTGGTGGCCCCATGGTCACCATGGCATCGCCCTCAAGCGACACATCCCCATGCAACAGCCACCGTTTCGACTTTAGTAGGGGCTCCACAACTGCAGCCTGACGCAATTCCACCACTAGGTTGATGCACCCTTCTTGAACCTCCTTGTCTTCAACCTTGCATTATGGTTCCACTACGCCAAAAGGGACTCGCACCTCCTCGCCAATAGGACTGGATTCCGGGTTTGGAGGACTCCCTCCTCCTGTGGTAGTTTCACTCAAAAGCCATGTCGGGCCCCCTTCGTAGATCTGGCTCTACAGGCGCATCTTCTCTTTAACCCGAGTTCACTACCCAAACCGAGACCACCTCCAACATCCCTTGATCAAGGAGTCCCACCACAAACAGATTTGCTCTGCCCTGCGACATTCCAATTTCGCTGAATGCTGCCCATAACGGCCTCCCCAGAATCTGAGCCAGATGATTGATTTTGGAGACCCCATGACTTTCCACTATCTCCGGAATTGAATGCAAGAGACGAAGAGGTGTGGATCCATTGGGATTTTCCATATCAGCCGCTTGTACCACCGGAGGCCCAACATCGCACCTCATAGCCATGTTGCTGCCTCGCTAAGCTGTTGCAGCTGGCTCTCCTCCCACGCCCCCAAAGACGCCGACAGAATCTACAAATGCAGGCGGTGACCCTCCACGTGCACCATCTACCAACCCAGTATCTGGGGGTGAAGATGACGTACCCAAATTAACCGCTATGTGCCCTCACCTAGAGAACATCTAGTGGTAACCATGTCTTCCACCTCCGCAATACCACCCGAACATTGCTGTACACGAACGAATACCATCCACTGTGACAAGACAGCCATGTCTCCTTCAACCTCCTCCCCCCCCCCTCGTAGCCATCCCAACGTAAGAGGTCCACCTGAACAGGGCTCCCTGATGAATCCCCATTCATCACTCTTTATTCCTTTATTTTAGCTAAGAATCTTTGCAAAACACCATGTAAATACTTGTAAATATGATAAATTGTCAAACTGCATGCTTTGTGTAAATAACAATAATTTGCATGTTTTTGTGCAAAATAAAGGAATAAAGAAATAAAGAAAAAGAGTGAAATATTTAGAATAAATATTGAGTGACCTGAACCCAAGGGAGGGTCAATATTGGCCTGACAGCAAAATAAAAAAAGTAGAGAGAGATAGGGCCATTCACCTTGTATATATCCCTCCTGCATGTATATATTTTATTTTCAGAAAAACAAAAATAAAAATGGGTTTTCATTAATTTGTATATATTTCTAAAAATAAAATAAAAATAAAATAAATTCTCTCTCTCACCCTTGTACATACCATGTATATATGTACCTATCTCTGTTTATTTTACCTTTGTAAATAAATAATAAAAATCAAATAAAAATTATTTTAAATCCCAAATTTTATGTTGTAAATAAATAAAATGTAAAATTTTGATAATTGTATAAAAACAAACTAATAAAAAATAAAAATGTAAAATACATATGTATTTATACCTGTATACAATATAATATCATGTATATACATTAATTTATTTTTCAAAAAAATAAATAAAAATCACTAAAAAATAATTTGAAAAATAAGAAACATTTTTTTAGAAAATATTTTTAAATAAAATCATTTACTATTTTAAAATGAATTTATAAATAATTTTGAGCTTGGAATTTTCTGATTGGTCCACGGGGGAGTGTTGACCCCCGGTCAACTCCCACCCCTGGACCACATCCTTCGCAGACCTCGTTTCAACCCAATTTCTTCGCATTTTCCTGATGTGATCCACCTCCCATTCTCCCAAACCCCGGGCTCCGATTCTCAAGCACACATCCATGATCCACGCCCGATCTTATTCTTAGGGGTCCGAGCATCGATTCGTACGCCTGACTCCTATTTTCCCGATCCCCTACTCGTATACAGTCTGAACATATACCGTCTTTCCCCGCATCTTTGGCCATCCCCTTCGGATCCCAGGACCTCCCTCCCTCCTCCTTGAGTGACAGCATGCGAGAGGGATAAATTGCAGCGAGGACCAAGGCCGATAGCCTCAGATCCGACGATACCCGTCGCCGCGCTCCACCACCAGTGAGCTCGAGCCTCTGGAGGCGTCGCTCCATCGAGGCAAAGACTCCAGGAGGACCAGGACCTTCATCCCAGACGATCTTGACCATCAGGTAGACCCTTTAACCCGTAGCTTCGTGTGAATTTCGATCTTTAGGTTTCCGACCTCCGTCGTTCATTTGATCACCTAGTACGCTCCGATCACCCATTTCGTCATCCGACTACACCTACACCTTCACGAGACTCCTCCGCACCTTCTTCACCCATCCGATCACCCCGGTTCTTCCCGGAACCTGGACTTAGGTTCTTCTCCGCCACCGCTCGTCGGAGAACCACGCATTCCCCATCCGTTCACCCATTTCGCCCACTAACGGGTCGAGGCAGTTTGCCCTCAACCCCTTTTTCTTCCTGTGCAAGATAGAAGGCTTAGGAGTCTCATCTGGAGACTCGACCATCAAAGCACAGGTGCTCTAGTTCGTTCTCGTCGCCGGAGCGCTTCAGCTGCTCCCCGCATCAATGGAGCATACCACTAGCTGCGGAACACCACCAACTTCGATTCCCCCATCTCAGTAGGATCGGAGGAGGTCTCCAGCGCGCAACTGGCCGGATGAAAGTCGCCGGTAAACTGTTCTTCGAGGATCCTCCATCGCCGTTCGATCGAGCCTCTTGCCCCAGTTCAGATCTCAGCTACCCGTTCGTGAGGGGCTCTTGACCATTCGATCCATCTGTGAATAAGATCCAGGACGTACATCGCCAAAGGGGTACCACCGCATCTCGACCGTCAGATCTGAAGAGAATCCCCTTTGCAGCCGTTAGATCGTAATAAAGGGGTAAACATCTTTTAGGCCCTTCTTTCTTTAGCATTTACGTTTGAGTCCTGTAAATATTTTATGTAGTTGTTTTTAATTTGGATAATTTGCACCTTGGACCTTAAAGTTTTCAGATATTACATTTTAGTCCCTCCAATTGAGATGCATGTGCTTCGACACGTGATATTTTGGGCAAATTGCATGTATTGGGCTTGGGGTTTATGAATGTTATGGTTTAAAGTTTTATTGTGAGTATTTACGTTTATGCCCCTGTGCGTGGTTGATTAGAGCATGTGTCGAATTTGATGCGTATTTTACACTGAACCCCTTATATTTTGTGCATGTGTTTGATTTAAGCCTCCAGAACTTGTTTTTCATTCATTTAGGCCCCTTTGTGTTGTGCCTCTTCTATTGGTTGAATAAAATATCAAATCAACTCCAAATCTTCTAAAATTTAGAAACTTGGCCCCTACCACTGTGTAAAAATTTCAGTATTTTTTTGGGACATTGTTGTTTTGATTTTCTATTTTAACAAATTGATAAACCTCCATTTTTCCTACTGTTTGAATTAAAAAATCCACTAAAATTATTAAAAGCCCTCCAAAAATTCTGAAAAAATTAATGTTTGTTAGTTTTATTGTCTTCTTGCTTCAGTTTGATTTTTGTTGCATTTGGATATACAAACCATAAAAATTGAAAAACCCTAAAAATCTTATAAATATCATTAAAAATTCTGAAAAATACAAAAAAATGCATTTTCTTTTCCTATAGTTTAGATTTTACTTGTAGTTTGACATAAAATTATCTTCAAATTTTTATAGGCTATTTATATATTTTTAAATAGCCTTTCAAATCTGGAAGCACAGTAGTCTTTATTTTCCTCCTTATTTAATTTTTAGAAAATAAAAAATATCAAAATCTGAGAAAATTACCAAAAATATTTAAAAAATATAAAACTTGAAAATATTTTTATTAGAATTTTCTGACCTTTTTTGCGGCATTAAATAATTAGTTGATTATGACATTTTTGGCTTGTTTTCTATTTTTCTCATAAATAAAAACTACAAAAAAATTGAAAAATAAAAAAAAACCACCAAAAACATTTTATTCCTTTTATTTGATTTTTTGACTACTTCGTAGGCCTTTGGCCAATCCGTGCTCCTTGTGTTCGACCCTGGTCACTATACTAGGTTAAATAAAGAGCGAGACTGCTATTCAGATTTTTGACTGATTATTATATTTTGGTGGTCTTATTTTCCTGATTGATCGATTCGAGGGATTGAGGTCACAACGACCCATGATATTTATCTCCCTTAGTCTCTCGCGATTTTTTGGTCATCAGAATGGTGCCGTTGCCGGGGAGTACAACTTAGTAGTCGTTTTTATTTCCGCGACTTTTTCGTGGCTTTTTATCTATACTTGTAGATATTTTTCTTATCATTTTATTTGCATATTTTTATAATAACTGTGTTTAATACTCTTCTATTTCACTCTCTTGCGATGGCCCGAGGATCGAGGCGGCTTTCTTCGGAAGCTGACACAACCGCAGGAATCGGAGGCGGCTCCTTTCTGCATAGAGCCGTAGGAGAGCGCAAGGAGGCGAACGAAAGAGCGAGAGCTGTAGAATAGCCGTAGTTTAATTTATTTTACTTTTTAGCAGAGCTTTATTATTGTAATAATATAGGGACTTGGACCCTCAGAGACTTTGGTGATTTATCGGGGTCTGTTTCGCCGAGCACCAGTGTGCTCGGGGGACCTCACTGCGGTTTTTCGCTGGTTTTATTTTATCGCATTTTTATTACTGCTTATCTGATTTACGTGGTTTTGGCCTTAGCTTAGGAATTTTCCTTACTGTGACGTAATTAATTAAGGCCTAATCCCTAATTATCTACCTGCTCCTATAGATCGACTAATTGGACCTTAATAATTAAATCACAAGAAAAAGTCGGATTAGTTAGACTCGAGTCCATGTGCCGTGAGGAGTCACATACAACGCGTGCAGGATCCTTTGTGCCGGACACCGAGTGGCTCCCAAGATCGTACTCCAGACTTAGGTTTGATTACCGGCTACCGTTCTTCACGTGTAGAATTGCTCTGTCTAAGGGCGGTTTCCTCGTGCATCATATATGTAGTTTATTTCTGTCTTTAAATTGATGCGCGGATCATTTTGCATGTAGAGAGCTGGAGGAAAGGTACGCATTATTACTCAGCATGCATCATTGAATTCATCGCACATCGGCTTTTTCGTCTTCTCCCCCTGTTTTCGGACTTAAATAACCAGGAGAATCGAAAAAATCGTTAGGCGATTGTTTGCTTGAAAAATACATAAAAAAGAAAAACTATAAAATTTGGACTGCTAAACACACTTGACCCTAAAAGGCGCTTCACCTTAAAATTTTGTCTTGGGGAGAGCAACCCCCTCCTTGTTTGGTTTGGATGAGGGAGAGAGTGACCCGTACACTAGGCTAGAGCCATATCCAATTTCCTATCAGACTACTGACCTTTTATACGGGACAGTCTGTTGGGAGTACTGGATTCCCATCAGCTTGCTTAACCGCTCTGATAGACTGACTTGGTCACCTAAATAAAATTGACAAGATAATTAAACGAACCTTTATGGTCTTCAGCTCTATGTTGCGTAGGTGAATCGGGGGTTTGTTTTCTCATCTTGTGTGTTTCCATATCTCATCCGCCTTACTCGTCAGATCAAGATGATGGGCAGGAGGTCTCTTAGGAAGCCTTTGGCTGCACCGCTTCACCGCACTTCAGCCCGTTCATCTAGGTTGGTTCGCGAGAGTCGAAACCCGCTCTCCGAACTTGAGTTCGATTCCACCCTGTTCCCCCTTGACCATCCTTCTACCAGTCCTGAGATATCAGTGCCACAACCAAGAGAACAACATACAATTGATTTATTGACACCTGAGTTTGTGTCTTTTGCCTTTGCAGAGACCATGGCCAGCAGCGAGGAGCGCACCGAGGGTCCCAGAGTAGAGACGGCGACATATATGTTGGACCAGGGTGCGATCAACAACACCCTGTTAGCTTCCCTTGAGATGATGCAACACCAGATACGGGATCAGGGAGCTTTCATGGTGGATATGAGGAGAGAGATGGAGAGGCTGAAAGCAAACAGAGATCAACCGAGAGCCGATGGTGAGGATGACCTAGATCAGCCTGAGGAGCCGGTCCAGCCAACACCAGCCAGACCGATGCGGGAGTTGCACAACCCTGGATCGACACTTACACACCGGTGGATCGTACTTCCAGCTATCGTGGGGGACTTCAAGTTCCCCCCGCAGACGATTCAGCTTCTTCCTTGGTTCCATGGGCTCGCGACCGAGGAACCCCATCTTCATCTCCAGGAGTTCGAGATGATCTGTAGCACCGTCTACGATCGGCATGTGGATGAGGACACCATCAAGATGATTGCTTTTCTTTTCTCCCTGGTTGACAGAGCAGCCAACTGGCTGAAGCATTTGGGGAAATTTGTGACCACCTGGGAGCAGCTCCGCACCGAGTACTTGAACAAGTACTATCGACTCGAGCGGACGAATGAAGCGAGGGCCCTGATCAGCAACTTCTCCATGCTCCCCAACGAGCAATTCCATGAGGCATGGGAGAGATTCAGAGAGATTACAGGTAGATGCCCACACCATGATATCTCGAAGCCGAACCTAGTTCAGAGCTTTTTCTGCGGACTTACACCCGAGCTTCATGGGTGGCGGTTCCTACTTCGCCAAGGATGAGGATCAGGTCTGTTCCATCTACGAGAAGATGACTGAGAACTATACAGTGATATCCCAGATCCGACTCTACTCTCAAGTACGCCCCCAGCCACAGGCCGTGCAGTTGCAGTTTCAGAGGATAGCACGGGTCGATGCCGGTCCTTCCACTTCGTCAATGGAAGCCCCACAGGCAGAGTCCACAGCCACAGACATGGGCATCATCAGCAAGAAGCTAGACCGGATCGAGTTAATTGAGAAGAAATAGTGCCAGGGCATGACTTAGATAGACTAGATGGCACAGACGCTGAGTGACCTGAAGACCCACATCATGTGTCTCCAGGAGGCACAAACGGCTTCTCAGCCCTGTCTCAGGTCACAGACAGACACCGGCAGCAGCAGTTCGACCTAGCCCTCTATCCAGTACTGACAGGTTCACCATGTGCAGGCGGAGCACTACCAACCGCAGCCGCAGCAGTACGTCCAGTCACCACCATCTCAGGATAGCCAGATGGTTGTGTATCAGCCGGACCATCCCCTGGCAGTACTCCCACCACCCACCTACGAGCAGGAGCCGTTGATGGATGTCAACGAGATTCGGTATGATCGATCCTAATCTCGGTATCCGACGAGACCATCCCGGATTCTGCTGGTCGGCCAGAGACACCAGTTCCCAACAGCAGCCTCCATTTCAGGGTGGCCAGTACGGGCAACAGCGTGAGCAGCACCAGAGCCCCAGTTCCCAGCACACCAGCAGCCATCCCACAGAGAGCAGTATGGTCCTCGTCCTATCGGTCGGGACAGTCTTGGAGGCAGCAGCAGCCTCCGCAGCAGTATCATCCCCAGTACCCTTCTCATCCTCACCAACAGCAGCAGCCTCACTACCAGCAAGGCCACCCGTCAGGTTCTCATGGTACGACCTATGAGAACCCCTCCTTGGATGATCTAGTCCGCCTCATGTCCGAGCAGCACGCTACTTTTTGACGGGAGATGGATGAGTTCAGGCAGGAGATGAGGGAGATAGTGAGAGGGAAGGCCGCCATTCCTGCCCAGATCGAGCCGAACCCGAACAACCTCAAGAGGAAGTCTGAGCAGGTAGAGTTAACTGAGATTACCACTCCTATTGCTTCACTTGGTGATATGTATGCATACATGTTTGATGCTGATTTTGTTACACGTAGGAGTGGTAGGATGCCAGCAGGCGGTGCCTCGTCTGAGCGATGATGCCATGCCATTTCAGGAGCGCCAGACGAGGAGGAGAGCGATGCTGATGCTGCTTATGATCATGATGATGACGGTGGTACTGATGCCACCATGGATGTTGATCCAGTCAACGATACTAAGGTCGTCGCTTCACCAGATGAAGGAGGTAGTACTGACCCCACCAGACCAGTTGTTGAGCCCGACCATGGTACTGATGCCACGAGACCAGATGCCAAGGGTGGTACTGAGGCCACCATTTTCAGTTCTGCTAGTCCTGTTGTTTTTCCTTCAGTGCATGTATCTCAGGACATTTCTACAAATAAAAGAAAGGGTTTATTATTTTCGGATCCACCTGTGTTGATTTATGATGTATGCGTGGATTCTGCTTTGCTTGAGCATTCGAGACCCTGTCCTAGTCCTTCATCTGAGAAGGACCCAGTAGTCCCTTTCCCTGAGCACTCCACTTGGCTAAGGGGAAGAAAAAAGAAAATCATAAAAAGAACCACCAGCTAGAGTTCAGCCAGCAGATGATGGACAGATTTCACATACAGCTGACTCTACAGGAGGCCTTGGAGCACATAACTCTCTTCCAGAGATCACTCAGAGACAGGACCACAGTTAGGTGGAAGAGGCGGAACCATCAGTCAAAGATCCATGTGCTCACTTGCGCCACATGTTTTGCGATCTATAACCGTCTGCCAGCCAAGAGGCCAGATGCAGGAGCCCCATATGTCAGATGCCATATTCATGAGCATAGGTTCGATCGCACTCTATTAGACAGTGGTTCTTTGGTCAACCTACTTTCTGCAACCCTACTCGACCGCTTCGAGTTGGGCCCTCTACGACAGAGCAGGACGATCCTTCAGTTTGGTGATCGATTTGTCAAGAGGCCGAAGGGGTTGCTGAAGGACGATGTCGTCACGATACGGGGCCTGAAATTCCCCATGGACATCGTGGTGTTGGACATGGAGATCCCTGAATTCGTGACCGATACCCCCATCATTTTAGGACGCCCGTTCTTGGCCACATCTAAGGTAGTATCCGACCATGATAGCGGGAAAGTATACTTTCGCGTCGAGGGTGAGAGTGTACAAATAGAGACGGTCGAGGAGATAAGAGACAGAGATTCAGCTTGCTCAGAGCCGACTTCCGATTCAGAGCAGATGACAGAGGCAGGGCAAGACATCCACCAGGACTGTGACTTTGTGATCACAGATGACGAGGCAGTTTGGGCAGACCCAGTAGCACATGACATCCTCTCACCTTTAGATTTTGCTGATGCACAGATGCTAGAAGAGGAGAGCTTGGAGAGTGCATTCCTGGTCCAGGATACATCTCAGGCAGCAGAGCCGGTTCCCAATCATGAGGCAGATTTTTATGATTCTGATACAGATCCCTCGGAGTCAGATATAGATTGGGCAGAGTTTGATGATTTGATACCGTGTCTGACTTCCACAAAGCTGACAGCTAGGGAGGAGGCCGATCCCATACAGAGCAGAGACACACCAGCAGATCATCCTTTGCCAGATTCAGATTGCGAGCGAGATTTCTCATTCTCCCATGTAGATTTGGCCGCATTCACTCAAACCTTTCAGAGGCCAGATCCACCAACACCATGTTGTCCAGAGCTGAAGCTGCTACCGTCAACGCTGAAGTATAGGTTCCTTGCGGGTGAGCATGAGATGTACCTAGTCATTATCTCAGCGGATTTGACTGGAGAGTAGGAATCCCGACTGATGGGGGTTCTTGAAAAGAACTGCAAGGCGATAGGATGGAGTGTAGTCGATCTCTAGGGGATAAATTCCGGCCCTGTGCTCCCACCATATCTATCTCGAGGAGGACGCGAAGCCGTCTCCTGAGTTCCAGTGGTGGTTGAACCCGAACCTTCGAGATGTTGTCATGAAGGAGATCTCAAAATGGTGGAGTGCTGATTTTATCTACCCATCTCCGACTCCAAATGGGTCAGTCCATTACATGTGGTGCCCAAGAAGACGGGAATCGCCACAGTTGTTAGTTAGTCTGGAGTGGATATCGCTACCCGAGTGCCCACTTCTTGGCGGGTCTGTGTGGACTACAGACGGTTGAACCAGGCCACCAAGAAGGATCATTTACCTCTGCCTTTTATTGATGAGATTATAGAGAGGTTAACATGGAGGAGCCATTAGTGTTTCTTGGACGGGTACTCCGGATACGATCAGGTGGCCATTGCACCCGAGGACCAAGACAAGACCACCTTCACCTGTCCCTTCGGGACATATGCTTTCATACACATGCCTTTTAGATTCTGCAACGCTCTGACGACATTCCAAAGGTTTATGTTTTCCATCTTTTTGGACATGGTGGGGGAGTGCTTGGAGGTCTTCATGGATGATTTTTTGGTCTACGGCGACGGATTCGATTCTTGTCTTGACTGCCTAGACCGCGTCCTCTAGCGATGCATAGAGGTTCACCTTATGTTATCATGGGAGAAGAGTCACTTCATGGTGACTCAAGGGATGGTGCTTGGCCATATCATCTCCAATAGGGGCATGGAGGTTCATCCGACGAAGGTGGATGTCATTAGAAAACTCAATCCATCATCCAACTTGCGGCAATTACGGTCTTTTCTGGGGCACGTCGATTTTTACCGATGATTCATTCATGATTTCTGCCGGATTGACCGACCGTTGACTGATATGCTGACGAAAGACATTGATTTCCTTGTTGATGATAAGTGTCTTGCGTCATTTGAGACTCTCAAGAGTCTAGTTGTAGAGGCTCCTGTTCTCAAACCGCCTGATTGGTCTCTCCCATTCGAGATCATGACGTATGCCTCCGATTTTGCCGTGGGGGCCGTGATGGACAGAGGAGGGATGGAGTCCCCTTTGTTATTCACTACGCTAGCCGTACCTTGGATGCCGCTCAGCGGAACTACACCGTCACTGAGAAGGAGATGCTAGCCGTAGTTTTCACCCTAGATAAGTTCATTTCTTACATCATTGGATCTTGAGTGACCATCTACACTGATCATACCTCCATCAGGTACCTCATGGCAAAGAAGGATGCCAAAGCCAGATTGACCAGATGGATCCTTCTACTCCAGAAGTTTGATATAGAGATTAAGGATAAGCATGGAGTCAAGAATGTGGTGGCGGATCATCTCTCCCGATTGGAGTTTCTTGAGGACTCTGAGCAGATCGAGCCTATTTGTGAGACCTTACCAGATGAGGCCATCCTTGCTATCACCTCTCTCCCGTGGTACGCTGATATTGTGAACTATCTTGTCGCCAAGAAATTTCCACAAGATTGGCCCAGGCATAAAATTGAGACCTTCCTCGCGGAGGCCAAGTTTTACCATTGGGAGGATCTCGTCTTTTATCATGAAGGAGGGGATAGCATCTGGCGTCGGTGCATTCCTCAGGAGGAGCACCATAGAGTCCTCACTTACTGCCACAAGCTTGAGGCAGGAGGACATCACTCTTGGAGGAGAACGACACAGAAAGTGCTCCAATCCGGCCTATGATGGCCTACTCTCTTCAAGGACTCTGATGAGTTCGTGAAGAGGTGTACTGACTGTCAAAGGATGGGTACTTGTGGACAGCGTGATATGATGCCGATGCAGCCCATTCACTTCAATGAGGTTTTTGACGCATGGGGCATCAATTTCATGGTTCCATTCCCTAAGAGTCAGAGATTCGAGTACATTTTGTTGGTTGTGGATTATGTGAGTCATTGGGTTGAGGCCATCCCCGCCCGAACCGCATATGCTAGGACTATTTGCCGATTTTTGAGGAAGAATATCATTTCACGGTTCGGGGTACCTCGAGTGTTGATATCTGACAGGGGGTCTCATTTTGTTAACGACAAGGTAAAGGCCCTTGCTAGCGAGTTCAGTATAGACCATCGAGTGGCCACTCCATACCACCCTCAGACCAATGGTCTTGCTGAAGTGTCGAACAGGGAGATCAAGACTATACTGCAGAAGGTCGTCCGCCCTGTCCGAAAGGATTGGTCATAGCTTTTGGACTCGGTCTTGTGGGCATATAGGATGTCCTTAAAGATGCCTTTGGGTACATCTCCCTTTCTCCTCGTTTATGGGAAGCCCTGCCATTTACCTGTTGAGCTGAGACATAGGTCACTTTGGGCAGTTACGGATATACTTATGGATCCAGTGAGTGTAGGAGATCAGAGGAGGGCAGGGTTAGCAGCCCTGTAGGAGCTTCGTGACACAACCTTTTCGAGCAGCCTACAATATGGTTGTTTGATGCTAGGCTTCGTTTATTTCCAGGGAAGCTACAGAGCAAATGGAAGGGACCCTATCTGGTCCGAAAGGTACATGACAATGGGAGTATTGATATATCTGAGTTGTCTTCTGATGTTACCTTTCGAATTAACGGGCAGCGGCTCAAACCATATCTAGATCATGAGCCGATGGTCGTTGACATTGCCCCTATTCATTTTGCGTGAGATGTGGTCTCTTGACTCACTTCTATTGCATCTCACACCTGATTATCATTGTTCTTCTGACTTGCATAGATTCAGTTGTCCATATCACTCCATTCTTTAGTCCCACACACCATCTTTATCTTATGATTATGCTATACTTAGGGTGTACTTTACCCTAAGTATAGGGTGGTGCTGGACTCTCGGGTATTCTATTAATTCTTTCTACCTCTGTTTGCTTCCTATACTTAGGGATATTTTTACCCTAAGTATAGGTGGGGTAGACCCTGTACATCATTTCACTTGGATTTCCTTTCATGTACAGCTTGCTATACTTAGGATTACTTGCTCCTAAGTATATGAGGAAACACCGAGTCCTCTTCATTCTATTCTTTGGTTCGTCTTTGTATATACCATCCCTTTTCACTTCCCTATACTAAGCACGAGTTATGTCTTCTTCGTCGCTCTTGATTCACTCTGAGGACATCGTTCGAGCTATGTATAGGGGGGTGTCATATAATTTTCAGATATACTTTAGCCATAACTCGTACTTTGTATGAGTGTGTTCATAAATAAAATGGCTAAAAATCTATAAAAATTTAAAAAAATTTCCCTTGTACATAAATTCTTCTTGCACATAAATAGCTATTTATAAAAATTATTTTTGTACAAATGATTGTAAAAAAAATTTGTGTAAATAGTTTGTAAATATTTTGATATCAAAATTATGTATATAGTACAAAATTTTTGTGAAATGTTTTGAAAAATAAAAAGTTTGCAAAAACCTTGTGTACATTTTTGTAAATATTTTGCAAAACTTCGCATTCATGCATACATCCATGTTTTCAAACATTTTTCAAAAATTTTGCACATTTGTAAAAATTTGAAAAAAATTGCATATTTGTAAATATTTGTACAGTTTTTCCAATCATAGTTGACTTTTAAACTAGCCTGGAATTAAATTGAAAAATGGAGCTTGGTTAAGAACTTAATCCACCTAATTCTAAGAGGAACCTTATAGGGCTTAGGATTAAGACTTTTCAGGTCCATTGGGACTTAATTCTTGGAGTCCACTAGGCTATGAGCATATGTCATCTTGATGAGCCCAAGTAGAGCACTTAACAAGGCACACATGACTCTCAGAGACAATGGCTTTACTTGCACCAACATTATACACATAGCTCTCCAAGGATGAGGTGGTGAGGAGGCAATTTCCTTTGGCTTGGAGTAGCATATGAGGGTAGTACTTCTAGGTGGAACCTCTCTTTCTTATAGTGAAGGAAGTGCGTCTCAACTTGGTCTGGTGGTGATGAAGTCTAAAGACATGAGTTATGGGTTGCAATAAAGCTTCAAAAGAGAGATAGTATACTGGCTCAAGAGGAAAAACTCCTTATGTATAAATGCTGCACCATGTAGATATGTTGTACATATGCACATCAGAAAAAAAAGTGCAAAGAAAGAAAAACTCCAAAAAAAGTGGTGGGTCTAATTGAAAATAAAATACCCACCGGAGTGTATATAGAAAAATAAAGCAAAGCTTATGTTACACATGACCATCTCATGAAGCTTGTAGCGGGAGACTCAGCTACACTGGTTTAGAGCTCCCAGGGATACATGGCTACACTGGTCATGGTCCATTCTCTTCTTCCCCGTCTTCTTGAGCCGGTTGTACTTGAACTTAGAAGGGAATACCCCGCTCCACGAGGAAAGAGTTGCTAGACTGAGGGCATTAGAGTTACCTTGACAAGGGGGGTTGTTTCTTTGTCATTTCTAAGGTGGGGAGCTACATATCACTTACACAGTACAAGGAAAGATTCATGGTCATTAGAGTTTATGTATATAGACTTGTTCTGATCTGGTTTATTGAGCAGTCTTGACCATAGATTGGTGGAACTTAGAGGTTGTTGGGTTTTAAGCTTAAGTCCAAATAAGGTTCTGACAAATTAATAATCCAAGGTCTGACTGAGCTCCACATTTCAATTTAATGAAGGAAAGTTTACTAATCAACCTTGATTTCCATCCTTTTTATTTTTTTCTCTTTTTGCACTTCTTTTTCAAATAAGTGTTTTCTAAGGGACTAGCAAAAGTAAAGTATAGGGGGTGATGAATTCCCATTCATCACTCTTTATTCCTTTATTTTAGCTAAAAATCTTTGCAAAACACCATGTAAATACTTGTAAATATGATAAATTGTCAAACTGCATTCTTTGTGTAAACAGCAATAATTAGAATGTTTTTGTGCAAAAATATAGGAATAAAGAAATAAAGAAAAAGAGGGAACCATTTAGAATAAATATTGAGTGACCTGAACCCAAGGGAGGGGCTAGATTGGCCTGACCGCAAAATAAAACAAGTAGAGAGAGATAGGGCCATTCACCTTGTATATATCCCTCCTGCATGTATATATCTTATTTAAAAAAATAGAAATAAAAATGGATTTTCATTAATTTGTATATATTTATAAAAATAAAATAAAAATGGTAAAAATAAAATAAAAATAAAAAGAAAATAAATTCTCTCTCTCACCTTTGTACATACCATGTATATATGTACCTATCTCTATTTATTTTACCCTTGTAAATAAATAATAAAAATCAAATAAAAAATTATTTTAAATCCCAAATTTTATATTATAAGTAAATAAAATATAAAATTTAGATAATTATATAAAAACAAACTAATAAAAAATAAAAATGTAAAATACATATGTATTTATACCTATATATAATATAATATTATGTATATACATTAATTTATTTTTCAAAAAATAAATAAAAAATCGCTAAAAAATAATTTGAGAAATAAGAAACATTTTTTATTTTGAAAATATTTTTAAATAAAATAATTTACTATTTTAAAATGAATTTATAAATAATTTTGGGCTTGGAATTTTCTGATTGGTCCACAGGGGAGTGTTCACCCCCGGTCAACTCTCCCCCTGGACGACATCCTTCGCAGACCTCGTTTCAACCCGATTTCTTCGCATTTTCCTGAAGTGATCCGCCTCCCATTCGCCCAAACCCTGGGCTCCGATTGTCAAGCACACATCCATGATCCACGCCCGATCTTATTCTTTGGGGTTCGAGCATCGATTCGTGTGCCCGACTCCAATTTTCCCGGACCCCTACTCGTATAAAGTTTGAGCCTCAACCGCCTTTCCCCGCATCTTTGTCCATCCCCTTCGGCTCCCAGGACTCCCTTCCTCCTCCTTGAGTGACAACAAGTGAGAGGGATCGATTGCAGCGAGGACCAAGGCCGGTAGCCTCAAATACGACGATACCCGTTGCCGCGCTCCGCCACCGGCGAGTTCGAGCCTTTGAAGGCGTCGCTCCATCGAGGCAAAGACTCCAGGAGGACCAGGACCTCCATCCTTGATGATCTCGACCATCAGGTAGCTCCTTTAGCCCGTAGCTTCGTAAATTTCGATCTTTAAGTTTTCGACCTCCGCCGTTCATCTGATCACCCAGTACGCTCCGATCACCCATTCTCCATCCGACCACACTTACACCCTTCACGAGACTCCTCCGCACTTCTTCACCCATCCGATCAACCCGGTTCGCCCCGAAACCTGGAATTAGGTTCTCCTCTACCGCCGCTCGCCTGGAGAACCACGAATCGCCCCATCTGTTCACCTATTACGCCCACTAACAGGTCGAGGCAGTTTTCCCTCGACCCCTCTTTCTTCCTGTGCAGTATAGAAGGCTCAGGAGCCTCATCTGGAGACTCGACCATCACAGCACAGGTGCTCCAATTCGTTCTCGTCGCCGGAGCGCTTCAGCTGCTCCCCGCATCATCGGAGCATACCACTAGCTGCAGAACACCACCAACTTCGATTCCCCCATCTCAGCAGCATCGGAGGAGGTCCAGAGCGCGCGTACTGGCCGGACGAAAGTCGCCGGGTAACTGTTCTTCGAGGATCCTCGATCGCCGTTAGATCGAGCCTCTCACCCCAGTTTAGATCTCAGCCACCCGTTCGTGAGGGGCTCTTGATTGTTCGATCCATCTGTGGATCAGATCCAGGACGTACATCATCGAAGGGGTACCGCCGCATCTCAGGCGTCAGATCTGAAGAGGACCCCCTTTGTAGCCGTTGGATCGTAATAAAGGGGTAAACATCTTTTAGGCCCTTCTTTCTTTAGCATTTACGTTTGAGTCCTGTAAATATTTTATATACTTATTTTTAATTTGGATAATTTGCACCTTGGACCTCCGAGTTTTCAGATATTGCATTTTAGTTCCTCCAGTTGTGATGCACGTGCTTCGACACGTGATATTTTGGACAAATTGCATGTATTGGGCTTGGGTTTATGAATGTTATGGTTTGAAGTTTTATTGTTAATATTTGCATTTGTTCCCCTGTGCGTAGTTTATTAGAGCATGTGTCGAATTTGATGCATATTTTACACTGAACCCCTTATACTTTGCACACGTGTTTGATTTAAGCCCCCAAAACTTGTTTTTCTTTCGTTTAGGTCTATGTGTGTTGTGCCTCTTTTATTGGTTGAATAAAATATCAAATCAACTTTAAATCTTCTGAAATTTGGATATGTAGCCCCTGCCACTGCGTAAAAATTTCATTAATTTTTTGGACATTTTTGTTTTGATTTTTTATTTTTAAAAATTCAAAACCTCCATTTTTGCTACTGTTTGAATTAAAAAATCCACTAAAAAATATTAATCCAAAAATTCTAAAAAAATTAGTGATTGTTAGTTTTGTTGTCTTCTTACTTCAGTTCAATTTTTGCTGCATTTGGATATATAAAATCTTAAAAATTAAAAACCCTAAAAATCTTATAAAAATCATTAGAAATTATAAAAATTCAAAAAAATGTATTTTCTTTTTTTGTAGTTTGACATAAAATTGTCTTCAGATTTTTATAGACTATTTATATATTTTTAAATAGCCTTTCAATTCTCGCTGCACAGTAGTCTTTATTTTCCTCCTTATTTCATTTTTAAAAAATCAACAGAAAAATATAAAAATCTGAGAAAATTACCAAAAACATTTAAAAAATATAAAATCCAAAAATATTTTCATTTGGAATTTTCTGACCTTTTTTGTAGCATTAAATAATTAGTTGATTGTGACATTTTTGTTTTATTTTCTATTTTTCTCATAAATAAAAATTGTAAAAAATTTAAAAATCAAAAAAATCAGCCAAAAACATTTTATTCCTTTTTTTTGATTTTCTGACTACTTCGTAGGCCTTTTGCTAATCTGTGCTCCTTGTGTTCGACCCTGGTCGCTTTACCAGGTTAAATAAATAGCGAGACCGCTATTCAACTTTTTGACTGATTATTATATTTTGGTGGTCTTATTTTCTTGATTGATCGATTCGAGGGATTGAGGTCGCAACGACCTGTGATATTTATCTCTCTTAGTCTCTCGCAATTTTTTCGGTCATCACTCCCCCGCCTCCAGCTTCCCCCACCCAGATGCGCGTCACCACCGCAGTTGCGGTCCTCCCCTGGCCCATTTAGGTCTGAACCCACAAGTTGTCAGGGCCAATTTTCCTTGATAACGGACGAGAGATCTATGTCTGGGACGCTACAAATGATATCAGAGTCAAATTCCCTCTGATAGTGGAAAGGGCTACCCGAGAGGTGAAGCCACCTCTTCAAAAAGATAGGAGGAAATGGCTACCTAGAGTGCATCCACCATTGTTACTGGGAATAAGTGATGGTCCATGTCGCAACGAGGACGTTGCGAACATAAGTGGGGGAGGTTGTAACACCCCAACACCAAACATAATGCCATATCTAAAATTTACAAAGTGTGGGTGTGGTTTATAAGTGATGGGGATTACTACTTACAACTTCGGCTTAGGCATTTTGGGTGGCTGCCAGCTGGTCCATTTAGATCCAAACTCAGCAAGTTGTCAGGGCTAGCTTTCCTCGATAACGGATCGGAAACTAAGCCCGAGACGTTACACCGACCATCCTCCTACTATGCAGTTCCTGCTTTGATATGCCAAGCCTCAACACTTGAAGCATCTGATTGGCTCTCTACATTGCCTCGACCAATGCCAAAGGGAACCACAGGGAAAACAACCTCGGCCACACGGTAGAGGTCCCCCACGACTGTGGGGCACTCGTGGAGATCTCCATGAGGGACGTGGTTCCCCTCCACCTTCCTTGGCCGTTGCCGCCCACGTACCTCAGTCCACCCCTCGCCGCTCTCCATCTTGTTTTCAGCTGCCATATGATTCATGGGCATCGACTTCAAATATCAGTACTACATGTTATATATCTATTCTGCAATGTCTGTATATTAATTTATAATTGGGATCATTTGGTATTATCTTCTCGTTTTACAAAGGCAAAAGAAAGTGCCTGGACGTTCAATTAAAAACCAGAATTCAATTAGTTATCATCAGCTTACTACAATAAATTTGATTTGAGACAATGAATAATTTATATTCCTGTCCCATCATCCGTTGTTAAAAATATAATAATGAATATTACTCATTTTTTTATTTAAAATTTTCAATGATTAATCTATTAATTGCTATATTCCTATTAAGGAATAAAATAGCAATGATTATTCATTTAATACTTTTAAAATTGAGAAACGAGTTAATATAAATTTTAACAAATAAGTCAACGGATAAATCAAAATTGATATATAAACCTTTAGTAAAGAAAAAAAATCGTTATTAATTTCAAGAAGAAAAGTTATTTTACAGTGAATAATATCCAAAGATATATATATATATGTATATATATATATATTCAACATCGGAAGATATGGTAAGGAATTATCAAATTATTTTTTTATCTTAGATTAATTTTTTGGAGTTAACTGTTATTCTTTTCCGGTGATGTTCATAATTCAGAATTTCTTAGAAAGGAGTGAACACTACAGTAATTACATAGACTAATAAAAAACGCTTATCGTTCAACTAATGAAATGAAGCGATGAATGAAATAAACCTACATTTAGGCACAACGAGGAAAAATAGAAAGGGACCATACTGCAATTCACCACATGGAGAACCAGAGACCACAGGTTCTTCCCGCGAAGAACGGCCAACGGCCAGTGTTTTGAGCTCAACGAACTTCCAAAAACGGGGCGTCCACGAAGCCCTCCTCGCCTCTCCTTACCAAGACAAATTCCAGCCACTCCCCATGCCTTCTTCTCCCTCACCCCCTCCCCTCCTTCCAATCCAGGGCGGGGAAACATCACCACTCTCTCCTCCTCCATTCCCACCACCATGTCGTCCTACCAGGACTTGGGCGCGGGGGCTGAGGGGCAACAAAAGAAGAGTCGCCTCATTGCGGCGGGTGCCTCTGCTATCGCCCTCCTTGTCGTCGTCGGCATTGCCGTTGTTGCCGTCGTTCAGGACAATAAAGCCGATGACGACAGGCCCTCAAGGACAGGTGGCCAAGGCCTTTCCGGCATCCACACCACCGAGAAATCAATTGAGGCCATATGTTCCTCGGCAGATTTTAAACAAGCATGTATCCAGAGTCTAACCAAGTACACCGACAAATCGGGCAACACGGGGGAGACACAGCCCATGGAGCTCGTCAAGGGTGCCGTTTCAGTGATCTCCGACGAGATCACCGTCGCCTTCAACCACTCCAAGTTGATCGAATCGGACGATCCCAAGGTGAAGGGCGCGATAGAGGATTGCAAGGAGCTCTTCCAGCACGCCAAGGAGGAGCTCCAGAGCACCGTCAACATCATGGACAAGCACGGGCTAGAACGAATCCCTGAGAAGTCGCCAGAGCTTAAGAACTGGCTCAGTGCGGTGATCTCGTATCAGCAGACGTGCGTCGACGGGTTCCCGGAGGGTGAGATCAAGGAGAAAATGAAGAAGGCCGTGAATTCCTCGAAAGAGCTAACTAGTAATGCGTTGGCAATCATCACCGAGGCGGCATCCATCCTATCCGTCCTCGATATCAAGGGACTGTCCTTTAGGCGTCGGCTGCTCGCGGAGGAGACAACCGGTCCAGCGGCATCGCTTGACAAGGAGGGCTTGCCCGAATGGCTATCCGAAGGTGACAGACGCATCCTCAAGGGCCCCGAGTTGACCAGTAAATTCGTACCCAATGTGGTGGTGGCCAAAGATGGGAGTGGAAACTTTACTAACATTACCGACGCTCTCAACGCAATGCCCGAGAAATACACTGGGAGGTACATATCTAATTGCACACGGAATATGCGTTAATTTTTTTCAGATAACGTTAGGGTCCATGCATGATGTGAAGGTATGTGATCTACGTGAAAGAGGGCGTGTACGAGGAGAGTCCCATCGTGACGAGAAAGATGGTGAACGTGACAATGTACGGGGATGGGTCGATGAAGACCATCGTCACCGGAAGCAAGAACTTCGTCGATGGAACAAGGACTTTCCTCACTTCCACCTTTGGCAAGAACATAAACTCTTGTTATTATCTTATCATTATAAGCACATACGATCATATAACTTAACACCTCCCGTTAATTGTCTGGCAATGCCTTCCTGCAGTGGCTCAAGGAGACGGCTTCATGGCGATCGCCATGTGCTTCCGCAACACGGCCGGCGCGATCAAGCACCAGGCCGTGGCGCTCCGCGTGCAATCCGACCAAGCCGTGTTCTACAACTGCCGCATGGAGGGCTACCAGGACACTCTCTACGCTCAGACCCACCGTCAGTTCTACAAGAGCTGCGTCATTGCAGGCACCATCGACTTCATCTTCGGCGACGCCGCAGCGGTCTTCCAGACGTGCATCCTAGTCGTCCGCCGCCCCCTCGATAACCAGCAGAACATCGTGACTGCGCAGGGTCGCATTGACCGCCGCGAGACGACCGGCTTCGTGATCCAGAACTGCCAGTTTGTTGCGGACAAGAAGCTGATCCCAGTGAAGGACCACATCAAGAGCTACCTCGCCCGCCCGTGGAAGGAATACTCCCGCACCATCATCATGGAATCCGACATCGACGACATCATCCACCCGGATGGGTTCCTGGCTTGGGAAGGTGATTTTGCCCTCAAGACACTCTACTACGCGGAGTACAACAACAAGGGCCCCGGCGCGGCGCTCGACAAGAGGGTGAAGTGGCCTGGGGTGAAGGTTATCAAGAAGGAGGAGGCGAGGCAGTACACGGCTGCAGCATTCATACAGGGAGACGAGTGGGTCAAGGCAACCGGAATCCCAGCTCATCTGGGGCTCTTCCATCCTTGATCCGGTTGTGCGATCGGGACCGCGAAGGAGATGTCACTTCCTTGTTTGCTTGGATTGGTTTTGTGTGTATAACTAGTGCAAGACTGTGTAATTTCGACGCCAATTTGGCGGGGGAGACTGTCACAAGGGAATGTAATTACATAGTCATATAAATCTATATGAAACTAAGACGTGGGGGCTCTCTAATTTTTGTCTCATTTTCCTGGAGAAAGGAGAAAAGGAAACATTGTTGAAGATCTCGATGATATTAATTCTGTGGATGCTATTGATATGTATTTCGAATATGCTTAAATGCATTATTAGCATGTAATAATGAGGGATGTGTTACTCCGCCGTTCGTTTTGATTAAAGTGAGCTCTTGCCTTTTTATTTAAAGAGCATATAAGCCGATTAGAACAAAATTTTAGGTTTGTATTGATGGTGAGTGCATAGAGTATATATGCACTACTTATCGAGCTCTTCCCAATTTTATAGATCTAGCTATGGAATGCTTTGATTCCGATTAAAACAACACAGTAAGTGGGGTTATCGCAATGAATAATTCAATATCCGAATCACATTTTTCGTTATGGAATTTATTATAACGAATCTTATCTATATGTTGTCTATTATATTCATTGTTATATTTTTGGCAATCAATCCTATATGATAATTAGGTGTCACTTTTTTATAATTATTGTTAAATTGTAATGAATAAGAAATCATTTATTTATGATAGACAAATATAAAATTATTGTGAAATATAAGAACGAAAAATGGTTTCTATAATAAATAAATTTGTTGTTACAAATTTAGCATTGGAAGTTAAGATAATGAACGTTCAAATTATTAGTTGCCATCAGTTATTTTTTTTTTGTAGTTAAGGCCAATTATCCCATTCAACATTGGCGTAATATGTGATCCATCTTCAATATACTCAAGTTATGGCCTAAATTATTGAGAAACGTCAGACATAAAAACATAAAATAATAAATTAATACAAAAAAACTTGTCAAACAAAAATGAGCTAAATGTACTACATTATGACACAAATAAGCCCAAAGAATAAAAATCAAGAAGAGAAATATAAAATGGAGCTCCAATTGCAAACGTATAAAAGACCTATATATATATATATATAGGAAATATTTCAAATGAGGTTCACCTTTCCTGGATGCATGGAAAGCCACGTCAATTTAAGCATTTATTCTATTTATTTTACACATTCTAACTCCATAAGTTTAATATTAGATATTAATATAATATGTATATCATGAAAAATTTATGAAAATATTACTATATTTGACATTAAAAGTTTGTTACAATATGGATGATATATTTTACATAACTGTATAATCGTCAGTATTTTACAATATGTAGTTTAAATTTACAAAATTGTTACGTAATTTACAAATTTGGTAGTGGCTTTCTGAATTTCAGGAAAGACCCACCTCATTAGAAGGACCCTATATATATATATATATATAGGGAAAAGGGATCCTACACCGGCGGGTGCAGGAAATTACCTACACCCGGCCATATTTTTCATTATTTTTTTTATTTTTTTGAAATGAAACCTTGGAGGATTTAGATCACAATGCATCACCATGTTGTCATTCCAATTTCAACTTAATTCGAGGCTTCTATCATCTCCATCAAGAGTATCAAATTTTAACAGTTTCAGAATTGCTGAAATTGACCCCTTTTAGATGAACATGTTAGGAGTGTTTGTTTTGTATGAAACTTGAATCACATATTCCACTAACTATATTAAGTATATCCCCCAAACATTTCTTTAAAAAAAACTAAAAATAATGGGGAAAATTGATGGGTGCAGGAACTTACCTACACCCCCCGGTGCAGGCTCCCCAACCCCATATATATATATATATATATATATATATATATATATATATATATAGGTAAATGGGGCTGCCCCCTGGGAGTAGCCAACTTGGCTACTCCCACCCCTATTTTTCCCTCATTTTTTTATTTTTTTGGCAAATAAAAACTTGTATATTCATCATTATATCCCTCTCACATTCTATTAAAATTTCGTCAGAAACAGAGACTCCTATGCCCTCCATCCAAACATGGTCGATTTAAAAAATTCTGTGACTGTTAAAAAAATGACGTCTGGATGGAGGGCTTAGGAGTCTATGTTTCTGATGAAATTTTAATAGAATGTGAGAGGGATATAATGATGAATATACATGGTTTTATTTTTCCAAAAAAAATGAGGGAAAAATAGGGGTGAGAGTAGCCAAGGTTGCTACTCCCTGGGGGCAGCCCCATTTTACCCATATATATATATATATATATATATATATATATATATATATATATATATATATATAGGGGTAGCCATGTTGGCTGCCTCCACCTTAGTTTTTGCAATTTTTTATTTTTTGAAAAAATATCATCATGTATATTCATCCCTATATCCCTCCTATATGTCATTCGAATTTCGTCAGAAATATAGACTCTTACGGCCTCCATCCAGACATGGTCGATTTAAAAAATCCTGCGACCGTTAAAAAATGGCGTTTGGATGGAGGCCATAGAAGTCTCTGTTTCTGACGAAATTCGAATGGCAAATAGGATGTTTATAGGGATGAATATACATGATCTTATTTTTACAAAAAAAATAAAAAAATTTGCCAAAAAATGAGGTGGGGGCAGCCCCATTTTCCCCATATATATATATATATATATATATATATATATATATATGGGGAAAATGGGGCTGCCCCCTAGGGGCAGCCAACATGGATGCCCTCACCCCATTTTTAGCAAAAAATTTTTATTTTTTTGGGAAAACATCACCATGTATATTCATACCTATATCCCTCCTATATGTCATTCGAATTTCGTCATAAACAAAGACTCCTACGGCCTCCATCCGGATGTCATTTTTTTAATGGTCGCAGGATTTTTTAAATCGACACTATCTAGATGGAGGTCGTAGGAGTCTCCCTTTCTGACGAAATTCGGATGACATGTAGGAGGGATATAGGGATGAATATACATGACGATATTTTCCAAAAAAATAGAAATTTTCCCAAAAATGGGACGGGGCAGCCATGTTGGCTGGCCCCAGGGGGCAGCCCCATCAACCCTTTATATATAATATATATATATATATATATACACGTATATAGTTTGTATTATAGGTGCACGTTATAAATACAAAGCCGCATACAAAACTTTGCATTATAATACAAACATTAAAACTGACATTACAATACAAAACTGTATATGTAATCTACTAAACTCATCATGTTTTATACAAAAAGGGGGTTGGCCTTCCTTAGCTTAGGAAGGACTGCATCCTATTTGAAAGAAATCATATATATATATATATATGTATATATATATATATGTATATATATATATAGACACACACTCACACTCTAAATATGTAGTGAATGTTGGACATGTGATCCCATGGTGAGATATTATAAAAAAAATACTATTGCAAATTATATCATTCCATTAATTGAGGAATAAAACTGAATTAATTTTGCATTGATAAGATCCCTTTATACAAATTTGGTTATGTATCATGGTCACCTTGTACATTTGATGATCTAAAGAGTTGGATCATAAATTTGATGCAAGATTGGAGATCTTAAGAGTTAGATCAATAATACAACTCACGTCGTCAGGTGATATTCAAGAAGGATTTCTAGTCTAAGAAGAGATGACAATTTTTTTAAAGATTGATGATGACGCGAAAATCGATGCGACTAAGGTAGAAAATAAATCACAGTGTCGTTGTCCTTAATCGATCAATTCGGTCAACAGAAAAATATGTTTTAAAATCACTCAGAAAAAGATAAATCGATGAAACAAATGGAAGCGACTTTTCGCTATTCTTTTTACATGGTATAGCGACCAGGGTCGAACACAAGGAGCACGTTTTAAAAACTTATGCAGTCAAATTTCAGAGTTAATTTTTTTAGTGGTTTTTGATTTTATTTTATTTTTTTAAAATTTTTTGTAAGACGAATAATATTCACAAGTGATGAAAAAGCACACGCAACCTTTTTTATTTTTTCAAAATATTAAAAAATATACATAAAAGTCCAAAGAAAATGTATTTATGTTTTATATACTTTTAAATATTTTTGATAATTTTTTCAAATTTTTCTGATGTTTTTGTCATTTTTCAAAAATAAAACAGTGGAAAATAAAGCAAACAATGCACAGTCAGGATTATTTTGCAAATTAAAAATATTTTACTGCTCAAAATCCCTGAAACTTATTTTTAACAGAAACTAGAAAGCAATATCTACAATTAGAAACTGAAATCAGAGTTTTTAGATTTTTCTACAATTTTCTACATTTTTTTAAAGATTTTTCGTTTTTCGCAGATTTTTGGAGTTTTATAAACGAAAATTGCACAAATATTGGTCTGAAATTAAAGCACAACAAAATACACTTACAAAAATTTTTATGGAATTTTTTAAACAATTTTATGAATTTTTATGAATTTTCAAAGTTCTGATAAATAAAAAGACAATGTTTTTGAATTTTTAAAATATCAAATCAACTCAAAATGCTATGAAAATTTTATACAATGATTAGGCACATAACATGAGTATTCACAAATTTTAACGGAATTTTAAGAGCAATAGAAACATGTATTTCATCCAAAGAAAGCAAGAAATTGTTATCCAGAATCACAGCGGCAGAACTGTAAATAATCAATGTGTCCACATTCAAGAAATAACATAAAACAATCAGAAGATAAAATGTGCAATTTACCCAGTACTACGCATGCTTGACATGTGACTTGCTCTGGAAGGGGCTTTCTTGCAAATATCTGAACTTCAAGGGATTGCTCTGTAATTAGCCCAAATGATTTTTTTTATTTTAAAATCCTCTAGGGCTTCTGTTTGTCTTTCGTTTCACACAGGAGAGGAGGCTTGAGGCACCTGCCGCCGCCGCACGCCAAGGGGGGTCGGCGCCTGGAGGGACTGAGGTCGGAGCACCGCGCCACACGCTGGAGCGCGGGGGCAGATCGACGCGGAGGTGGATGGGAAGAGAGGAGCGGGGCGCTGGGCCAGAGCTGCGCGCGTAGGCGGCGCCACAAGGTGGACGGAGGCGCGGTGGGTCAGAGCCGCGCGCGGAGGCGCACGCGCTGCAGCGCGCGGCCGCGCGGTGGTGTGCTGGAGGTTGGGCGTGCAGCCGCGTGCCACGCGTGCCCGAGGGGAGCTCGCTGGAGGGCGGCGGCAGAGGCCTGCGCAGGCTGGTGAGGAGGGCACGGGGTCGCCCAGGCGGCGGTGGAACGCAACTGGAGAGAGCGGCTTGGGAGCCGTTGTAGGCAGGCTCACAGGTCAAGGGCGGAGGCCACCGCGGGGGTCGCGGGCTGCTGGGAGCAGACGCGGGCCGCCGGGGCACAACGCAGCTGGGAGGGCGCGGTGCAGGCGCGGGGGGTGACGACCCGTGCCTGTTGTTTTTTTTATATATATTTTTTATGTGTCCTGCAGGAAAATATTAGAAGAAAATTGTATATATATATTTTTTTGATTTTTTTTCTTTTTTTTGATCAGCAGATGTAAATAGAAATATAATAAGGAATTTTTTTTATATTTTTTTATTTATGTTTTTTTATGTTTTCCTGCAAAACAAAACGTTAGATACAAAAGCAATTTTTTTAACCTGCAAAATAAAGGTTAGAGAGAAAAGAATATTTTTTTAATTCTTCCTGCAAAAATAATTATGGGATAACAGGAAAAATAGTTTTTTATTTATACACAAAATGGAAAGTGTGAACGGGTTCAGATCCGCGAAATGGGAGATAGATCCGTGTCTCCGACCACCGTGCGTGGTCGGAGGTGGAAGGTTGCGTGAGGTAGAAATAGAATGCGTGGAGATCGCGACGTGAGATGAAAAATCGGTGTCGGGCGAAAATGTATGGAGATTTTTTATGATCTAAATTCTAAAAACTACACCTACGCTAACATCTAAACCTACAATTTACCTACGAGAAACGACAAGTAAAAGTGGATCTCACCTCGGGGTTTGGACACGCCATGATGGCCTCGACGAAGCTCAAGTTGCTGTCACCGACTGGATCGAAGGCTAGGACCCTATTCAACACGAAATCTCTCGGAAACCGGGCTCCTCTCCGCCAAAGATCGATCAAGTGGAAACGAGGGAGGTGGAGCCCATTAAAAAGAGACAAAAATCAAAATTGGAAAATATTCACACATAAGAAAGTGTTTATTGGGTGAATTAATAAAATAATTAAATTAATAATTAAATTAAATAATTAATTACGAAATTCGGAATAAATAAATTAAATAAATTAATAAATTAATTGAAAATCAATTAGCCACCTTAATGGTGGCCATATAAGGTGTGGAATCAAATCTAAAATACATGGTAAGTTATTAAGTCACTTAATTCACATAAATCCAATAAATTAAATATGAATATCGGAATTAAATTAAATTAATTAATAGATAATTAAATTTTTTGGTGGATTTTATTTAAGGAAATTTAATAGATATTTCAATTATCTCTTTGCGGCTTTTTCTAGGTGTAATTATTTGCAATATATACAATATTTTAATTTACAAATATTTTTATTATTTACAACACAATTTTATTTACAACTTTTATTTACAAAGTAATTAGTTTGAGGTCAAATTATGTAGAAATAAAATAATGTGAGTTTTGTACAAATATACAGGAAAATATTTACAAGATATTTTTCGTTTTTTTTGACAGAAGACCCTATCTCCCCCTACTTTATTCCTGGTCGATCAGGTCAAGTCTTGACCTTCTCTTGGGGTTAGGGTCAGACTGCATTTATTGCATAAATACATCCTTTATTTTTCTTTTCTTTTTCTTTTCTTCTTTATTCTTTTATTTATGTACAAAAAGTGTTAAAAATGCAATTTTAACAAATTCATGCAAAATGGTAAAATTATGAAATTAATGGGTATTTACAGGTGTTTGACTAAGAAAATGAAGCTAAAATAAAAGAATAAAGGCGATGAATCGTGGATTCATCAATTGATATGTCAGAAGCAACACAAATAATTAATTTATACTAATAAACAAAGAGAAAATTATGTAGTAAAATTACGTATAAAAACATATCCTAAGCATTACTCCCTAGCAATAGCATCATTTGATGTGTCTACAAAACCGATCGGTACGATCATGATGTCTCATAAGGTGGACCTTAGTTGCTGAAGTGACCAATGTATAGCTCGGTGAATAAACCAACAATTAACCCACGATAAGAGAATCATGCAATGAAATATAGAGCATGTCAAAATTTATTATAACCCAGATAAAAATGTTTATAGGGTACAAGTATTCTAAGTGTGGAATCACAAAGAGCTATGGGGATAGACAAATAATTATTGTATATAAAGAAGAAATGTAGTTATTTTTTTGTTTATTTTTGGTTTTTTTTGAATTTTTATGGGTTTCTAATGATATTTAATTTTTACGATTTTTACTTTTATATTTTCATTCTTAATTTAATATTTTTAAATTTTTATTTTTTTATGATTTTTAATTCATTTTTGTTTTTAATATATGTGATGAATATGTATATGTATCTTTATCTATAATTCTAAGTATAATATAGGATTATACGTATGATATATATAATAAATATATATAAATAAAAAAATACAACTAAGAACAATCCTTAAAATATATTGATATGTTCTTGATAATTATTATTAATAATAACTATATATAACTATATATATATATATGTATATATAGACTATATAAGGTATTGTTTTTATAAATATATTTATTTATAGTCAAAATTCACAAGACAAAAATATTTTTATGATTTTTATATTATCTCCTATTTTTGGTCATTTTATGGGTATTTGCTTATTTTATATATTTAAAATTCAAAATATTCCAAATCAAAAAGTCAATAAATAAGTCAAAGTTTTAAGGATTTAAAATAGATTAATAGTCTAAAATTCCTTAAAATTAGTTTTAATATATAATAATATGTGTATATAGATAAGGCATAATTTTTTTTGTATTTTGAAACTATTTTCTAATTTTTTTAGGGTTAGGGAGGGTTTTCATCTTTTAGGGTTCTGTTTTGTTATTTTTGTGATTTTTGGTCTGCGACTATATTACACAATATAATATAATATATATATATATTTTTGGAATTTTTAAAATTATTTTATATTTTTTGAATTTTTATCTCTAAATAAGGAATAAATAGCACAAAAATGACTTTAATACATTGAAAATGCAATGAAATGAAAAATAAAAGATTCTAGCTTGAATGAGCATAATTCAAAGAAGTTTCAGTGATTTTTCACAATTTTTGGAGTAAGGTAGCTATTTAAATCCAAAAAGAAATACATAAAATACATTATACATGCATGGTAGGTGTATTCTTGCAATTTAAAATAAAGTTAGGGGGTTACATGCAAAATATCCTAAAGTTTTAAACTTAATATACAATTTTTAATATTAAATCCTAAATATAAAATCTAGAGGGGTTAAGTGCAAAATTCCAACTCACGTGGAGTGCCACATGAGTCGACGTGGCAATGAACCTAGATGCAATATACATGAACCTTGAGGGTCCGGTTGTAAATTTTACAAAAAATTATAGTATGCTAAAATATTTACAGGGTTAAATATAAAAAGTTACAAAAGGACAATTACTAATAAATTTACAAATATAAAGGCATGAGATCGAAGGGACGAGGTGCTACCACGTGGCTGGATGAGCGGTGCTGGCTGCATATCGCTCCATTTGAAAATAAGGGCCCATATTAGATCTGGGCCCCCAGCTTGATCTGATGGTCGGGAGGATGATTGGAAGAACACCTAAGAACTTGTCCTCAACGAGCTTGAATCGTGGATCTTGGTCTCTTCCGTGCTTCTACTTCCTCTATGAAAGTCTCTCTTCTCTTGTGGGATCCTTACGCACTAGACAGACACATTTTGAGGGCACGAGGCTTATCCAAAGAGCCATGGAGCTCGAGAAACTGGAGCCTCTATTCTAGCGTGGGGTAGGGGCTCTAGATTCTCTAAGGGATCATGGACCTACGTCAAAGGGTTAAGGGGGTTGAGGGCTATCTCCTCAACCCTCTACTGAAGATACAGAAGCATGGGGTGAACTAGGTGAAGAGACTCTAGTAAGGGAAGCAGGGGCAGAGTCTGATCACTCTGTTTGTTGTAAGAATTGAGGGAGAAACATGGGGCTATTGTGAAGAAGGCGATAGGGAAGGAAATGACAGTGGAAGGGAATCGAAATAAGGTCGAGATATGACAAATTTGGTTTCAATGTTGACGCTCAGGTGATTTTGATTTTTCAAAATTAAGCTAAGTGCAGGATTAGAAGACAAAATTAAGATGTAATCTATGTTGAAGGAACCAAAAGCAAGAACTAGAAAGTTACCTAGCAGATCAATGAGCTCTACAGCTCAAAGCAGGTGATGACATGGGATTCACGAGGGTTTAAAATAATATCGCCACGGAGTACGAAGATAAAATGTTGCTGAGGCGATCGCTCACAAAACTATGCGGTCAATCAACAACTAACCCACACAATACATATAAAATCAATACAAACAATGTGAATCAAATTTATTATACCCTAGAATAGATTATGTAGTGGACACATACAATAGCGATCGAACATAAAAAACAACAGAGGATAGACAATCAAAACTGGCTAAAAGAAGATAATAAATGATTTCGATTACTTTCTGGGAATTCTGATTTTTTTTTTGTGTTTTTTTAATTATATATTTTGTTATGGATTTTAATTTTTTAATTTTTTGTTTTTATTTAATAATTTTATATTCTTGTATATTTTTTGATTTTTAATTTCTATTTTTTTAATAATGAATATATTTTTATATTTACTTACATATATGATATAGGGGAATACAAATATAAATACAACTAAAATTAACAAAAATATCAAAATAAAATGTTTATATGTTTTCTATATTTTTATACTATTTTTCTTATTTTTGAGGAATTTTTTCTCATTTTAGGTATTTTTAAAGTGCAAAATATTCCAAAATAGGGATTAAATAAATAGACTGAATTGTTTCAGAAACTAAAAATACTAAATAAATTTAAGATTTTCCAAAATTATTTTTAATTAATAGTATGAAATAAAAAGAAAATTCACAGATAAAAATAAATATTTTTAGATTTTGAAAATATTTTTATAATTTTTATAAGTATTTTAGAGATTTTTCATTTTTAGTGAGTTTCTTTTCATATTTTTATGGATTTTTATTTTGTAATATAAAATACAATAATAAACAAAATATATATTTTTTTGGATTTTTCAAAAATTTTTATATCTTTTTGGTATTTTTAAATGCAGATAGGAACAAAACATGCTCTTTTTTTTAATAAATATCAAAAGTGATTAAAATGTAAAAATAAAAATATAGCATGGATTAGCATGCAAGCACTTGATGCTATTTTTTCATAATTTTTGGAGCACATATGATATTTATAGAAATTAAAGAACAAGCAAAAAAATTATTGAATTGGCAAGGATATATATGCATTTAAAAATAAAGATAGGGTGCAAATAACCCAAAAGATTACAACTAATATCTAAAGTTTTAACACTAAACTGAAATACAAAAACCCGCAAGGGGTTACTTGTAAAATGGCCATCTTACCTTTGATGACACGTGAGGCGACGTAGCAAGGATCGAATAGCAATATCCATAAAGTACAGGGGTTCACATGCAAATATTACAAAAATATTAAATATTCTAAATAAATTACATGATTAAATATAAATAACAAAAAGTGGGGGGAAAGAATCTGCAATTTTGCCCCCTAAAACACAGATCAAATGGTATTGGATCTTCAACTTGGCACACGTCTCATGGGAAGGCATGATGACGGTTGGTTTAGATGCCTAGATTAGATCCCCATATGGAAACCGGCAGTTGTGCTTCTCTTGATCAAATGTCACCTGTGCAATATAGCAACTGATCTTGATCGAACGACTGGTAGGGGGTTGGAATAACTGACGAAAAACTTGTCGTAGGAGATCTTCGATCTTGTGATGAGCACGACCCCAGCCACCTGGAGCTCCATTGATCGTCTTTAAACACTCCTACTCTGCACCTCACAGAGGTCTCAAATGGGTCTAAGGGCGTTGATTGGCCCCTGGAGCTCGATGCTTCTCAAGAAGACGTGGAAGGTGGTTCTCAAAACCAAATGGATCTTAGACACCCCCTTCTCGAACTGTAGATAGGTCAAAAAGAATGACTTTTGGAGGGACAGTCGGTCGAGGCTTTTATTGGTGGAAAAAGATGCAGAAATGACATAGAGCGGAGAGGTCCGACGAGGGTGAAGAGAAGGCCCTTGATGGACCATATCATTGGTGATCTAGGTGGATATGATGGGTTGTGGAAGTGAAGAAACAAAATTAGAGGAGATGTGGGTGATCAACGGGTGGCAGAATAGATGGAACATTGGGATAAGTTCTCCCGAGCATGGCTCCGACGAACTACGATTTGGCTTTTTTTAGCAAAATACAAGCTATCTTAATTAAAAACAAACCTAAACTATACTAATGCTATGCCTAAGAATTAAAAATGCAAGGAAATAAGAGCTCAACTGCATAGGAGAGATGGGAGTAGATCTGGTGATGAATCCCCATTCATCACTCTTTATTCTTTTATTTTAGCTAAATATCTTGGCAAAACAGCTTGTATATAGTTGAAAATATAATAAGTTACAAATAAGCATACATTTGTTAAATACCAATAATTAGCATGTTTTTATGCAAAAATAAAAGAATAAAGAATAAAATAAAAAGAGGGAAATATTTAGAATAAATATTGAGTGACCTGAAACTAAGAGAGGGCCCAACATGAGCCTGATCGCCAAATAAAATAAGTAGCGAGATATAGGGCCACTCAAACTTGTACACTTTCCGTTCTATGTATATATGGATACATATTTTATTTTCAAAAAAATAAAAATAAAAATGTGTCTATATTACCTTGTATATATTCCTAAAAATAAAACAAAAATTAGAAAAATAAAATAAAATAAAAATAATTTCTCTCTCTCAACTTGTACGTATTACATGTATATATGTAAATATACCTATTTATTTAACACTTGTAAATAACTCATAAAAATTAAATATAAATTATTTTATACTTCAAAATTTATGTTGTAAATAAATAAAATATAAAACTAGAGTATTTGAACAAAAATAAACAAAATCAAAATTAAAATATAAATAAATAAATATTATATACCTGTACATAATGTAATATAATGTATATACCATAATTTATTTTTCATAAAAATAAATAAAAATCACTAAAAGTTAAAATTATAAACATTTTTCATTTTGAAAATATTTGAAAATAAAATTGTTTTCTATTTTTAAATTATTTTACAAATAATTTTGACCCTGCTAATTTCTGATTCGTCCATGGGGGAATGTTGACCTCGGTCAACTGCTCCCCCAGGACCACTTCCTTCGCGGATCTGATTTTGCACGATCTTCGCCGATTTTTCTCACCTGGATCTGACCTCCTTTCGCTCAGATTCCACCACCCACCTCTTCCCCTTGGATCCACGACCCTCTTGGATCCCTAGGGAAGAGCGGATCTTCCTCGGTTCGCGTACCCTCGCCTGATCTTCTTCACCATGTAGAACATGCTATAAAAGCTTCACTCTTATCCCCAGACCTTTAGCTCGCGCCGCACACCTTCCTTCTGCCCTAGTTTCCTTCCCCTTGGTGACATCATTCGGCCGGAACCTTTGGTGGTCGGAGTAGGTAGCTGTATTCGAAGCTCGAAGCACGTGGCCGAACCTCCGCCGCGTTTGAGCCTCACCGCCTTCGCAGTGTGGTAGAGGCGACGACCCATCTCGACGCCACCCTCTGGTGCTTAGGATCGTGTTAGGACACTCAGGTACATCCCTCGTCGTTCCTAGCTTCCGTATTTTCCAATCCTTCATTTGTCGCCGACCATTGCTCTGCCGGCTCCGACCCGACGGTCGGAGCTCCATCAACCACCTCAACTGCTTAGATCGATCCCTCTGTTCGCCGTCATCTTTTCCCTGCATCCTGATCATCCAAATCTTGGCTATTCGAGCCAAGATTAGGCTTAGGTTCTATCCTTCGCATCATCGGAACCTCCCTCCGCATCCCACCGTCGCTTCCCTTTATTTCCAGCCAAATAACCTTGGCCGGAGAAAGCCTCCGAGTCGAAGATTTCATCTGCAGGTTAGAACGTGCGTAGTCACCCCCCAGCTCACCTTCATTCAGCATCGCCGGAGCCATCCCAGGTCACAGCCACCTTCTCGGAGATCAGACCGGTGGATACTCCATCCGACTTCGCCACCCGACGCGGAGGAACGGTACGATCTTGTTGCCACTGTTTGATCATTCATCGGAGCCACTGATTTTCCTCGGTGCATCAGCGAACGTCACCCAGGAGGAGTTCTTCTAGTAGCCTTCTCCACCGCCTGATCATCTCCAGTCGCCAGATTCGATCGCCATCGTCCGTGGTCTGCGCTTGTCAGGCCGTTAGATCTGACATCTAACGACCTCGTACACCCCACGTTCACCACTTCGCCAGGCCGTTGGATCCACCAGGTGTCAGCGTCAGGACCATCCATCACTAGCCATTCAGAGGGCACCACCTGGCAGACCATGTGACCCGTACGAGTCGGCTGGGTAATTTGCATCACCTTCCCTGCAGTTTCTTTATGTTCTTATTTAGTCTGTTAAATAAAAATAGCACAATGGCCCGTTTCGTATATGTGACCTTGAATTTTTGACATTTACAATTTAGTCCTCCTTGTATGGTTGCGCGTGCATCGTCAGGTGTCTGTTTGGAACATTTGCATATATTCTCCTTAGTTTAGTGGATGTTATGTTTTGAATTTATAGTTTTACTATTGACATCCATGCCCCTGTGAGTGCTGAGTTTCAACATGTGCTTGAACTAATGGAAAAATTGTAGTAGGCCCTGTGTGATGTAACGAAAGAATTGTACTTTTTACATGTGTTATTCTTTAGTCTGAAACTTGTTTTCTTTGCAACTGGGTCCCTGTGTGATGTGTGTTTTTGATTGTCTTGAATAAATAGCCAATTTCGTCCAAACTTCATGAAATTTGGATACAAGGCTCCTGCTATGATGTAAACATTTCTATGAATTATTGGGCTCATTTTATTTGCATTTGATATTTTTAAAAATTCAAACATCTTGAAATTTGCTTCTGTCCAGTTTCAAAAATCAACTATAAATATTAAAAGTCCACTAAAAAATCCAAAAAAGTAGTGATTGTTTGGTTTGTTGTGTTTTCACTTGTTCCAATTTTTGTCACATTTGGATTTATAAAAATCATAAAAATTTAAAACATTGAAAAAATTAGAAAAATCACTAAAAAATCCAAAAAATTCAAAAAATGCATGTCCAGTTTCTGTAGTTAGAGTTTATTTCTACTTTACAATAAAATTGTTGCTTGAATTGTATAGGCACTTTAGGTATTTTTAAAGTGCCTTTAGATTCTGGTTGCATACTGTTTTGTATTTTCAGCCTTGTTTTATTTTTATAAAATTCACTAAAAATAAGAAAAATCCAAGAAAAAATACCAAAAACATCTGAATATTTCTTAAACCCAAAAATATTTTTATTTGAATTTTTTGAGTGTTTTTGAGGTTCTTAATAATTGTTTGATTGAAGTTTTGTGAGTGTTTTTATCCTCTTTCCTAATATTACAAATTTCAAAGAAATTAAAAAATATAAAATCCACCAAAAATAGTTCTTTTTGGATCTTCAACTACTTCGTTGGTTTACCATACCATGCTCCTTGAGTTCGACCATGGTAGCTATACTAGGTAAAATAAATAGCTAGACCACTATTTTATACTTGCTTGCTTGATCTTTATTGGTTGTTGAGTTTTCTTGATTGATTCCGATTCGAGTGGTTGAGGTCGCAACGACCTATGACACATTTTACCCTTAGTCGCTCGAGTTTTCAGTTCATCAGCTTGCAGTGGAGATCCCCGGTGAAGCTCGGATCAACCTCGTATTCGACACTTTCTACACTGCTGAACGATTGGAGAGATGCCTGATGTCACCAGGAACTCGATCTAGGGCAAGGTTTAAGGTTTAGTTGGCAGAAGAGGGGTCAAAATTCAATAGAAGTCGGAGGCGATGTTAAATAAAAGTCGACATCATCAGGCACTGGTGCTCAATACAGATGCTCATCGTCCAAGGAATGATGTGCACAAGTAAGTAAGTTAATCAAGGAGCAATGATGGAAGGTATCCATGCGAAAAAATGCAAAGGTTGATTTGGAGAAATCGAGGAAGATGGGTCATCAATGTATCTTGACAAGCCTACAACCGGGGTCAGAGAGTTGACCCCAAGTCAAAGGGGGACTGGCCATGATTGGGCCACGTCTCCCACGAAAGGACAAGGCTAAACTGAAATTAAAAAATAATTCAAAATAAATTAGTAAATGATTTATTTAATTTTTGGTAAAACCATGAAAAATGTTTATTATTTTATGTATTAATTTAATATGATTTTTATTTATCTTTATAAATTTATTTACTGTGAGTTACTTTTTGGAGGTCCATTTATAGGTATTTTTACCTATAATGTGTGTATTTTTTGTATTTTGTATTTTATTATTTAATTTACATATTTTATATATGTATAACTTATTCAAATATACTTGAATATATTTTTATTATATTTTTATGATGTATTTCATAAACTTAAATAAATAGATGTAATTATTATATAGGTATAAGTATAGTATATTCAACTATCTGTTTTTATATACTATTTTATTTTATTGATTTCTTTATGGTTTTATTGTATTCTAAATATGTACATAAGTTGTAGATATTATTTACAAAATTATAAAAATATAAAATTGTGAAAAATATAAGAATAAATAAATTGAATATTTTATTCAGATATATTGTACAATAGGGGTCCAAAACCTAACTTTTACATCTTAATTCCCAATTAAGTGAAACTACCTTAATTAAATTACTTATTAAAAGTTATATACAATTAGTTGATTTTGACTTCATATGGAGAAGATATGGGATTATGAAGTTTAGATTTGATATTTATTTTGAGTATAAAATGTACACTGTGTATTGTTTTTGTCTAAAATAAATTTTGTATTTTTCTTATGTATTCTTTTATACATCTTTCATGTATAATATTTTTTATTTAAGGTATAAATAACAAAGAATAAAATGAGTCCCAAAATGCATTAATTGGCAAAATGGCAAGGGAATTTTATTGTGTTTTTATTCCTTATCTTCCACTACTTTATTCCTTATTGGCCCAGTCATCATGATGCCTAGGTTTTGGGGTTTAGGGTCATAAAATACCTTTGGCATTTTCTTTATTTTTATTTTCTTTTTTTTATTCTTTTATTTTGGCTTTAAACAATCTATTTAATATAATATTTATATAATAAACAATGAATATTAACTTATATAAAATAATTCATTTTACATGTATTTATCTAGGGTTTAAAGTCCAAAATGAAAGAATAAAGATGACGAAATGGAAATTCATCACCAATCTTATACTTGCCTTTGCTAGTCCCTATAAAACACTTATGCATATAAATGCAGAAAAAAGAAAAAAAAGAAAATAAAAATAAAGAACTCGGATTGATTTTAACTTTCAAACTTGTCTTCACAAAATCAAAATCTAGATTTCAGTCGGACCTTTGGATTTTTCGGTGCGGCCGGAACCTTATTGGGAAATAGACTTGAAACACAACAGCCTTTGAGATCCACCAAACCCTGCTCAAGTCTCCTCAATAGTCAGGTCAAAATAAGTCAACTCATATGTAAACTCTTATGACTATGAATCTGTCTTGGAAAGTGTGTGATATGTACCTCTCCTCGACTGAAGATGTAAAAGTCTGTCTTCTCCAACATGGCGACCCTAATTCTCCAATCCAACAACTCTTTTCTCGAGAAGCGAGGTGATGAAGCGCTAAATACATGTCTTAAAATAGATCTGTTGTAGAACGAGTACTTATCTTCTCATATAGAACCGAAAAGAATCTCAGTGTCAAGGTTCTCGATTTTAATTTATAACATGGGAAGTCCAGGGTCAAACACAAACTCACGAGCCATAATATGATTATTTAGGTGTTTAATTATCTAAATTAAGTGAGTGATAAATTATATAGGTTAAGTTCTCTCACTCTATAATATATATATATATATATATATATATATATAAGGAGCACTTGAATTGGGGTGGCACCTCTCCTTGATTATGGAAAGGTATCATCTTAGACCATTGGATGATGAGTGAGATAGAAACCACTATGTGCTTTTCATGCCAACTAACATTCCTAATATGTGGCCAGATTAAATTAGTGCTAAATTAGTGAAATACATGTCATTGATTATTCTATATTTAGGTATATACCATGTGATGTACGGAATTTTCCAGAAATATCTTATGCAATAAATGTTCGCGTGTTGAAATAAATATTATCAATTTACAAATGCTTGAGATATTCTATAACTCCGTATTATAAATCACAAAAGCATAACCACTGATATTCACAAAAAAATCCAAATCCGAAGAAAATTTGAATTTTTTGTAGACATGTTTCCTAAAACATAGGGTGCTTTGATTGTGTGCTAATTAATTTATGTACACATGGGATGGGATGTTTTAGACATATATTTCCTAATATATTGGATGGGTAAAATGCGAGCACGTTAAATATTTTGCATGTCATATGCAAATTAATTTTAGGAGGTATTAAACCTGCAATCTAATAAATGAATCCATATTAAACAAATAGTCCATATTTCACATTTATTAGGTTTATTTTACATAAATATTGATGAATATCCGTTCTATCATCTTTATTCTATCATTATGGCCTTAAAAACCTAGTAAATGCATGTAAATACACTTGATTTAGTCATTTTATCATTCATGCGTCCATATGTAAATAGTGTATAAAATACAGCTTTTTAAGCCAAACTTATAAAATAAAGAAAAGAAAAGAAAAATAATAAAATATTGCAGATATTTTATGACCATAAACCTCGATACCTAGGCATCTTGATGACTAGGTTGACAATGAATAATGTAGGGGGAGATAAGGGCCAAAATACTATAAAATCCTTATTTATTTTATTCATTTCCCTTCATTTTTAGGACCTATTTCAGTTCCACTTTTTATAATTCAAATAAAGAAACTTTTAACATGAAAGTTGTAGATAATAAAATATAAAAAAATTCAAAATTGATTTCATACAAAAATAATATACAGGTAAAAAGATATACTCAGAATAAATTTCCAAAGTCTCAATTCCCAGACCCATATCTTTCAAATAAAAACTTAAAAAAATATCAAAATCACCTTTAATTTATATTACTTTTAGTAAGCTATTTAATGAAGGTGGTTTCATATTTTTTGGAGTTACGGTTTGAAAGGTAGGTTTTGGATCCCTATTATATACTTCTACCGATTAAAATAATCATTTTATTCATTATTCATTATTTTTATAATTTTGTAATTTTATATTTTTATATTTTTGAAAATATTGTTAATAATATATGTATATATTAAAATAAGAATAAAATGTTAAAGAAAATACTAAAATAAAATAGGTAAAGAAAATACATAGATGAATTACCAATATCTATACCTATAGAAATAATGCTTCTATTTATTTAAGTGTATGTATTATATCAGAAAAATACAAAATATTTAAGTGTATACTATTAAGTTATAATTTTTTAAAATAATAAATGAAGTTAATAAAATAAAATATAATAAATAAAAATAAAATATTAAAATATATAGATGAATATACTTTTATATAGTCCTCAAAAAAGTAACTTGTAATTATAAACATCAAAAAAATCATGATAAAGTAATTCAAAAAATAATAAATATTTTCATTTTATAACATAAATTTAATAAAATAATTTATTTTTAATTGTTTTTCTAACCATTTTTCCAGGTTTTTTCCTGGTTGGTCCACGTGGACCAACTAGGGGGCGTCAAAGGTTGACCTGCGGTCTGCTCTCTGCCCAACGCCCAGCCTGTGTCAGGCCTTGGTTTTTGCCATCTTTCTCGATTTTTTGCGGCCATTCCTTTCGCCATTTGGCAATGCATTCTCCACAACATTTTCTCCTCGTAGAATGATCTTACACGCCCTATGATTATCTTGAGGATTGCAGCAGCGATTTGTGAGATTTACCTCGTCCTTTGAAGTCGCCCAGGCTCTTGTTAAAAAACAGAACCTTCTCTTCCATTTTCAAATTTGAACCTATTTTGACCCGTCTTGGTGTCGCCTCCTGGAGCTCTGGACGAAGGTGGTGACAGGGCCTGTTCTCCAGCTTCGTTGCAGCGTCACTAGATGCGGTCGAGGGGTGTTCCACCACCACCGGTGAAGCTTCGCCATTGAGGTCTACTTCCTTGTCTCCAAGCAAGTGAGGTCCTTTTCTTACTCTTTTAGTGTATTTCCTAGTTTAGATTAATCCTAGGTCCAGTGCTAACTTCTTATTTTTCGCATTTTTCTCTCGTTCCACCTTCATCCCCACGCTTCCTCCATCTCACCCCTAAATGGTCGAGGCATTTTTCCCTAGACCTACCAGTGTCCTGTACTAGTACTAGAAGCGCCTAAGAATCTAGAGTGGGATTTGGAGCCCGTCGGAGGTTCTTTGAACCACGTTGCTCCTCCAGCTTCGCGGGAGCTCACAAGCGATCGTCAGTAAATTTTGTGCCACCCAGCAAATGGAGGACCATTGATGAATCTCCATTTCATCACCTTTATTCTATTATTTTGGCCTTAAAAACCCCAGCTAATGCACGTAAATAGCATCTATTTGTGCATAACAACATTCATTATTTATTGTTTTTTTTGTATATAAAATAAGATTTTTAATGCCAAAATTATAGAATAAAGAGAAGAAAATGAAAGGAATAAAATATCGAAGATATTTTATGATCCTAAACCCTGAGATCAAGTGAACAATTGAGTTGGTCGACAAGAAATAAAGTAGGGGGAGATAAAGGCCAAAAATAGAATAAAAACTCAATTCTTTTATTCATTATTTATGCATTTTTGACACCTATTTTATTCTTTATTATTTAGTCATCAAATAAAGAAACTTTATACAAAAAAGTGGTAGATGATAATGTGAATAAAATACAAAATTGAGTTTGTACAAAAATAATACATTGTGTTCATTTTATACACAAAATAAAAAGCCAAAAACCAAACTTCACAGACCCATATCCTTCAAATAAAAACTTAAAACGTATTAAAGTCATCTCTAATTGTATATAACATTTCGTAAGCTATTTAATGGTGTGGTTTGATATTTTTTGCAGCTATTGTATGTAACTTAGGTTTTTTACCTCTATTGAACATTATACCAATTAAAATTCAATTTATTCATTATTAATTATTTTTAAAATTTATATTTTTATAAATTAGTAAATATTATTCATAACACATGTACATAATAAAACTATAATACAATAAAAAAGAAAATGAAAAATAAAATAAGTCTATGTAAATACATAGACAAAATACCTATGTTATACATGTATCAAAATAAATGGAAAACTTATTCTTTTAATCTTTATTCTATATTTTTTTATAATATTCTAAATATTATTCATATTTTACTAAAAATATAGAACCAAAATAAAACCCAATAAAATACATTAAGATAAAAATATGTATATAAAACATAGGTAAAATACCTAAAAATATACCTACATAATATATATATCTATTTATTTAAGTGTACAAATTACATCATAAATATAAAAAAAATATATTTTGACACATAAAAATAAGTTATAAATATATAAAATAAAATAATAAAATAATAACTAAAATATACAAAATAAAAATAAAAATGTACAAAATATAGACAAATATACCTATATATACACTAATAAAAATTAACTACTAATAAATAATGCCAAAAAATAAAAATCATAGTAAAATACTAAATTAGATAATAAATATTTTTTATTTTATATAAATAAATTAATAAAATCATTGATTGGTCCACGTCGGGTCGCGAGTTGACCGTCGGTTAACTTCCCCTCTACTCCAGATTTGAAGCGAAGTGTCTTTTCCCCTATTTTCTTGCCTTTTTCTCAGCTGAATCATCCTTCAATCAACTTCGCGTGCTTCATGAAAAATAATCATCACTCATTGTATATCCACGCCAATCTTGTAGATCCCCTGTACATACGCTCGATTCTTTGATTCTGCCCAGTCAAATAAGGGTGCCATCAATGTCTATAAGTAACTACTTCCTAACTACATTGCAAATTAGGTCATCTTCTTCCCCCCTGAAGCCCCGTGAATCGGCCAAAGTGAACACCCTCGTGATAGGAGGGGATCCCCTGAGTTTGTGGCGGTCGATGGAGGGTGGAGGTCCACCCAAGGCCGCCCATGTCGCCAACCTCTGCTCCCTGGCATCCAACCAGGTAAGAGCTGCGCATTTTAATTATTTTAGGTAGATTTTAATTTTGGCATTTCAATTCTGCATTTATATTAGCTTATAGGAGTTAGATTTAACGTAAAATTAGTGTTTCGAAGTCCGCCGGATCTCCGCTCCGGTGAACATTCCATTGTGTTGTGAATATTCTCCGCCCCCCTGCAATCCACCTCGTCTTCTTTCCTCTACGTTTTTCCATCTCCCAGTCACCAGAAACCAACTGGAACCTCCATCGTTCCGTGAATCCAGGTCCATCCTCAATCGTTCGCCAGACCCCTCCGCCCACATCATTTTTCTTGTGCATCCAGCTTCACACTTGGTCGAGGAGCATCTCCTCGAGCCATACTTTTCTCCTGTACAAATTAGAGGTGCAACTAAGAACCTGGAGGCAGATTTAGCACATGTTGGAGATACCTGGAGTACCACCTCGTACCCACCTTGTGGTGGCACTCCAATGATCTTCCGGCTATTATAAAGCCCCCAGCATGAAGAGGACATCGCCAGGAAGTTGCTCGGCTATCTCGGAGCTCAAATGAATGCCAGAATAGGAAGATTGGATCTGAGGAAACTCGCCCAGGTGAGTGTTCTTCCCAGTTCTTGGACCGTACTTCTTCGCCGTTGGATTAGATGCGCCACCCCTATTTTGATCCTCGTCGTTGGATCTCGACGTGCCTCGACCATCAGATCAGCTTCATTGATCAAATCCACGCCGTCCAGCTGCGAACTGGTACCACCTGTTGGATGAACGCCACATGTATAAGTGATATGCATCATGTCGTTCCCCAACGCTATTATGGGGTAAATTGCATACTTTGCCCCACCTTTTGTATTTTATTATTTAGTCCTGTAATAAAAGTTAACATTTTAAATAATTTGCACATTTTGCATATGGCCCTCTTGTATTTATTTAAATTGTATTTGGGTCCAACCCAACTCGTCGTCCCACGTGAGCTGGGTAATATGCAGGGACACCCCTGTAAGTTTTTGTATTTATATTCAGTCCAATAAATTGAAATTAACGTTGTATATTTTGGTGAAAATTGCTAGAAGGCTCCTGAACTTTCTGTATTTGTATTTTGGTCCCTCCCAACATGTGTCACGTGTAGTCCCACGTGATGGGTAATTTGCATGTATACCCCTGGCTGATTTTGTATTTATTAAATAGTTCAATAAAATGAAAGTAACGTTGTATATTTTTTTGAAAAAAATGGCATCTAAGACCGTGAAGTTTATTTTTATTGATAGTATGCCCCCACTAGGACATGTATTTTGTGATATTTATCTATTTATTAAAAATACCTATTGTGCTCCTAAAAATCCACAAAAATAGGATTAGATGGTTTTTTCATATACTTTCGTGCCCATGTTTTTAATTGGCATTTTTTGCATTTTATCTATTTATTAAAAATGAAAAGGAGTCTCTTTTTACCTTATTTAAAATATAAAATACCCAAAAAATATAAAAACGTTTTGAAAAGTTCCAAAAATATTATATGTATTTTATATATTATATATATTGAGTCTAAAAAACAAAACCCCCTAAAAATTGAAAAAGAAAATAAAAATATCATAAAGATCCAAAATCCAACAAATAATATAAAAATTCTACAAAAATAGCAAAAATATGTTTTTCTATTTTATAAGTTTATTTATATACATATTAATATATTAAAATTTATTTTGGTAATTTTAGGATGTATTTATTATTTTTATAAACCCAAATCAATTTTAGATTATTTATTAGTCCCTTATTAATAATATTTTTATCTTTAAAAATACATACAAAATAGCGAAATTTTAGAAAAATAAAAAAATTAGAAAAATATAAAAATCACAAAACACTATTTTTAATACATTTTACATATTTTTACATATTTATGTATTTGTAGTATCTATCTATATATATATATATCTTATATTATATTTATACATATACTTTTGTGTGTATATATACATTTATATCTCTTATATTTAAATAAAAAAGATATATAAAAATTGAAAAAATATAAAAATAACATACAAAATAATAAAACCAAAAATAAAGTAAAATTATATAAAACTAAAACCCCACAAAAATAATAAATTGGACAAGAGATAAAAGACATAATTTTTGTGCATTCATTTCGCCTCCTCCTCCCGTTTGCTCCCAGTGTTTGACCTTTACATGTACTTACATGCTATACACTTTATTGTAGAGTTATAATAAATTTTAACTCCACATTTTTTATGTTTCATTGCTTTTATTCATATTGTGGGTTATCTGTTGATCAAACACGAGGATTTCGTCTGTCATCACAGCGACTGCATTCCCGCCTAATGTCGAATGCACGACCAATGATAATTTTTGGGTTTATCAAATGGCACCATTGCCGGGGAGCAATGTCGCATAGTTGGAGCTATTTCATCTTCTCTATTATCTCTTATTCATACATTTATTTATTTATTTTTATCATTTATTATTTGATATTATTGATTGACTATTTCGATCTCTCTTCTTTGTTTGTCTTTGATGCAAGGGACCACTGCATGAAGGAGGATCTCTTAGGAGGACCGGTGCACCCAAGCAAGACGTAGTCAGCCTTTCTTGCTCGGCTGACAGGAGAGAGCATCAAGGGCAAATGGAGAAGAATTTTTGAAGACCAATCTAGTTTATTTTGCATTCTTTATTCATTATGTATATTTATATGAGAGAGTGACAATTGGCATGTAATTATTTAGGACACTTCATACTTCGACTTCCCGAGGTCTAGTGCTCGAGGGATTGTTCCCTGAGGGGCCTCGACGTTTGACCCTTTTTCACTTTTATTTTCTTTTTATTATTTTGTGTGAATGATCCCTAGTTTAGGAAGTGTTTGCCGATAGATTAAGGTCCAAAGACCCTAATATATTTTCTTATACCTATAGATGGACTTTTGGACTTAGTCAAATAATAATGGTTAATTATTTAAATTCGAACCCGCATGCTGTGAGAGACATCATACAGGGCTGGCAGGACCCGTCGTGACGAGCACCGAGACATCTCCAAGATAGGACCTTAGGGTTAGATTTCAAATAATTGACATTTGGTGCTTCACAATAATGGCAGTTACTATCCTCGGGCGATTTCATCGGATTGCATTTACATATAGTTTAGGTTTCAATTCTTATGCATCATGCATGGAGAGCGCTGGGAAGCACTGTAAGTCTTCTTACTTTGCATGCATCATGGTTTTCTGACTTGCATGGCTTTTCCGATCCTCTCCCTCTAATTTTGACCCCTTAGGATGTTAATGGAATTGAAAACCCTGTTAGGCACCTACATTGAAAAAGCAACCAAAAAAGTGATAACCAAAATAAAAGCGGGATTTCTAACTCTACATGATCTCTAAAATAAAATGTAAACTTTTATTGAGGAGAGCAACCCCCTACTTGTATGCGCATTTTACTCCAACGTATACGCTGAAGATTAGTGCCCAAATCCCAAGCCTATCTTCGGTGTGTGCAATTTTGTGATGATCACCTAACTCTAAAATTGAAAAGATAAAAGACCACATCTCAGTCTTTACTATGTTGAGTAGGTGAACTGGGGGTTTTCTTTATGCATTCATTGTGCTTTGAGTCCATTTGCATTTTCATCTCTTTGGGTTTTGCGGTTCCATCCATGTGAGTCATCCTTTTTCATCTTTGAGTCTCTTTATCTCTCTTATACATATATTTCCTCATCTGCACTTGAGTCGTGATATTGGGTCTTGCGCTTCTCCTTCTTAGCCGGATTTTGGGGCTATTCTCTCCTTGCCCATATCACCAACGTCTAGTTTGGTTCGGGGAGACCCTCTCCTTGAACCACACTGCTGACTATGTCCACCTTCATCTCACCCACCCGCCTCGTGTCCCATGTATCATCCCTTCTCTTACCTGGGATTGTTGTGCTTGTAGATATAGCCCACATCAAGGAGTCTCACTTACATTGGTTATTAGAGTAATTAGGGCGTGTTTTGAGGATGCTGAGATTGATATCCTACTATTGGTGTATATGATTATGATATATGCATAGGAAATTCTCAAGAAATTTGATGATGCATGATTATTAGGTGTGATTATTATTTGATGATTTTGATCTCACACATCGGACTGAGGATGTGATATGCTTTGACGGTTCGATGATGATTTAATGAGTTATGACTGATCTATCTATTTTACGGTTCCAACCATCTTAATTTTGAGGATTGATTGACTATTTTGATTTGGACTTCAGAGCGATGTTGTGTGGAACCCACATGATTTCTCTCATCTTCTTGATTGACCCATCCCCAATCTCCTGACTACCATCCACTCATGACACCTAAAGGATTTCTGATTATATTTTGTGCCATCCCTGCTAGATTGATTGACTTGAGGGACATATTGTGATTTACATGATTATTTCTCATCCCTCACATGATCTTATGCCTTCCTGATGATTGATTGCTTTTGAGGACCTGAGATGTGATGCTGCAATCCCAATACTTGATTGACATAGCTCGTATTACTCCCCAAGGACCATCTTTGGGAGGATGCGACACATTTTCTACGCTTGGTTCCCCTTGCTGATGGTGTCTCCTTTCTGTTGGAGCACGGAACTGAGTCATCTGATTTGACTGATTGGCCTCCCTGTTGATTGTGCTCCCGATGTGTAGGTGCACGAGGCCAATTTCCCCGACTCCCTTGAATATGTTCTTCATGACGGTCCTCGCAAGGATGCGTACCACATTTCTAGTTATTCATTGCCTAGTTCATAGTGCTCTCTGAGGGTTATCTACGAGAGACTATGACACCTTGCAAGATTTGCGGCCTCTTCTACTGGTGGACAATCTATCATCTACCAAGACCATTCTGATTGACTCCTTTGAGTCCTCTCTCCTTAACGACCCTCACAAGGATGGGATCTGATATGCTCTTCACTGCTTAGCTTTCATTGTTCCTCGAGGGTTATCTGCGGGAAAATACAACATTTTACTTATGCTTGGTTCCCCTTGCTGATGGTGTCTCCTTTCTATTAGAGCAAGGAATCGAGTCATCTGATATATTCCTGGTACCCACTGCCTTTTCATTATATCTGATCTGTCGGATCATGGGACCTATCTGACTAGACTCCTTTGAGTCTGCTCTCCATAATGGTCCTCGCAAGGATGAGCCATCTTTCTCTGATTATTCGATGCTTAGTTTCCAGTACGCTCCCCGAGGGTTATCTGTGGGATGCTGCCACATTTTCTTGGTATGTTGGTCTCTTCTACCGGTAGACGATCTGTCGCCTATCGAGATCACTTCTGTTGATCTGTCTGATAGATCCAACTCCTTTGAGCCTGCTCGCCTTGATGACCCTCACAAGGGTGAGCTTCTGTTCTGGTTATTCATTGTCTAGCATGTATTACTCCCTGAGGGTTATCAACGGGAGGGTACATCATTTTCTTGGTACTCGGCTTCCTTCTGGTGTCTCCCATGTAGTGGAGCACGAAGTCGAGTCTGCTGATTTGTGTACTCAGTCTACTTTATGGTTGTGTCTCCTCTCTGTTGGAGCACGAAGTCAAGTCTTCTTATTATTCTCTGATTATTCTCACCTTGAGGACCCTCGTAGGGTTGAGCTATGTCTTGTGATCTTCGGTGTATCCCTATGACTTTCTAATCTTATGATCACTGGATATGAAGGCGCATTAGAAGTCTCCTTTTCTTCACTTTTTAGACCTCTTCCGAGACTATGATTGACTAGGAGGAGTCTGTACTGTTGTTTCTTCCTCCATCTGTTACAGTATCGGCTCCGCTCACTCATTCCTTCATTGTGAACTGATGTTCTGATTTATGCTACCGATCCCTTGTTTAGTTTTCAATCTCTTGTCCCCGGTAGTTGACACCTACTTGACTGCATATCAGGGTGTCTTTTCACTATCTGAATGCATCCTCGTTCTCATAGGGAGATGATGACGAGAGCATCGTATTCGTGTACCAGATACCGTCCTGTACTTCACATTCTTTGCTTGATGTATATACGTGTTGTATATTCTATTCCTTCTTTCTTCAGTATGTCTTGTGTGCCTCAGATCTTACGCCATATATGTATTTCTATACTTAGGACGTACCTTGTCCGATGTATAGGGGGGGACACACAGTGTGGTTCTTTCTTTGTCTTTTTCATCACTCCTTTCATTGCTTATACTTTGGGATCCTTTATCCTAAGTATAGTGGGAGTGATGCGTACATCCTCTATGATTTTTCATCTATATGTATATCTCTGTCTTTTCTTCTTTTCTTTTTTTCCCTTTTCATTTCTCTGTTTCTACATAAAAGGATTCACCCCTTTGTGTTAGTTTTCTGTACTTAGGATGTACTTCATCCTAAGTATAGGGGGCACACCCCAGATTCATTCATTCTTTGATTCCCTCCACTGTCTCCTCTCTTGTTGATTTTCTATGTTATACTTAGGGATATCTCACCCTATGTATAGGGGGAAAAGCCCGAGCCATGATCTGTTTATTCCCACCCTTGACCCTCCCTTCTTTGTGTACAGTTTGCTATACTTAGGATGACGCGATCATAAGTATAGGGGGATGGTCAAGTTCTTATTCATTTATTCACTTATTCCTTCATTCCTTATTCTTTTGGTCATTGTAGTATAGGCTTTTGTATACTCAGTATGAGTTATGTTTTCTCTTTCTCTTTTCGATCTATGAGGACATAACTCGTGCTAAGTATAGGGGGGTCTTATATACTCTGGATATACTTTAGCAATAACTCGTACTTTCATATAATTATTAATAATTATGGCTAAAAATACTATATATACACATAAATCATTAAAAATCATTTAATAGTGCTTCTTATTCTTCATGATTCTTTTTTGTATATACTGATTAATAAATCATGTTAAAAATATTTATGCAAAATGATTTTAAAAATGGTGTGAACCGTTTGGAAAATTTTTTATGAAATGTTTTCAATCTTTGTAAAGATATTTGGATTGCAAAAATTCTTTTCTTTTTGTGAAATAAAGGATTTGAAAACCTATTTGCAAATGATATTGAAAATGTTTTGTAAAAATATTTTGAAAAAATATATATTTTTTTTGAAAAATCTTTGTAAAATGGCTTTAAAATGTTGTAAATATTTGCAAGATTATTTTGTACTATAATTTTTAAATTTTTTTGCAAATAAATTTGAGGAATAAAATCATTATTTAATAAAATATACATGTATATAAATAAATAAAACTCTATACCTATAAAAATAACTTGTTAAAATTTGTAAGTTATTTCATTCTTAATTCTTGTAAATAAATAAAAAGCGGCTCACCTGTGTAAATAGCTACACATATTTTATACTTTGTGTGCCAAAATTCTTTTTTGCAAAATTTTTTGTGTAAAAATTCTTTTTATTTTCAAAATTCATTGAAAAATTTCACCGTTCTTTCTGCATCATTGTACATAGCATTTGCATAGCATTCATATTCTTTTCAATTGAGATTGATGATTGAACTAGTCCAATAAAGTCGAAGATTGGAGCTTGGTTGGACCTTACTACACCTAACTGCACTAGAACCTTATGGGAACTAGGTTTAAGGTGCTTAAAGTCTATTCAAACTTAATTCTTTGAGACTCAGGGCTAGGTTCATGTCACCTCAACTGACTAATTAGAACTTTTCGATACGCACGCATGACTCTTGTCGACCGTGACCTAACTTGGACACTTGCACCTTTCACTTGTCTCAACTCTGTTGGAGTGGTGAGGGGATTGGATTTGATGGTCTGAGACGTACAAGGGTGGAAACATTTATCCATGTCTTGGGAGGGAAGTGCATCCCAACATGTTCCAGTTACAATGAAGTCGAATGACAGGAGAGTGTGGGTTGTAATAAAGCTTCAAAAGAGGGATAGTCTTCAGACTCAAGAGGAAAAATCCTAATGTAAATGCTATTGTAAATAGTATTTCAAAAAAACTCCCAAAAAGTGGACATGATTGAAAATAAAATAAAATTCCTGACGGAGTATGTATATATGTTGTATAAAAAATAAGCAAGCTTGAGCATCAAAGTTATACCATGTGAGCCTACAGTTGGATGACTTGACTGCACTGGTCATGCACCCCAGGATAGGTAGCTACATTGGCTACCATCCATTCTTTTCTTCACCTCCTCCTCTTGAGTTGGATGCCACTTGAACTTAGAAGGGAATACCCCGCTCCTTGAGGACAGAGTTCTGGATTGGGGAATCATTGGGTTGTCATTATGGAGAAGTTAGTTCCTTCGTCATTTTAGTTGGGGAGAGCCACTATCACTTACACTGTACAAGACAACTTCATAGTCATAAGGGTTTGTGTACGATGTAGGCTAGTTTTGACCTGGCTATTGAGGTGGTTTGAACCAAGTTCTGTGGCTCTTAAAGGTTGTTGTGCTTTAAATTTGGTTCCTGACAAGGTTCCACACACATTCTCACATTAAGGTCTAACCTGAGCTCCAAACTTTGATTTTGTTATGACAATTTTAATTATAGAAATAAATTCTGTTTATTCTTTCTTTTTCTTTTCTTCTTTATTCTTTTTGTACTTATTGCATAAGTGTTTGCTAGGGACTAGCAAACGTACAAATAGGGGGTTGATGAATCACCATTTCATCACCTTTGTTCTATCATTTTGGCTTTAAAAACCCTAACTATTACATGTAAATAGCATCAATTTTTGCATAATAGCATTCATTATTTATTGTATTATTTGTATATAAAATATGGGTTTTAATGTCAAAATTATAGAATAAAGAGAAGAAAAGAAAAAGGAATAAAATATCCAAGATATTTTATGATCCTAAACCCTGAGACCAAGTCAAGAATTGAGTCGGTCGACAAGGAATAAAGTAGGGGGAGATAAGGGCCAAAAATAGAATAAAACCCCAATTCTTTTATTCATTATTTATGCATTTTTGATGCCTTTTTATTATTTATTATTTATTCATAAAATAAAGAAACTTTTTCCATAAAAGTTGTTGATAATAATGTGAATAAAAATACAAAATTGAGTTTGCACAAAAATAATACACTATGTTCATTTTATATACAAAATTAAAAGCCAAAAGCCAAAATTCACAGACCTATATCTTTCAAATAAAAACTCAAAACACATCAAAATCACCTCTAATTATATATAAATTTTAATAATCATTCTAATGATGGTGGTCTGATATCTTTTGGACCTACTAGGTGAAAGTTAGGTTTTTGACCCCTATTGTACATTATACTGATTAAAATATTCAATTTATTCATTATTTATTATTTTTACAAATGTCTATTTTATAATTTTGTAAATATTATTCACAAAACATGTGCATATTAAAACTAAAATAAAACAAAAGAATAGAAATATAATATAAGTCTATGTAAATATATAGACAAAATACCTATGTTATACATGTATAAAAATAAAGGGAAACATATTCTTTTATACTTTATTATTTATATTTTTATAATATTGTAAATATTAGTCATATCCTACTAAAAATATAAAACCAAAATAAAACCCATTAAAATACATTATAATAAAAAGATGTATATAAAACATAGGTGAAGTACCTATAAATATACCTACATAATATACATATCTATTTATTTAAGTGTACAAATTACATCATAAAAATAAAAAAATATTTAGACACATAAAAATAAGTTATAAATATATAATATAAATGAATAAAATAATAACATAAAATATACAAGTCAAAAATAAAAATTTACAAAATATAGACAAATATACCTATATATACACTAATAAAAAATAACTACTAATAAATAATGCCAAAAAATAAATAAAAATCATAATATAATATTACATTAAAAATAAACATTTTTATGTTATATGCAAATATTAATAAAATCATTTACTAATTTAAAATAATTATTTTTGAATAAAATTGGCCATTTTGTGCTGTAGCGACCTTACGTGGACCAATCACATCAGGCCACGAGTTGACTACTGGTCAACTCCCCCCCCTTTGTTCGATATTTGATGCGAAGTGTCTTTTCCCCCATTTTCTTGCCTTTTCCTTAGTTGAAACATTGTTCAATCGACCTTGCGTGCTTCATGAAAAATAATCAGCACTCATTGTACATTGACGCCCAGCTTGTAGATCCCTTGTACATACACTCGATTCTTTGATTCTACCCGATTAAATAACGGTGCCATCAATGTTTATAAATAATTAATTCCTACCTCCATTGCAAATTGGGTCATCTTCTTCCTCCTGAAGCACCATGACTCGGCCAAAGCGTGCACCCTCGTGACAGGAGGGGATCCCCTGAGCTCGCAGCGGTCGATGGAGGGTGGAGGAGCACCTAAGGCCACCCACGCCGCCGACCTCTGCTCCCTGACGTTCAACAAGGTAAAAGCTGCGCATTTAATTATTTTAGGTAGATTTTAATTTGGCTTTTCAATTCTGCATTTACATTAACTTTTAGGAGTTAGATTTAGCGTAAAATTAGTGTTTCGAAGTTCGCCAGAGCTCCGCTCCAGTGAACGTTCCACTGTGTTGCGACTATTCTACGACCCTGCAATCGACCTCATCTTTTTCCTCTACGTTTCTCCATCTCCCAACCACCTGAGACCAAACGGAACCTCATTCGTTCCACGAATAGAGGTCCATCCTCCGTCTTTCGCTGGACCCCCAGCTTCACACTTAGTCGAGGAGCATCTCCTCTAGCCATACTTTTCTCCTGTGCAGGTTAGAGGTGAAACTAAACACCTGGAGGCGGATTTGGCACACGCCGGAGATACCTGGAGTACCACCTCATCCCCGACCTTCTAGTGGCGCTCCAGTGATCTTTCGGCCATTCTAAAGCCCTCAGCATGAAGAGGACCTCGCCTAGAAGCTGCTCGGCCATCTCGGATCTCAAATGAACGCCGGAGGAGGAAGATTAGATCGGAGGAAACTCGTCCAAGTGTGTGTTCTACCATGTTCTTGGATCATACTTCTTCACCGTTGGATCAGATGCGCCGCCCTAGTTTTGATCCTCATCGTTGGATGCTATCGTGCCTCGACCATCAGATCATCGGTATTGATCTAATTTACGTCGTCCAGTCGCGAACTGGTACCACCAGTTGGATGAATGCCACGTATATAAGTCCCGCCCTTTTCCAGCGCTATAATGGGGTAAATTGCATACTCTAACCTGTCTTTTGTATTTTTTTTATTTAGTCGTGTAGATAAAAGTTAACGTTTTAAATATTTTGGACGTTTTGCATATTACCCCCTGTATTTACTTAAATTGTATTTGGCTCCAGTCCAGCTCAGCTTACGTCCCATGAGTTGGGTAAATTACAGGGACACCCCTACAAGTTCTTATATTTATATTCAACCTACTAAATTGGAATTAACATTGTATATTTTTGTGAAAATTGATTGAAGTCCCCTGAACTTTCTGTATTTGTATTTTGGTCCCTCCCAACATATGTCAAGTATAGTCCCACGTGATGGGTAATTTGCATGTATACCCTTGGCGGATTTATTACGTATTAAATAGTTTAATAAAATGAAATTAACATTATATATTTTTGGAAAATTTGCATCTGAATCCTTGATGTTCATTCTTATTGCAAATATGCCCCTCTTAGGACATGTATTTTTGTGTTATTTATCTATTTATTATAAATACCTAGTCTGCTCCTAAAAATTCACAAAAATAGGATTATATGCTTTATGTCCTATTCTTCCACAACCAAATTTTTAATTGGTATTTTTTACATTTATCTATTTACTAAAAATGAAAAGGAGCCTCTTTTTGCCCTATTTAAAATATAAAATACCAAAAAATATAAAAATGTTCCTAAAAAATTATATGTAGTTCATATATTATATATACTGAGTCTAGAAAACAAAAACCCCTAAAAATTGAAAAAGAAACTGATAAAAATCATAAAACTCTCAAATCCAACAAAAAATATAAAAATTCTACGAAAATACCAAAAACATGTTTTCTATTTTATACTTTTTTTTATCTACATATTTATATATTAAAATTAATTTGGGTAATTATGGGAATTATTTATTATTTTTAAAAACCCAAATCAATTTCAGATTATTTATTAATCCCTTATTCAGGATATTTTTAGCTTTAAAAATACATAAAATTAGCAAAAATTTCAGAAATATAACAAAAAATTATAAAAATATAAAAATCACAAATACACTACTTTTAATATATTTTACCTATTTTTACATATTTATACATTTTTGTGTGTATATATATATTATATTTAAATAAAAAATATAAAAATTGAAAAAATATAAAAAGAAAATATAAAATTATGAAACCAAAAATAAAATTAAAAATATAAAATTAAAAACCCACAAAAATAATAAATTGGATAAGAGATGAAAGATAGAAATTTTGTGCATTCGTTTTGCCTCCTCCTCCCATTCGCTCCCAACGTTCGACCTCTACACATACTTACACGATATACACTTTGTTGTAGAGTTATAATAAATTTTAACTCCACATTTTTTATATTTCATTTCTTTATTCATATTGTGGGTAATCTGTTGATCACACCCGAGGATTTCGTCGGTCATCACAATGATTGCGTTCATGCCTTGTGTGGAACACACGGTCGATGATAAATTTTAGGTTTATCAACCGTGCCAAGCATTTTTGGGTCGTTTTGTAGTTGCATAGAGCGTCAGAAGGTGACGATCTAGCTGGGAGAACTTCGGCTCGTCGGTGTTCCTCCTAGTTCATGGCACCGTCAGATGGGACCTTGTTCTTCGTGGAGTACAACAACCATCAGATCAACCCTGCTAAGCATTGTCAGATCTGTGGGGGGCATCTAATCCACATTGTAGGTGGCGAAGCAGCATCACACTCTCTTAGCGCGCCACACGTAAAGTGGATGGCATCTAGCCGTTCAATTCACCGCTTGTACGGGTAAACATCATCCATACCCCCGCATTTTTGCTCTTTCATGTTTATTGTTGTAAATATTAATTGTAGTTTAAACAAACTTTTGCAACATCTGCATTTAGACCTTTGAACTTCTGTTATTTACATTTGGATCCTTGCCAGTGAGGCTCACGTACACGTGTACGTGGGCTTGGCTATTTTGTGGGCAAGCCCCTGGGGCTTTATTAATTTTGGATTAGTCTTGTAAATTTTTTTGCATGTTTAAATATTTTTGTGAAATTGCAATGGCCCTAGGACTTTTATTTATTTGCAGAAATACCCCTACTAGTATTGTATTTTCCTTTTGTTGTCTCTATTTGTTTTAAATAGCAGAATAGCTCAAAAAATCCAATAAAATAGCATTATGTTCCTGTAGCATCGTGCTTTCATGCTATCCACTTGCGATTCATTTTAGGTCTTTTTATTATTTATAAAAAATCAAAAACATCACTTTTGTCCCTGTTTTCACTAGAAAATACATAAAAAATATAAAACCTTTTTGAAAAATTGTAATATATATTATTAAGTATTTTACAAATTCAGACCAAAAATCAGTATAAAATATAAAAGAAAACTTATCAAAATTGAAAAAACTCTAAAACCTTTATAAAAATATAAAAAATCCTTAAAAATCCAAAAAAATCTATTTTATGTTCTTGAATTTTCTTTGTACTATAATCTATATGTTAAAATTAAATTGGAGAATTTTTGACATTATTTTATATTTTTCATCTCCATCTTAATTTCGGTTAATTATTTAATTTTGATTTCAAGTATTTTTTACTTTAAAAATATATAAAAATTAGCAAAAATTCTTAGAAAATCTCTAAAACAATAAAAATATAAAATTCCCAAAAATATTTTATTCTTTAAATTTTGATTATTTTTCTTACCTATTATATCTATTTTAGCCTATATTGTATTTATATCTTATATATCATAAGAAAAAGAAAATTTAAAAAGATAAAAATATAAAAAGATAATATAAAATAAGAAAAATAAAAATCAAATATAAAAATATAAAAAATAAAATTAAAAATATAAAATAAAAATCCACTAAAAGATCACACATATAGACAAACACATAACATTCATTTTTAGTATTAATTTTACTAATCGTTCCGTCTTGTTCCCTATATTCGACACTCTACATACTTGCACGTATGCACATCTTTATTTGTAGAGTTATAATAATTTTAACCCCGCACTTACTTTTCATTATTTGATCATCTATTATGGGTTAATTTTGTTTGAGGTCGGGATTTCGTGTGTGGTCAACTCAAGGATTGTTGATTCGCCTTGTGAATTAACACGACCTCCGCAAAATCCACTTCAACAGATGTTTATTTATTTGCTCTTTTATTTGATATAATCAATTGACTTGTCTAATCACCCTCTCTTGTTGACTTTGTGCGAGGTACAACAGATCAAGGGAGATGCTCTACCTAAGGTGCCTACACACCCACGTGAAGGTTGTGTGAGGTTTCTGACCTAGGATCAAACGAGGCTGAGAGGACTTGAGAAGACAATCACATTTTGAGCAATTTTGTATTTATTTGTTTGTGTAATTCAAGTGAGTGAGAGACCATATTTATTGTAATAATACAGGTACTATGGACTTTGGACATTCGGGCCCAATTTCCAAGTGTTTGTTCACATGGGGACTCACCATGTTTTTGTCGTGTTTTCTTCACATTTTTTCCTTTGTTTCACGATTTTGCTTTCTTTCTTTCGTGTGATTGAGCCCTTAGCTTTAGAAGTTGCTTGTCGATAGAATTAGGTCGAACACTTTATATATTTTCTTGTGCCTATAGTGACGCTTGAATCTAGTCAAATCTAAACTGCTTCTCAGTTAGTCTTAGAATTGCACGCTGCGAGAGTCCTCCATAGAACGCTTGCATGACCCATTTTTGTCGGCACTAAGGAGGCTCCAAGACCAGACTTTTACATTCCATTCTAAGTCATTAGCACTGGTTCTTCACGTTAATAGCAATTTATGAACTTAGGGCAATTTCATTAGCTTACATTTGCATATAGTGTAGGTTTCAATTCTATTGAGCATCCCTGCATGTAGAGTACTGGAGGCAAGGCGAGCATTTACACTTTAGAATTCATCATTGTTTTTTCTGCTTGCATGGCTTTTCTGCCTCTCTACCTCTAATTTTGATAACCTAGGTGCTAAGTAAAATTGACTCCTCGTTAGGATCGTGCATTCTTACTAAAAATCCAAAAAAAGTAATAACAAATAAAATTGGCACTGCTAATATTACTCGACCCAAAAATCGACTAAAAAAAGAAATATTTGTCTTTGGGCGAGTAATCTCCTCATTGTCTTTGCTTTAACTTGCTCGCGTACACCCTAGGGAATACCAAATCCCATTTAGCCTCCAAAGTGTTTACGCAAGTTTTTGACTTCTTACCTAACTCTAAAATAGATAAGATAAAAAGATCGATCTTTCATGATCTCTACCGGGTTGAGTAGGTGAATTGACAGTTTGTCTTGTGTGAGTTTGCTTGTGCTTGCTTGTGTCTATTCTAAGTTGATTCTGTGTGTTTGCGCATTTTTCTTCACTTCTCTTGATTTAACCGCCATGTACTCTCGATCATTTTCTCTTGTTTCGGAGATGGCCGATTGGAGAGCTTTTTATCCATACTTTGTGGATCACTACCCTCCAGCTGGTCCACCTCCCTTTTTCTAAGAGGATTTTGCTCCTGACATTGTACATATCCACCTCAACCACAGATTCATACATCAGATTTTGATCCACATCCACCCTAAGATTTTCCACCTCCACATTTTCCTTCACATCCACCCAAGATTGGTCTGTTGGAGTCACCTTTCATGATCTCCACAATTGAGAGCTTATACCAAATGATGGAGCAAATGAATTCGAGGATTGATGATCTTATTAGTTTAAATAAGAACCAGAATGTCGCTCCACTAATTGAGGATATGGATTCATTTGAGAATTTTCATGAGAGCCTATAATCGCCCAAAATACAAAAGAATGAGAAAATTTTTAAAATCGAAAAGATTTTGGGATACACATGATCGATTCAGACTGTGAGGAAAAGGACCACATGATAGATCATCTACTCACACATCCACTCACACCTTGTCCCACCTTTGATCCCGAGAATACCGCTGTATAGATTTCTCTTGGCATTCCTCATGTATTTGTTGATTCTGACTTCCTCCCTTGTATGGAGGAGGTCCAAAAATTCAAAAAACTGTTGATTGAACCTGAAGTGGTGTCCGCTATTAATGAGATCATTGATGGCCCACTTCGCCAGGCTATGACCCAATTATCTGCTCATCATCAGAAGAAGAGAAAGTGAAGGAGCAGATCTGAGCGTCATATCTTGACCATGGCCACTGCCCATGCCATCGCCCATCATCCATCTTCTGGGAAAAGGAACACTATCACACCTCTTGTGAGTTGCACCATCTCTGACCATTTATGTGATAACACTCTCCTCGATGGCGGTGCTTTGATCAATATAATACCCTTCTCGTTGGTACAGTCTATCCATCTTGGGTCTCTCAAGAAAACTAGGATGATAATGCAATTTGCTTATGGATCAATAAAGAGGCCGGAGGGTATTATTGATAACATTGTCATTCTGATTCAAGGCATGAGCTTCACGACAGACCTTATTGTCTTGCCCATGGAGACCTCTACACTTGTGGAGTGTCCTCCAATCATCCTGAGATGACCCTTTCTTGCCTCTGCGAGATCCGTTAATGACTACGGATTAGGAGAGATTCACTTCCTCTCTAATGTCAGGAGCGATGTGTTGATTACTACACCTACCACTGACTAGAGACCCACATCCCACGAGAGTGTGCCTGAGTTAGCCGACCCTGAGGCCTATGATCTTTATGCGGATATTAGAGAGACTTTCTTTATGACCAATGATGAGACTCAAGAATTCCACTCCAAGGAGGAAGACTTGGAAAGCATATACCTTGGAGTTTCCACTTCCTGTGATTGGTGATGCGTTGATGATATCCGCGGGATTTACACGATTAACACCATTGAGCGGAGGGCAGATATTGATGAGACCAAGGCCAAATTTGATCTTGTTGTTTTTAGTCAAGAATTCAGGCCTTTTGATGAGAATGATGACCCAGTTGAGACTGTAGAGGATGAACATAGTTCGGCTACTTCCACTGATGAGTTCATTCCTTTTGGTTTTGACCTAGATGAGACCTTGCAGGACGATACTGACTACACTTCTTCGGATGATGAGTTCTCCCCTTTTCACTTTGATACCAACAAGACTCCTAAGGTCAGACCTAGCCAGATTACTTCCACTGACCTGTCTGTGCCTTCACACCCTAGGTCCACTGAGGACCATCACCCTGTCGACCCTGATCGGTTTGAGTCATCTGAGGACCCAGATGCCGACATGCACCTTGTAAGATCTATCCCTCAGCAGTCTTGCAAGAAGGTTTGCTTTCAACCTTCTTGATCCTCTGTATATCCACATTGTTGTATATTCTCTTTCTTGTCCCTTCGTCTATCTCCCCATTGCTCATCCACCCCATTCTCATGTGTGCCTTTCTTAGGATGTACTTTGTCCTAATTATAGGGGGTGGACGAGCCGAGTATTCTTGTCATTCTGTTTCATCACTCCTATTGTTACATGTACTTAGGGCTTCTTGCACCCTTAGTATAGGGGGATGTTAGCAATGTGAGCCCGATGCGAACCATTCCTGCAATAATTGTTATTGTAATTAATGATGATTTATCAGTAAAAGTTATTGATTATGTTTCAATCCCTTTCTGATATTGAATGAATGAATGCACTATAAGTCCCTCTGTACAATTAGGGTTATGTACCATGGCCAACTTGATAATCATACAGCTGTTGATTCATTGATTGAATCATAGAGGCTGATGCTTAGATGAATATCCAAGGAGTTAGATAGAGTACTCATCAAGCATCATCAATGATTGACAAGTAGTTATCTCCAGTCTGAGTGGGAGATGGCAATTCTATCTCATTAGACTGATATCTGATCGACCTCTTGATGCAGGTCCTCTGCATGGGAATATTGATTTGGAGGTATCAGATTAGTTGAGTCAATGAGTTGACTGAACGAGATTGAGATAACCAAAGACCTATGATGAATACTGTCACATCACAAGCAAACATCCTCTGACCAGAGACAGATGTATTGCTATATGTCTGAATATGTACATTTGGCAGACCAATAGGTTGATTACCTAACCAAGGTCTATATACCGGCGAGCTGGTGTGCATGTAAAGACATCTGAGTAATATGATATCTCAAAGGGATCGTACAGGTTCACTTGTGAACCGGGAGACATGAGCTCACTCATGAGGTTTTGGGATTGACCAAATTCCATGCATGGTCATCATGCTTTTAGAAGCATGATATGAATTTGAAGGTAAGATATATGCTTTTATGAAAGCATATGATTTATACCATATCCCAAGAACCAAGATTGAGAAACTTAGTGATCAAACCCTGAAGATGATAGTGTAAAAGTGATCTATATCTTCGGGATGATCATGAGTCTTCCAGTATGCAGGATGTACAGGTATTGGGAATACCTGAAGGGTGATTTGATCATAAACGATTGTATAACCATGACGCTTCCAATCCGAGGGAGTGATGAAACATGTCTAGATTTTAGTGACTCCTCTCATTAGAGAAGTGACCTAATCTTAGTCCATATACTGGACATTGATCTGAATGAGATTCAGATGCAATGAGAAGATTAGGTTTACGGTCTTGATTTAATCAAGCATCTATGAGAGGTCCATGGGATCTGGATTTGAGATGTGATCTCAATATCCAAGTCACTATACGTGGAACAATACAATCGCCCTGTCCTTATCTCCAAGTATCTGAGGAGAAATAGCATTATTCTTAAATGGTTTAAGAATAATTCCATAAGATCTAAGCAAAGAAAAGTTGATAATTAAACGTGATTTAATTATCATGATGTATGAGGAATTATCCAATATAATAAAATATGATTTAATTATTATGGATAAGAATAATGTGGATAGTAATATCCAATTATTCATAATATATTATAAATGTGATTTATAATGTATTAGAGAGAGTTAATTATAACTTATATTTGAAGATTAATTATTAATGTGTATTGGATACACATTGTCTAATTAATTGAAAATATAAATTACAGTTAGTTTTGGGTTGTGAATATGATTCACAATTTTCCAATGTCAAGATTGCAATATTCCCAAAATAATTGAGGATTATTTTTGGTGAATAAAAATACCAACAAATAGTTGTTGGAAATAATTTGAGAGAAAAACAAGGAGATGTGCAATCTCATGGGAATCCATGAGATTGCCCTCCCCATATGGGAAGGAGGTGGCGGCACCAATTCCTTTATGGAATTGGTGACTGTCCACTCCCTCTAAGGGGGAAGGTGGATCTCATTTGTATTTTCACTCCTTATTTGGTTGGTTTAATTTAGTATTAATATATATTTGATTTATCAAATATATTTAATCAAAATTAAATCACAAATTGTTGGCTTTTACCAACAACAATCTTGACCATTGGATTGACATAAATCAATCTCATCCATTCATTTTATATGTCCCATGGATTGAGATCCATGGATCCCAAAACCCTATAAATAGAGAGGCATACCATGCTCTCTCTTTACATGCTATTGTATCACACAGCTCTCTCTCTCTCTTTCTCCATACTCGACAGCCCTCTCTCCCTCTCTTCTTGGTGGCCGTCCACCATACCTTGGTGGAGAGAATTATCGACGCCTGCACCATCGTGCTGCCGCTTCGACGCTCTGTGGTTCTCCATCTACTTGGAGTGCTTCACTCATGAAGGAGATGTTCGATCTCGTGCGACGAGATCAAGAGCAACCGTGCTTGGATCATCTTGGATTGCGAGGACACCGCGACTCATCTCCGCGCTCGCAAGCCGTTACTCCGACGATCAGACTTGAGACAGGAGGCCTCTTCTCTTAGAGACTTGATCAACTACGCTTCAAGAGGTATTGCATTATACTTGTTGTGGTTATAGATGAAATGATTTGAGAATAGTTCTCGGATCATGTGGTTTCATCGAATAAATTTTTTAAATTCCACTACACCGAACAACTAGTACGACTAGTCGTTCTTCGTCGTATCCGATACGATGATCACGCTTCCGTGATGCGCTTGAGGATTTATCCATATCCTTCAAGTGGTATCAGAGCCTTAGGTCGACGGTTTTGAATATGATTCGAAAAACCGAGGACGACTTGGGTTCGTTAATGTCGCGAAAGTTTTCATCGCATTTGATTTCGCAGATCTGTTTAGTAAATAAATTCGGCACTGTTTAAATTATTTAAACACAAATTTAATACTTCAATTTTGTTCCCCATTAAATAAGGAAGCCATAGGATCTGAGTTTGCGTAGATCGGATTTCGTATGCTCTAGATATGGTTGTTTTAATGAACATGTATGCACTGTTGCGGGAACAGTAGATTTTAACATGATTAAAGAATTAATTACTATTATCATCTGCCTCGAAATGCGTGAAACATCACTTGGCTTCTATCCTATATCAAGTTAGTAATCTATTAAAATTGAGTTTGTCTAATTTGGATTTAATATGATTGAGATATGTTAATTTTAGTGAGTAGGGGTCACTGCTGAAATTACTGTCCTAATCTAGAACCAAGTGATTGTCAATTAGTGAAATTAATTGTTAATTTCGTGAAATAATCTTGAAAAATTTTTGTGAAATATTGGAAGATGATTATTTACCTAATTGACTTGGATTCAACCAATTAATTGATTAAGATGTGATCTAAATCATAATTGGAAACCACAATCTTCAAACTTGATGCTTGAATAGGATTTGGGAATTTGTGTAGCAAATTTCCTTATAATCAAAAATGTTTTGATTATTACTATATGGTACAATTTCGATTGAAGAATCGATGATCATCTCAAGTACAAATTAATCAATTTGGCACTATCCTTTCCCGAGGTGGATATGGTGTCTAGTCGGGGATCGCTGGGTAGCGGGTTGCAACGTATGCGGTCCGTCCCACTCCCATCGGTACTGGTCATGACAGCGGGTAGGGCCGGGATAATGTCCGAGGGATTAAGATGTATTTTTCTAATTATTAAAATACGAATTAATATGTACTTTGAGAATATTACCATATATAAATTCAAGTAAAATAATCAAGTTTGATTGATTGAATTGGATTGATAATTAATTTAATATAATTAAATTAATTATGTCCAATTAAAATACTCTAATATGATTAGAGTTATTAATTCCCTTGGAAGAATTAATTATATGAATATGATTCATGTTAATTAATTAAATTTGAATAACAGATGGAGGATCACACAAGTGACATCCATGGTCTCCCGTCAAGGCGAAGGGTTTCGTCGCCAGATATTATGTGTAGGAGACGCCTGTCCGAAGTGACAGCTCCTGCATATGATCCATTTGGATCGGACTCGTCGCTTCTCGAAAGAGTAAGGACGTATGCGTAGTGACCCCAATATCGAGTCCTCATATTATTGGGGCAATATTGGATTGCGTATAGCGAGTTGTATTCCTGTTGATGCTTGGTTCAATTGATAATGGGTCAACATCACCTTAGGGGTGGTGGTCCCGGGTATTAAAGACCGAATTGGGAAAATGCAAGTTGGACTTGCAAGGCAGAATATGTTCCCGCTTCTCTTTATTGGAGTCATAAGTTCTCATATTATTGGGATATGGCAAAGGTAAAGAGGAGATCCCAGTTCTTGCTTGAGATATATCGGTAAGTATATCTCCTACTTTGAAAGTGAATAAGGGAATAAACTTTCATAGTTGACATAGCAAGACTAATTTGATTTAAAATGCCTTAATCAGATAAAAATAAATTGAATATATGATTATATATTCTAATATAGTGCATTCTCAATTTCAGAAAATGAAATCCATGAACCCACTGAGCAGGCTTCTGGAGGTCAACCAATTGATCGGACCAAATTACTCGGATTGGATTCGTAATTTGGAGCTTGTTCTCTCTGCGGAGCGCATCAGTTATGTGCTCTCTGAGGACAAGCATGAGAACTCTAAATCCAAGGAAGAAAAAGCATTTAATGACAAGTATGATGAAAATCATGTCTTGGCTAGATGCTACATCTTGGGTTCTCTCTCCAATGTTCTTCAGAAACAACATGTGGAGATGAGTACTTGCCAGGAGATCATGCAGAACCTAAAAGATATGTTTGGTGACATTAACCGCACCCAACGGTACAATGTTATGAAAGATCTCATTCGCTGCAAGATGCAGGAAGGAACTTCGGTCTGTGAACATGTACTCAAAATGTTTGGGTACTTGTCGGAGCTGGAGTCTCTTGGGGCAACAATGGATGCAGACATGCAAGCTGACTTCATTCTGTTGTCGTTGCCCAAGTCTTTCAATAACTTTGTAGTGTCATTCCACATGAACAAGTTGGAATTGACAAGTGCTGCTCTCCTTGCTGCATTAAAGTCTACAGAAGATGTGATGAAGAAGGATGGTCCCACTGGCAGTGCAATGGTTGCACAGGTCAGAGGGAAGCGCGGTCGGAAGCATGGTTCTCGGAAGGGCCCGGCCCAGAAGAGAAAGAAGAAGGGACAAAGTGTTGGCTCTTCTTCCAATGCATCAACTCTTATGGCGTCGAAGAAAACCGACGTCTGTCACCACTGCAAAAAGCCGGGGCACTGGAGGCATAATTGCCCAGATTACCTGAAGTCGGTCGACAAAGGTAAAGCCCCAACAGGTATGAAATCTACTTTTATCATTGAAACCAGCTTTCTCGTAGGACGAGAAGGAAGTTGGGTTTTTGATTCTGGTGCTTCTGTTCATGTATGCAATTTGTTGCATTTGTTTCAGGAAACTAGAAAACTTGAAGAAGGGGAGATAGTCATCCAGATGGGATCTGATACAAGTGTTGCAGCAGTCGCCGTCGGGACTTGTCGACTATCATTATCTAGTGTTAGAGTCCTAGTACTTAAAGAGTGTCTTTATGTACCTGAAGTCAGGAGGAACTTAATATCTGTATCTAAGCTAGTTAGAAGTGGATATTCATTCCTGTTCTGTAATAAATTAGTCATAAATCATTATGATAAATATAATGCAGATGGTATTTTGACTTCTGGAGGACTCTATGAATTGTGCATTAATGAGCATGTCATGAATGTTACAACCACTAATAAAAACCCTAAAAGATCCAACAATAATGAAAATCATTCAAACATGATTTGGCAAATCATTCAAACATGATTTGGCATCAAAGGCTTGGTCATTTATCTATTGATAGGATCAATAGATTGATAAAGGATGGACCTTTAGATTTTCTATAGGTTCAATCTTTACCTACTTGTGAACATTGTATTCATGGTAAAATGACTAGGATGCCTTTCCGTAACAAGGTTACAAGATGCGACGATATTATTGACTTAATACATACCGATGTATTTGGTCCCTTCAGTAACGCAACTCGAAATGGATATCGATATTATTTGACATTTATTGATGACCATTCGCGATACGGGTTTGTCTTCCTATTACGTCATAAATCTGAAACATTTGAAAAGTTCAAAGAGTTCAAGGCTTTGGTTGAGAACCAAACCGATAGGAAGATTAAACGAATTCGATCTGATCGAGGTGGCGAGTACCTCTCTGATGAATTCAAGGAATACCTCAAAGAGAATGGAATTATCTCCAATCTCACTACTCCTGGAACTCCCCGACTTAATGGTGTTGCTGAAAGACGCAACAGGACCATCATGGATATGGTCCGTTCAATGATGAGTAAAGCACATTTGCCACTTAGTTTCTAGGGATATGCAGTAGAGACTGCAATATATATCCTGAATAAGATTCCTAGCAAATCTGTACCTAAGACTCCTTATGAGCTCTGGTATGGAACCAAACCTAGTGTTAAGTACTTGAAGGTTTGGGGTTGCTTGGTCCATGCAAAGAACGTGGACGCAAGTAATCTGGAATCTCGTACTCGTGAGTGTTACTTCATTGGGTATGTTAGAGATGGTATTGGATACCAGCTCTATGACCATGAGACCCAAAAGTTTTTGTCTCCAGAGATGTGAAATTTTTGGAGGATGATTTCCTTAAAGGTCAAGATAAAAATGAAGTAGAGGAACTCATCGAATCCCCTGAGGATTCTGAGCTTCCTAGACCAGAAACTGAAGAAGTAAATAAAGATGAAACACCCATACCTCTTCGAAGGAGTTCGAGGGTGGTTGCACCACCTGAAAGGTATGGATTCCATGTGTCAAGTGAAACTGACATTGATCCTACTTCATTTGATGAAGCACTCGCGGATCAAGACATGGATAGATGGATGCTAGCAATGAAGTCAGAAATTGACTCCATGCATAAGAATGGTGTATGGACCCTAGAGGATCCACCTAAAGGGGTAAAACCCATTGGGTGTAAATGGATCTTCAAGAGAAAGAGGGGACCTGATGGGAAAGTAGAGACTTTCAAAGCACGGCTCGTAGCCAAGGGCTACACACAGAGAGAAGGCATCGACTACGATGAGACATTCTCTCATGTGGCTATGCTTAAATCCATCAGGGCATTGCTGGCTATAGCTGCATATCTTGACTACGACATCTGGCAGATGGACGTCAAGACGGCTTTCCTCAATGGATACCTTGAGGACGATATCTACATGGAGCAGCCCCAGGGCTTCATGACTGAGGATGGTAAAGTATGCAAGCTAAAGAAATCCATCTATGGGCTCAAGCAAGCTTCTCGTAGTTGGAACATCAAATTTGACGAAACCATAAAGAGTTATGATTTTGTGCAGAATCCTGACGAACCTTGTGTATACAAGAAGCTTAGTGGGAGCACCATTGTGTTCATCGTGCTTTATGTAGATGACATCCTTATCATTGGGAATGATACATGGATGATGACCAGTGTGAAGATTTGGCTGTCCCAACCTTTGAGATGAAAGATCTTGGAGAAGCCTCTTATATCTTGGGTCTGAAGTTGTTCAGAAACCAGGAGAAGAGGATATTGGGATTGTCACAACATGGATACATTAAGAAAATTCTTGAATGATTCCGTATGGATAGTTCCAAGAAAGGATTCTTGCGCTTGAGACATGGTATCCACCTGTCTAAAGGAATGGCTCCTCAAACTGTTGAGGAAAAGAAAGCCATGGCTAGATGCCCTTATGCATCAGCTGTAGGAAGCTTAATGTATGCTATGATGTGCACTAGGACAGATATCTGCCATGCAGTGGGAGTGGTAAGTCGTTACCAATCCTGCTATGGAGAACAACACTGTAATGCAGTAAAGATCATATTCAAATATCTAAGACGGACGCAAGATTACATCTTGGTCTACGGAGATGGTGATCTCCATGTCTTGGGATATACAGATTCTGACTTCCAATCGGATACTGATGATCGAAAGTCGACATCAGGGTTTGTGTTCCTGTTGAATGGTGGTGCTGTGAGCTGGAGAAGGAAGAAGCATGACACTACAGTAGATTCAACAACAGAAGCCGAATACATTGCCGCATCGGATGCTGCAAAGGAGGTGGTGTGGTTGCGCAAGTTCGTCCAGGAGCTTGGCGTAGTTTCCTCTGATACTCCCATCCCGCTACTCTATGATAACACGGGAGCCATTGCCAAGGCGAAGGAACCTAGATGGCATCATAAGAGCAAGCACGGGGAAAGGAAATACCACATCATTCGGGAGATTCAAAAGCGTCGTGACATCATCATCACCAAGGTGGCCTCTGCCGACAACGTTGCTGATCCTCTTTCCAAACCTCTAACACAGAAGGGTTTTGACCAGCATGTAATGAGTATGGGTTTAAGGATTGTTCCTGAATGGTTCTGAGGGCTAGTGGGAGATTGTTAGCAATGTGAGCCCGATGCGAACCATTCCTGCAATAATTGTTATTGTAATTAATGATTTATCAATAAAAGTTATTGATTATGTTTCACTCCCTTTCTGATATTGAATGAATGAATGCACTATAAGGTCCCTCTCTACAATTAGGGTTATGTACCATGGCCAACTTGATAATCATACAGCTGTTGATTCATTGATTGAATCATAGAGGCTGATGCTTGGATGAATATCTAAGGAGTTAGATAGAGGACTCATCAAGCATCATTAATAATTGACAAGTAGTGATCTCCAGTCTGAGTGGGAGATGGCAATACTATCTCATTAGATTGATATCTGATCGACCTCTTGATGCAGGTCCTCTGCATGGGAATATTGATTCGGAGGTATCAGATTAGTTGAGTCAATGAGTTGACTTAATGAGATCGAGATAACCAAAGACCTATGATGAATACTGTCACATCACAGGCAAACATCCTCTGACCAGAGACAGATGTATTGCTATATGTCTGAGTATGTACATTTGGCAGACCAATAGGTTGATGATCTAACCAAGGTCTATATACCGGCGAGCTAAAGAAATATGAGTAATATGATCTCTCAAAGGGATCGTACAGGTTCACTTGTGAACCGAGAGACATGAGCTCACTCATGAGGTTTTGGGATTGACCAAATTCCATGCATGGTCATCATGCTTTAGAAGCATGATATGAATTTGAAGGTAAGATATATGCTTTATGAAAGCATATGATCTATAACATATCCCAAGAACCAAGATTGAGAAACTAAGTGATCAAACCCTGAAGATGACAGTGTAAAAGTGATCTATATCTTAGGGATGATCATGAGTCTTCCAGTATGCAGGATGTACAGGTATTGGGAATTACCGGAAGGGTGATTTGATCATAAACGATTGTATAACCATGACGCTTCCATTCCGAGGGAGTGATGAAACAGGTCTGGATTTTAGTGACTCCTCTCATTAGAGAAGTGACCTAATCTTAGTAAATATACTGGAAATTGATCTGAATGAGATTCAGATGCAATGAGAAGATTAGGTTTACGGTCTTGATTTAATCAAGCATCTATGAGAGGTCCATGGGATCTGGATTTGAGAGGTGATCTCAATATCCAAGTCACTATACGTGGAACAATACAATCGTCCTTTCCTTATCTCCAAGTATCTGAGGAGAAATAGCATTATTCTTAAATGGTTTAAGAATAATTCCATAAGATCTAAGCAAAGAGAAGTTGATAATTAAATGTGATTTAATTATCTCGTTGTATGAGGAATTATCCAATATAATTAAATATGATTTAATTATTATGGGTAAGAATAATGTGGATAGTAATATCCAATTATTCATAATATATTATAAATGTGATTTATAATGTATTAGAGAGATTTAATTATAATTTATATTTGAAATTAATTATTAATGTGTATTGGATACACATTGTCTAATTAATTGAAAATATAAATTACATTTAGTTTTGGGTTGTGAATATGATTCACAATTTTCCAATGTCAAGATTGCAATATTCCCAAAATAATTGAGGATTATTTTTGGTGAATAAAAATACCAACAAATAGTTGTTGGAAATAAGTTGTGAGAAAAACAAGGAGATGTCCAATCTCATGGGAATCCATGAGATTGCCCTCCCCATATGGGAAGGAGGTGGTGGCACCAATTCCTTTATGGAATTGGTGGCTGTCCACTCCCTCTAATGGGGAAGGTGGATCTCATTTGTATTTTCACTCCTTATTTGATTGGTTTAATTTGGTATTAATATATATTTGATTTATCAAATATATTTAATCAAAATTAAATCACAAATTGTTGGCTTTTACCAACAACAATCTTGACCATTGGATTGACATAAATCAATCTCATCCATTGATTTTATATGTCCCATGGATTGAGATCCATGGATCCCAAAACCCTATAAATAGAGAGGCATACCATGCTCTCTCTTTACATGCTATTGTTGCACACAACTCTCTCTCTCTCTCTTTCTCCATACTCGACAACCCTCTCTCCCTCTCTTCTTGGTGGCCGTCCACCATACCTTGGTGGAGAGAATTGTCGACACCCGCGCCATCGTGCTGCCGCTTCGACGCTCTACGCTTCTCTGTCTACTTGGAGTGCTTCACTCATGAAGGAGACGTTCGATCTCGTGCGACGAGATCAGGAGCAACCGTGCTTGGATCATCTTGGATTGCGAGGACGCCGCGACTCATCTCCGCGCTCGCAAGCCGTTACTCCGACGATCGGACTTGAGACAAGAGGTCTATTCTCTTAGAGACTTGATCAACCACGCTTCAAGAGGTATTGCATTATACTTGTTGTGGTTATAGATGAAACAATTTGAGAATAGTTCTTGGATCATGTGGTTTCATCGAATAAATTTTTTAAATTCCGCTACACCGAACAACTAGTACGACTAGTCGTTCTTCGTCGTATCCGATACGATGATCACGCTTCCGTGATGCGCTTGAGGATTTCTCCATATCCTTTAGTGGAGTGGTGTATACATCTGCTTTTATCTTCTTCCATCTTCCAATCTCTTTTCTTTATTTCTCATTTTCTTTTTTTCCTTTTATATCTTCTTTTTCTACCAAAAAGTTGTTGCCCCTTTTTTGTCAGTCTTCTATACTTAGGACGTACTTTGTCCTAAGTATAGGGGTGTGTGCACCCAATTTATCCCATTCTTTGGTCCTCTCCATTGTCTCCTTTTCTTTTTTATACTTAAGAATATCCTACCATAAGTATGGGGGAGACAATCTGAGTACGATCTGTTCATTCTCACCCCTGACCCTCCCTGCTTTGTGTACAGTCTGCTATACTTAGGATTATTTGATCCTATGTATAGCGGGGACGGTCAACTTCTCAATTCGTTCATTCATTTCTTCGTTCATTTATTCTCTAGACTTTTATATACTCAGTATGAGTTATGTCTTCTTTTTTCTCTCTAATCTATGAGGACATAACTCATGCTAAGTAAAGGGGAGTCGTATATACTCCGTATATACTTTAAGCCTTACTTTCGTATTTATACTAATAAGTATGGCTAAAAATTCATTAAAATTAATTAAAACACTTAATAAAAATATGTCTATTATTCCTCAAATTATTTTTGTATTTACTGATTAATAAATCAGGTGAATTATTTTTACAAAATGTTTAAAAAATAGTTTGAAAATCCTTTTGAAAAATGTTTTGAAAAATATTTGGAAAACGTTTTGTTACATATTTTCAACATTTGTAAAAACATTTTTGGTTGAAAATATTTATTTTCTTTGTTTAAAATAAAAATGTTTTAAAATTAATATGCAAATATTTGGAAAATGGTTGCAAAAATAGTTGAAAATCTATATATGCTATTTGGAAAACCATTGCAAAATGATTTTCAAATGTGTCATGTTTGTAAAAATTATTTTGGACTTCTTTTTTCAAAATTGTTTAAGAAACCTTTTTCAAATAAGATCGAGGAATATAGACGTCACGCTAAAATTCTTACCCCTTTTAAATTCTTAAAAATCTAATTCTTGTAAATATAAAAAGTATCCCCGTGTAAATATTGGTACCTATTTTTAGCCAAAATCTTTTGTTTTCAAATAATCTTAAAAACATTTGCAAAAATTTAAAATACCAAAATATTTGAAAAATATTTTTGAAAATACAAAAAATGCATATGCATCATCTTTTTCAAAAATGCATAAAAATCTCAAAACCTTTGATTTACAGCAAAAAAATATTTCATGCATTCTGCATAGCATTAGCATTTTTTGGACTGTGTTTAATAATTGAACAAGTCCAAGTAAAATCAAAAGATTGGAGCTTGGTTGGTCCTTAAAATCTACCTAATTAACATGAACCAGATAGGAGCTGGAATTGAGGTATTTAGTTGACTTAGTTCTTTGAGAATAACGAGACTTGGTTCAATGGATTCTTGACTGCCTAAGTAGAGTATTTAGGAGCACACACACGACTCTTGTCGATAATGACCTAACTTGGACACCTGTACCTTTCACTTGGCTCAACTCAGTTGGAGTGGTGAGGGGATTGGATTTGCCGGTATGAGACTCACACAAGTGGAAACATTTGTCCTTCTCTAGGGAAGGAAGTGCACCCCATCCCATTCCGTGAAGATGAATTTTGAAGACAGGATAGTGTGGGTTGCAATAAAGCTTCAAAAGAGGGATAGTCTACTGGCTCAAGAAGAAAAACTCCTTATGTAAATGTTGTTGTATATAGTATTTAAAAAAAGCAAAAAGCAAAAACTCCAAAAAATTGGACAGGCCTGTTTAAAAATAAAATGTCTGTTGGAGTGTATATATTTGTATAGTCAATAAGCAAGATTGAACTTCAAAGTCAAATTATGTGAGCCTGTAGCTAGATGACTTGACTACACTAGTCTTGCATCCTAGGATATGTAGCTATACTGGCTACCGTCCATTCTTCTCTTTACCCACTCCTTTTGAGCCAGTTGCCACTTGAACTTAGAAGGGAATATCCCGCTCATCGAGGAAGAGTTATTGGATTGGGGAATCACTGGGTTGTCATGCTGGAGAAGTCATTCTCTTTGTCATCTCAGTTGGCGAGAGTCACCATCACTTAACTGTACGAGTTAGATTCATAGTCATAAGGTGTATGAGTTGAAATATTTTGACCTGGCTATTAAGGGGACTTGAACAGAGTTTTGGGATTCTCAAAGGCTTTTGGATTTCAAATCTGATTCCCATTAAGGTTCCTCCTGCACTAAAATTCCAAAGGTCTAACTTAATTTCCAAACTTTGATTTTGTGAAGACAAGTTTGATAATTAAATTTAATCCATCTTTCTTCTTTTTCTTTCTTTGTTTTTCTTTTCTGCACTTATTGCATAAGTGTTTACTAGGGACTAGCAAAGGCAAGTATAAGGGGATGATGAATCTCCATTTCATCATCTTTATTCTATCATTTTAGCCTTAAAAACCATAGTAAATGCATGTAAATACCCTTAGTTTAAGCATTCTAACATTCATGCATCCTTGTGTAAATACTGTATACAATACAATTTTTAAAGCCAAAATTATAAAATAAAGAAAAAATAAAAATAATAAAATATTGCAGATATTTTATGATCCTAAACCTCGAGACCTGGGCATCTCGATGACTTGGTCGACAAGGAATAGAGTAGGGGGAGATAAGGGACAAAACACTAAAAAAACATATTTATTTTATTCATTTTCCTTCATTTTTGAGACTTATTTTTAGTTCCACTTTTTATACTTCAAATAAAGAAACTTTTAACATGAAAGTTGTAGTAATAAAATATATAAAAATACAAAATTGATTTCATAAAAAATAATATACAAGTAAAAGGATATACTCAGAATAAGTTTCCAAAATCCCAACTTTCCAAACCCATCTCTCTCAAATAAAAAGTCAAAAAATATCAAAATTACATTTAATTGTATATAAATTTTAATAAGCTATTTAATGAAGGTGGTTTCATGTTTTTAAAGTTACAGTTTGAAAGTTAGGTTTTGGACCCCTATTGTATACTTGTACCAATTAAAATATTTACTTTATCCATTATTCATCCTTTTATAATTTTATATTTTTATAATTTTGTAAATATTATTTATAATATATGTACATATTAAATCAATAACAAAATGTTAAATAAAACACTAAAATAAAATAGGTAAAGAAAATACATAGATGAATTACCAATATCTATACCTATAAAATTAATGCTTCTATTTATCAATGTGTACATATTATATAAGAAAATAAAATAAAAATTTATTTAAGTGTATAAAATTAAGTTATCAATATGTAAAATAATAAACGAAATTAATAAAATTAAATATACAAAATAAAAATAAATTATTAAAATATATAGATGAATGTACCTGTATATAGCCCGCAAAAAGGTAATTTGTAATTATAAACCTCAAAAAAATAAAAAAACATGATAAAATAATTCAGAAAATAATACATATTTTTCTTTTATAGCATAAAATGAATAAAATCATTTATTATTTTTAATCGATTTTATAATCATTTTGTTCAGGCTTTTTCCTGGTTGGCCCACGTGGACCAACTAGGGGGCGTAAGAGGTTGACTCGTGGTCAACTCTCTGCCCAATGCCCAGCCTTTGTCAGACCTTGGTTTTCGCACTCTTTCTCAATTTTTTCGTGGCCATTCCTTTTACCATTTGGCAACGCATTCTACACAAGTTTTTCTCATTGTAGAATGATCTTACACGCCCTATAATTATCTAGAGGATTGCAGCAGCGATTTGTGAGATTTATCTCGTCCTTTGGAGCGCTCAACCTCTTGTTCAAAAACTGCACCTTCTCTTCCATTTTCGAATTTGAACCTCTTTTGACTCGTCTTCGTGTCCACTCCTGGAGCTCGGGATGAAGGTGGTAACATGGTTGTTCTCCAGCTTCATTGCGGTGTCTCTAGACGCGGTCCACCACCTCCGACGAAGCTTCACCTTTGTGGTCTACTTCCTTGTCTCCGGCCTTGTGAGGACCTTTTCTTGTTCTTTTATTGTTATTCCTAGTTTCGATTAACCCTAGGTCCAGTGCTAGCTTTTTATTTTTTTGCATTTCACTCCCGTTCCACCTTCATCCACTGTTCTTCAAGGTTTGCTCTGGCGAACTTCCTTATCGCCCCCGCTTCCGCTATCTCACCTCCCTAATTGGTCGAGGAATTTTTCCCTAGACCTAGCTATGTCCAGTGCAGGTACTAGAAGCGCCTAAGCATATGGAATGGGATCTCAAGCTCGTCGGAGGTTCTTTGAACCACGTTGCTCCTCCAGCTTCACGAGAGCTCACCAACGATCGTTAGTAAATTTTTCGCCACCCAGTAGATGGAGGACCGTGCTAGGAATCTTTTGGGTCGTTTTATATTTGCATAGAGCATCGGAATGGGAATATCTAGCCGGGAGAACTTCGGCTCGGCGGTGTTCCTCCTAGTTCATTGTCCTGCCTGTTCCACCGTCAGATGGGCCCCTGTTATTCATGGAGTACAAAAACCGTCAGATCAACCCCACTCAACACCGTCAGATCTGCGGGGGCCATCTAATCTATGATGTAGGAGGCGAAGCGACATCGCGCTCTCCTAGCGTGCCACACATCAAGTGGATGACATCTGGCCGTTCGATCAGTCACTTGTAGGGGTAAACATCATCCATACCCCTACGTTTTTTCTCTTTCATATTTAGTGCAGTAAATATTGATAGTAGTTTGAAAAAACTATTGTAACAATTGCATTTAGACCTTGAACCTTCTGTTATTTACATTTGGGTCCTTGCAAACAAGGCTCATGTGTGTACGTGAGCTTGGCTATTTTGCGGGCAGGACCCTAGGGGTTTATTTATTTCGGATTAGTCTTCTAACTTTTCATAGTTGTTTAAATATTTTGGTAAAATTGCAGTTTGGCCTTCAAACTTTTATTTATTTATAGAAATAACCCTACCACTATTGCATTTTCCTTTTGTTGTCTCTATTTGTTTTAAATATCAAATTAGCATGAAAAAAAATCCAAAAAATAGCACTGTGTTCATGTTGCATTGTGCTTTCGTGCTATCCATTTGTAGTTCATTTTAGGTTTATTTATTATTTATAAAAAAATTAAAAACGTCACTTTTTGTCCTAGTTTGCACTAGAAAATACAAAAATATAAATCCTTTTTGAAAAGTTCAAAAAAAATATTTTTTATATTTATTTAAGTATTTTACAACTTCAAATAAAAAATGACAAAAAATAGAAAAGAAAACTGATAAAAATTGAAAATCACTAAAACCATTATAAAATATAAAAAATCCTTAAAAATCAAAAAAATATTTGTTTTCTATTTATGAATTTTCTTTGTACTATTATCTATATATTAAAATTAATTTGAAGAATTTTTGACACTATTTTATATTTTTCATTTCCGTCTCAATTTCAGCTCTTTATTTTAATCATTTTTTGAGGATTTTTCTTCTTTCCCTTAGATAATGCCTGAGGGAAAGGAGAGAGAGACTTATGATGTGAAACAGAAATATCAGCATCTGAGTTTTATCGGAAAAGTTCAGTTGGACATGACTCTGACTTGAACTCGAACTTAGAACAGGACTCGACTAACATGCATGAAATGGAACTGAAGCTGGAAAGATAGTCAGCGTTGCATCTAAGGTGGTCTTCTCCTCTCCCGAAGATTCGGTGATAGCGATCGTAATTGATGTCGCTTTATTCTTCTTTTTGGATTTTTGTGATTTTCTAGATTGTTGGTGATGATGATTCTCTTCCTCTGAGCTATCTACAGAGGTCAGTTCACTGGTATCCTTCGCTCCTTCCTGTCATGCTAGATCATGGGTTTACATGGTCCTACAACTCCTAAGAGTAAGATGGTAAATACCATGAGATAGGATCTCATGACCTCATTCTAAAGAATTGAAATAGTATACCTGATCCTTGTGGAGATTCTGTCCTTGGTTTAGGTTATTAGGATTAACCTGAACCTAACTGGAATAGAGGTCTTGGGTGTGGTGAACTCATCGCACCATCGAGAAAGTCAATTGATGTCAGCTCTCTGATCATGATGTTCATTGAGGATGATTTTGACTTCATCAAGAATCCTCTGAAGCTCAGGGGTGCCTGAACATGAGGCTCTGTGGTCCTGCCTTTGGGATAGTTGATGCTGACCCTACTACGGTATGTTAGGTCCTTGATGGACCTGTTGATGATACTCGTTCTGCTTATGAGAATACTGTTGCTGATGAGAGGGTTGATACTGGTGATATTGAACTGAGGGGGGTACTGTGGTTGCTGCTGCTGGTTATGTTATGTAGCATCAGGATCACTGGTGTACTAGATCCCATTCACTTCCCATACCTGTAGGGATTCCTCGACGACTGTCTTTATGGTTGTCTCAGTGAATTGTCTCTCATGGACTTCAGGTTGATACGGAGTCCATGTGCTATAACCCCTGCATGGGCTGCTACTGGATGTGATGCACTTGGTGGATGGGGGCAGGAGGTGCAGATGGGGTAGGTATATTTATCTTGGACACCTGATTAGCTAATTTGGCCATATGTTTTGGAAGCTTGGCGAGGTTCTCCCATTCAATGAGCTTGTGTATTTCGCTCACCTCTTCCCGATCTGGTCAACCTTAGTTAACTTATCATTGATTATCGCCATGTTGGGGAGTAGGTCATTTTCCAAATCAATAGCAGATGTTCTCGTCACCTCCTGAGATACACGAGATAGAGGTGCTTTGTCATAAGCCATGCTTGAAGACCTAGTGCGGTTGGTCTCTGCCATATGCTCTAAAACCATCCAAATTATGTCGGCTCCTTTTTTCAGATAACTGCCTCCACATGAGGCATTCAACAATCCGTGTACCTTTGGAGTCAGACCACTATACGGGTTCTGGACCAAGATTGGTCGGTCAATATCATGACCCAAACATTTTTCAATCAGACCCTTGAATCTCTCCCAGGACTCGTGAAGGGGCTCATGTGACATCTGTGTGACACTTGCTATTTGGGACCTCATCTGATTAGTTCTACTAAATGGGTAGAACTTCTTGAGGAACAAGTCCTTCAATTCACCAGCTCAAGTGGTGACTACCCTCCCCAAATTCTTGAGCCAATAGGCAGCCTTGTCTGCTACAGCAAAGGGGAAGGCTCTAAGATGTATGTAATCCTATGCTACACCAAGTCGTCCTAGATTGTTGCATACCATTTCAAATTCTTGCATAAACATATATGGCTCCTCTACTGCATTACCATAGAATTTTGGTAAATGTGTCAAGAAGTGAGGCTTCAATTCTCCAGCATTTGGCGGTACTACTGGCCTAAGTCACTTCTCGTTTTGTGCGGTAGTGGGATTGTAGGCATCTCTCATTGATCCCCCCTCATTTCTTAGCTGTCCAAGCTCCTGTATGAGTAATTCATTTCTTTGCTCAGCTTGTGCATGTTTGGCTAGGATGTCCCTCAGTGTGTCATGATCTCCCTCATCGTCCATGCTCTTCTTGGAGGACATCTTGCTATCTTGGTCTTCTTCACCTTCGGAATGAAGAGGGATTGTATTAATAATTGGCCAAGAAGGTGATATGGAAGCATCGAGGTGAGAGTCTTCCTTGATGTAGTAAGAGAAGAGAGGGTTGATATGAGTCTTCAGAATACAACATGAATTATTGTCTTTAGTCCCATAGAAAGAGTGTCTACGAAACCAAGTGAATTTAGGCGGAGAGTGTCCCTGAACTTGTGAGGATGATTGGTTTAGAGAGGTAGGAGAGAGGCTCGTAGAGTCTAAACAAGAATTACTTCGATCTGCCATTCTTTGATGTCAAAAGATTAAGAGCACACTGTGAACAGAAAGGTTCTAAGATGGTAGTCCTGTGAACACACACCTCTGAATGCAAACACAAAGCAAACCCTAATTTCACCAACTTAACACAGTGAACGACTCAAAACTAGGTGTGATTAATCAAATTGATTTTAAGTGTGATTTCAAACAAAGTTGGCAATGTCACGTGATGGCCTATAGGGAAGTCAACTCAATGCCGATTGCATCTCCCCTATTTAGCATGTCACCTAGGATACCAACGTCCTTCCTCTCTTATCTCCTATCACTAGCCTACTCGGTTAATACCGATAAAGTTTAGGGACTTTCCCCTATCTACCTACTAAAGTAGGCGGATGCTGACAAGGCTTATCACTTTGCCACAGGGGGTTACTAAGCAACTTGTCATGTCACACTGTTGGTTCACCCCTATCAACTTGCCAAAGAAGGTGGAGGCTACTTGGTGCTGGTCACTTGAACTTCGAATACTTCAGCCTATGATATTGCGTAGAGTAGGGTATGTTGATATGAAAGGCGGGGATTTGGGATCTATCTTAGTGTGTATACACACTCTCTGTACCCTCATTCAACCTGAAATCAAGGTCGGGGTTAGTCTCCGAAAGATAATTTCATTTTTAATGAAAATTTTTTGGTTCAAGTTGTGTTAGCAATCCTGATTTTAAGCTTAATTTTCACTAAATTTAACCCCTACACAAAGCATGCCTAACGGACAGTTCCAATTTCCATTAATTATACGTGATAAAACCAAGGGAGAATCGAGAAAAGTGAATGCACGATGAAATCAATGATGAATTCTTAGTTTAGAAGACTTAAAGTGATCCTCGCGCTCTTCATGCAGGATGCAATACAGAATTTGAAAATATTTAACACTATATGAAATGCAAATGAAGAAACCGTACCTAACAAATAGTTCTACTTAGCGGGAAAAAGTTAGTTAAATTTGACTAACTGAAAACGATCTAAGATGCGTATAATTATAATGAAAATGTGGTCCTAAATTATGAAGGGCACAAACAAATTTGAAATTATATTACTGTGTGCCTATCCTAATTTCTCCACTTAAGTTGAACCCCACCCTCACTGGAGGGTGAAACAGGCCGACACACCACAGAAAAATGTTCAGTTCTTTTTACACACGTGAGATATCGATCGGGAACCACTAGAAATAAGAAATTAATTAAAAACAGTCTCTCTCCAAAAATTTAAAATGGTGTGGTGTGTATTCGGTCGCTCCAAAATGTGTCAGCTTTCAAGAGAGCTACTCCAAGTTCACCGGTTACCTCACACCAAAAATAAAAGATCGAATATTAGAGAGAGGTTCATAAAAAAATATATAAAAACGTAGGAGATAAAGATACTGAAAAAGAATTCAAAATAGAGAAATATTTACAAGAAAACCGGGGGCCAGACTACCTAGGTATAGAAAACTTAAAAATTTGATTTTCTTAAAAATAACCTAAGTCGTGTCTCCCCGACAATGGTTCATTTGAAGAACCATTAAAATGTGCTTTTAATTCATTGGAATTAATGCATAAAATATGTTTCATTGTAGATGAGCAATTTCACGATTGATCAAAAACCGTTTTTTTAATTAAAGTCAAATAAAAGCAAGCGGTCGATTTTCTTTTTTTACTTGGGTAAGTCCAAGGTTGAACTCATGGAGGAAAATGTCTCCTAAGGTTGGTCTAAAGTCGATATAGAAATTGGATTTTTCAAGTAGAAAATTTTTTGGTATTTTTAATGCAATAAATGAGCTGTATGCAATTTTAGTAAAGTTTGGGGACTAAAACATAAATTTCTATTAAATGATATCAAAAAATACTCAAACTTGGTCAGAATATGAAATATGATGAAATAAGGCTATTGTAATATTTTTGGAATTTTTAGATGCAAAATGAATTTTCTGTGAATAAAACATGCAAATAACTAGACTTTCAATAATTAATTTTAATAAATATTAAATCTAATTATTTTTAGAAAATAAGATTATCTAAGATAGGTTACTATGTGATCAATCTCAAAAAATCCTAAACCTTAAAAATGTTGTATTTAATACCTATTAAAAATTAATAATGAAATAAGGAAACTGATTTTTCTAGACAAAACTATGTAAGAAAATACAATTCTTTTTTGGCACAATCTTACTACCAATTAACTCTGTTATCTTTGATATTTTGGAAATTTATAGAGCTGTGGTTAATGATCTACAATCTTTTAAACGCAAGATGAGCAAAATATATAATTTTCACAAGAACAATTATTATTATTTATCCACAAAAAAAAATAAAATGATCACATGCATGCCATATTATAGAGAATTAGTTGAAGAACATCATGCAAATTTTTGATAATAAAATGACGATGAATGATTGTTCACAATAAGGGAGGAACACAGGGTACTCAATGCAATTTAATGAAAATAAACAAAATTGCATAAGGAGGACTAAAAAGTAATTACTAAGATGAGAGGGGGAACTCTGCAGTTTTTCTAGAAGAACACGTGCCTCACATGTGCCTGGTCTGGGGGACTGGTGTGGGAAACATTGGATTAGCAGGGGCTTGATCGTAATATTCTCTCTTCCCACATCCTCTGCACGTGAGGGAATATTTCTGGAAACTATGAAGATGGCAAGGGTGTTTGTGCAAATTTTTCTCCCCACATGTGTGGGGCACGTGAGGGGATGTCATCTTTGTTCTCCAAAAAATTTCAAAGCGATGTGGACGAAGTGCTTCGACGCCAGGTTTGTTCGGTTTTGCGCAAGGTGGTCGAAGGCACGTAGTGGCGGTTGCCCTGTAGTCGCCGGTGGTACGAGGATCTCCGTGTGGTGGCTGTGGCGGTTCCGAAGTGGAAGAGTCTGTGGCATGGATGGAACTGTTGGTGGAGTGGAAGTTGGTGATGGTGCTGCAGAGGGGTAGGTTGTCGAAGGCACAACTGGGCCGCGCTCGCAGGCAGTCGTTGGGCGGAGGAGCTTGCTGCGTAAGCTGAAGAGGTTCTCCTGATGATTGAGGAGGCAACACACGCCCCCGCCAGTTATATGGCATATGGTTGCTCTGTAGTCGAGACGGAGGGCTTTGTGGAGGTGTGGAATGTGCAAGGTGGCCAGCTGAGGTGAAAGTGAAAGTCGCGAGGAGCAGCGTGGCGGCCACAGGTGGTTTGGGGGGAAGAAGATAGGTGGTGCGATAAAGCTAACATGTGAAGGAAGAACACAAACATAGGGAAAACTGAGGAGAAGAAGAAAGAGGAGGAGGAAAAGCAAGGAGAAGAAGGATTACCTATGGGTTTCGCCTAGGAAGATGAAACTCAAGGGAGCTCCGTCGTCGCCTCAAGGGAGCCAGCGAGCTCTAGAAGCTCGTGCAGTAAAGGAAGTTGTTGAAGCTACTTCAAGGTTCGAAATGAATGCTTGGATCACGTCGAGGATTTGAATGCTGGTCGTCGCCTACAAGCACCAGGAACAATGTTAACATTCCTAGAGCGAAGCTACGGGTCTTCATCTCATAGATGGTGGATGCTCTCGCTTGGAGGGGTCGATGGTTCTTATATAGAGAGAGAAGGGAAAGGGGATAAGGTGGAGAGCGAGGTAGTAGTCGTGCAACAACGGTGGGATATGACAGTTGGTAGAGACTACAAGGTTTGCGCGGCGGTCGGTGGAGGAGACAAGGAGGGGTGGCCTCGACGGTTGCGAGTTGCACGGGCAGAGGTTGCGAAACAGACGAAAGTGAAGATGGGGGAAGGAGAACCCTCGCGTGCATGGCATGCGAGGTGAGAGACCTTAATTATTATTATTCATTTTATTTTTATTTTATAAAAATGAACTAAAAAGCGGTTAAAAACTGAGTGACACATGCCGACTCCAGGAGCTACCACGTTTCAGCTCTAGAAAAATCAAAAATAAAAAGATAATAATAAATCAGAAAGAAATATCAAACTACCTCAGATCAAAAAGTTCTCATCACAAAAATTGCTCATCTTCATGAGATATACAACTTTCACGAAGGGATCAAGAGCAAAAGTGGTCATCTATGCAAAATGATATTTTTTGAGGTATTCTATGTAAATAGAATATCGATTTTTAAGGTTTTTGTCATTTTTTATGATTTTTCATAAAGAGAAAAATAATGAGAAAATATAAGATAAATATTTACACAATAATATATTTTTTTATTTTTAATAAATAAGAAAATAAGAAAATAAAATAAAGAAGAAAAAGTGAGAAATTTGCACAATCTCGCAAAGGACACTCGGACTCGATCAGTTTCTTTGATTTCAGTCTTATGTCAAATTTGGATTTCTGTGGATTTTATTAAAACTTCCATCAAAGAAAATTGAGGAAAAAGAAAGAAGCGAAAAAGAGTTAATTATGTACATAAAACAGTAGGCCAAAATGGTTAAAACACAAAATGCGCAACAGAGGCCCAAAGCCCAACTTTCACATACAAGCTCCGATTTTTATGAAATTGGTCTTATTTTGAAGGTCTTTGAATATGTCTTACTTTAAAAGTAACAAACCTAAATCGAACACTGTATGAGGAAGGTATGAGCATTTTAGTCTGCTCTGGTCTGAATTTGGAGTTAGTATTTTTTGTATTTTTCAGTTAATCTTATTAGTAATATGTACACAATGGAGGTAGTTTGAGATCAACTGAAGTTAGCATAAATTAGTTAAAAATACACGAAGTTGGGTGCATTTGTGAAGATGATTATGAATGCAATTACTAGTGTTAAAATGCAAATATTAATTTTACATGCATGAATGATACCATAATAAATGATGAAATAAAACTAATTACTCGGGAATGAAGCTCTATTTTCATCTTTTAGTATGATGAATCACATATTTATCATCCCTCATCCAGCAGTTCAGTCCTCGAGGAGGGGAGGTATTTCCTTCTAAGGTCATGTCGTGTTGTTTCTACAACCAAGTATAGAAAGAAGATAGAAGAATGTGAAGAGAATTGGAGTGTGATCAGTGTAATCACATCTCTTGTGAGAACTGGCCAGTTTCATAATTTTTCACACAAATAATATGAAAAAATTGTGAAAACGTTACTGGAAATAAAACATGATGCAATGAGTCTATAGTATTTTTTTGGAATTTTCTGACAAAATATGAATTTATTATCAATTTTTTTATAAAACAGAGTGACAGTGAGTAATGAATTCCTAATAAATCCACATTATCAAATTAGCCAGAGTGTGAATTATATCAAAAAGATATTTATATGCCAATTCAAAAGAGTTGAACATTCACAAAATTGATGTGCGTGGATTTAATTAAAAATCATTTACAAAAATCCTTCTACAAATTATTTAAGGCACATGACAACTCCAATTAAGATGTAATTTGGATATTAATTAAACCATAATTCAGAGCATCATTAAGGATTTTTGTAGAATTTTTAGAGCAATCCATGAGTCAGATATATATTTAGAGCTTAAAGCAGGTAAAATATGCAAAATTACACTTGAAAAATTTTAATTAATTAATCAAAATATATAAAAGTACAAATAAATATCCATAAGATAGAGAATTAGTTGCTCAACAATATGGTATTTTTTGTTAAACATAACGATGGGAACTGAAGTCTGAATTAATATGAAAACACAGGGGTATCAATGCAAAATGGAAACAAAAAACATTCAAACAAACTATGTACATGGACTATTTTGAAATTTTGAAAACATAACAGGAATAATATGCAATTTATATGAAATAAAAAATTAAAAAGGCAACCTTCTTCTTCTTGACACAAGATGGCTCGATGCTTGGGGAGGGGGGCGGCAGCCGCAAGCGGGCGGTGCCGTTTGGCGATGGCCAGGCAGCCCCTCCCCATCGGAGGTCGATGGAGCTCAGCGAGGACTAGGGGGGCAGCGTGGAGATGCGCAAGGAGGGGGAAGGCCTTGGATGGTGTTTGGAGGTTGTGAGGGTCGCATGATTGCGGAGGAAGTAATCGGTAGCGACCGTGCGCGAAGGAGCAGAGTGGAGCGTGGAGCATGCATGGAGGAGGAGCTTGCTAGACGACGATGTCGATGGTCAGAGATAGTTGGAGGAACGCCTCCGCTGGAGGTTGTCGCTGGAAGGGGGTGGCAGGCTGCAGCCTGCTGCTTCCCCTTTTTTAAAAAAGGATACTTTGAGATGTAAATTTTTTTTAATTTTAATTTTATTTTTTTAAATTTTCTTAGATAGGAAATTACAAAATGCAAATATTATGGAAGTGACGATGTGATAAAATAAACAAGTGAAGGTGGTTTGGTGGTGATGTGTGAAAGATAGGAATTATCCTCAAGCGCATCACGGAAGCGTGATCGTCGTATCGGATACGACGAAGAATGACTAGTCGATGCTAGTTGTTCGGTGCAACGTAATTTAAAAATTTTCATGTGATGAAACCACATGATCCAAGAACGATTCTCGAATCGTTTCATCTATAACCACAACAAGTATAATGCAATACCTCTTGAAGCGTGGTTGATCAAGTCTCTAAAGAAAGAGACCTCCTGTCTCAAGTCCGATCGTCGGTGAAACCGCTTGCGAGCGCGGGGATGAACCGCGTTGTCCTCGCAATCCAAAAAAATGAAAGCACAGTTGCTCCAGATCTCTTCGCACGAGATTGAATGTCTCCTTCGTGAGCGTGGCACACCAAGAATACGGAGAAAGGAAGAACGTCGAGGCGGCGGCGCGGTGGCGAGAGCGTCGATCAACCTCTCCTCTAGGGTTTGGTGGTCGACCACTAATTAGAGGGAGAGAGGGTTGACGTGTACCAAGAAAGAGAGAGAGAGAGATCCAATATTTCATGTACAATAGAGAGCATGGTATGCCTCTCTATTTATAGGGTTTTGGGATCCATGGATCTCAATCCATGGGACATATAAAATCAATGGGTGAGATTGTTGTTGTCAAAAACAACAAATTTGGATTTAAAATATATTTGACAAAATCAAATACAAATTAATCCTAAATTAAACCAATAAATAAGGAGAGAATATATACATGGAGATTACATCTCCATGTATAACATGGTGGACGGTCACCCATTCCAAATAGGACATGGGTGCCGCCCACTTCTTTCCTAATGGAGGGCAATCTCATGATAATTCATGAGATTGCATATCTCCATGATAATCTCTCTTTATTTATTTGCAACAAATTTTGTTGGGTTTTATTCTTCAAAAATAATTCACAATTATATTTGAGAATATTGCAATCTTGCCATGGGATAATTGTGAATCATTTTCACAACCCAAAACAACATATAATTTACATTGTCAATTAATTACACAATGTGTATCCAATACACATAATAACCAATCAACACATATAAATTATAATTAGCTCTCTCTAATACATTATAAATCACATTTATAATATATTATGAATAATTGGATATTTCTATCCACATTATTCTTATCCATAATAATTAAATCGCATTTAATTACATTGGATAATATCTTCACACATCAATATGATTAAATCACATTAATCATAATTTCTTCATTGCTTAGATCTTGTGGAATTATTCTCGAACCCTTCAAGAATAATGTGATCTCTCTACAGATACTTGGAGATAAGGATAGGGCGATTGTATTGTTCCACGTATAGTGACTTCGATATTGAGATCAGATCTTAAATCCAGATCGCGGGCCTCCCATAGATGCTTGATTAAATTAAGACCGAAAATCTAATCTTCTCATTGCATCTGAATCATATTCAGATCAATGTCCAATAATTGGACCAAGATAAGATTACTTCTCTACTAAGAGGAGTCACTAAAATCCAGGCCCGTTTCATCACTCCCTAGGAATGGAAGCGTCATGGTTATACAATCATTTATGATCACATCACCCTCAGGTATTCCCAATACATGTACATCCTTCATACTGGAAGACCCAGAATAAACCAGAAGTATTAGATCAATTTTACACTGTCTACTTCAAGGTTCTATCAGTAAGTTTCTCATTCGATCATTGGGAGTCAGTATCGATCATATACTTTGCAAAAGCATATATCATACCTAGGTCTTGATCACATACTTTCCAAAAGTATATGTCAAACCTACAAATTCAGTCAAGCTTCCAAAGCGAGACGACCATGCACATGGAATTTGATTCTTCCCAATATCTCATGAGTGAGCTCATGTCCTCCGGTTCACTGTATGATCCCATTGAGAGATCGTATTACTCATATGCCCTTATATGCACACCAGCACGCCGGTGTATAGACCTTGGTTAGGTCATCAACCTATTGATCTGCCAAATGTACATACTCAAACATACAGTAACACATCTGTCTCCGGTCAGAGGATGCGTGCCTATATCGTGACAGCATACGAAATAGGACTTTGGTTATCTCGATCTCGTTAAGTTAAATCTTTGACCTAACTAAACTGACACCTCCGAATCTCTATTCCTATGTAGAGGACCTGCATCAAGAGGTCGGTCCGATATCAGCCTTTAGAGATAAGGATTGCCATCTCCTACTCAGGCTGGAGATCATCTCTTAACAATCATTTGACGGTGCTTGATGAGTCCTCAATCTAACTCTTAGATATTCATGTAAGCACCAGCCTCTATGATTCAATAGTTGAATCAACAGCTGTATGATTATTAAGATGGCCATGGTACATAACCCTAATTGTACTAAGGGACTTATTATGCAAATTATTCATTCTTCATTCCAGATCAGGGAATGATATTTTTGCAATAACATTTATTGCATAATGGCTCGCCGTGGGCTCGCATTTCCAATAATCTCCCACTAGCCCAAAGAATCATTAATGGGCTAATCATTTAAATCCACACTCATGTGAAAATCATAGGCTATTAAGAAAATAGCTTGGTAAGATGATCAATCACTCTGTTCCCGCGAGACTATGCCAAGTCCTTTTATGGTACTTGCATATCCCCAGTAACAGTGCTCGCATCTAATACGAATTTTGCATCTTATGCAACCAATACTCAATCTTGTCAGTTATAGTGTCCTTGACACTATAGTTTAATAATCATCATAACCAGTATTTCCATAATCCTTATCAGAATACCTTTATTCCTGGAGATCTCTATCTCCTAAGGTATCTACAGTTAAGACCTTTTAGATCACTATCGATAAAGTCTTAAACTTTTGAAGATAAGACTTTTGAGATCACTATCTCAAAATCTAGTCATCTATGAAGATTTTGTTATTACTGCAATCAAGTGTTTTATCTCCATAGTAGGTTAGCAACACTTTACTACTCCTACTGCATGGCAGATATCTGGCTTTTGTATACATCTAGCATACACTCAGCTTCTCGTAACTAATGCATAAGTGCAAGTAGTTCTAACATTCACTTCCTCAACTCTTCGAGGTGCTACCTCTTTAGATAGATCAATACCATATCTTAAGGGATGGAAGCCTTTCTTAGAATTTCCAAGAATGGAATATGTCCAAGGTGTACTACTATTGTGACAGTCCCAATACCCTTGTCTTTTTTTGCTTCTGAACACCTTCAGAACTAAGATCCAAGAGATATCCTTGAGATCATATCTCAAGTTATGGAACAACCAGATTATAAAACACTTATTATTATCCTTATATCATTTTAAATGATTAGGATATCATCTACATTTAGCATGATGAATACAAAGGCACTCCCACTATGCTTCGCATGGCTCATCAAGATTCCATTTGAAATCATAACATTTATAATTTCATCAAATCTTATGGTCCAACTTCAAGAAGCTTACTTTGAGTCCATAGATGGATTCCCTAGCTTGCAAACCTTGCTTTCCTTAACCATGAAGCCCTAGGGCTACTTCATGTGAATATCCTCAGAGAGGTATTCATAGTACATCTTGAAGATGCAATAGTCAAGTTGTGTAGCTATGGTTAGCAATATTCTGATGGTTTTAAGCAATGGTCACCGAAGAGCAAGTCTCATCGCAAGCAATGTCTTCTCTTCCGGTGTGTAACTCATGGCTACGAACCGTGCTTTGAAGGTCTCTACCTTCTCATCAGGTTCCCTTTCTCTTGAAGATCCATTTACACCTTCATAGGTCTTACCCATATAGGTGGATCCTCGAGGGTTCATATACAACACTTGTATATGAAGTCTACTTTAGACTTTATTGCTAACATCCATCTTTCCATGTTATGATCCTCAGGAATTTCATCACATGAAATCCGATCATTGTCATATTTCTCTAATACATGGAATCCATCCTCAAACTCATATGAAGAGGTATTAGTGTTTCATCTTTAATTGTCCTTTTAGTTTCCAATTTCAGGAGCCTCATTATCTTCTCAAGATCAAATCAGTTCCTACACTTCATTTTCATCTTGATTCTCAAGAGTCTCAAAACCTCTAAGAATCACATTCTTAAAGATGAGAATCTCAAGGTCATAAAGTAGGTATCCAATACCATCCTTTATTTTCCTAATGAAGTAGCACTCTCTAGTGCTTGATTCCAGCTTACTTGCAAGGAACTTTATTAAAGATATATAATGTAGTCTCTACTACATATATACTGAAACTAAGAGGAAATTATGCTAAAATTAATCATTGATCAAATCAGGTCACACATGATCCAATTGTATCTCCCTATAACTCTATTTAGTCGAGGTGTGTTAGGAGGATTGAGATAGAAATGATATTCATATATCCATAAGGTATTCTTTGAATTTATCTAGCAGGTACTTGCTACCTAGATTAGATCAAATTCATTTTATCTTCCTTCAAACTTTGGTTCTAAACCAAAAATCATGAAATCTTTGAACATTTCAAAGGTTTCTTAGGTGAAGAGAAGAAATCTCATATCATACATAATCATCAACAGATATCACATATCCATAATGTTTACTATGATATAGATGATCCACATACATCAATATGTATGAGATCCTGAATACCTTGACATCTTACACCATTCCCAAAGAAGGGTGTATTGGACATTTTTCTTTTGAATACAATATTCATAAGTATGTAAGTTTTGAAATTTTAGACATTCTAAAGTTTCATCTCTTACTAGTCCATTGATCTCATCAACAGACATATGTCCAAAACTTGATGCCAGATCATTTTCAAATGATCCTCATCCTCCAATTGATCTTATAAATGTTTTAATTTTCAGTATTAGAAATCTTAATGAACCATTCATCAATTTTCTAATTCAGTAGAGTCCACAAGATTTTATATTACTATCTGGAATATCTCCATCATAACTCTTTATGATATATCTATTCCAGAATTCATGTTTATTTCCAATATTTAGAATTAAACAATGAGTGTATTCTAATATCTAGGTCATAGAGACATTCTCTAAGACTAAGGGCTCTCCCACTGAAATTAACAAGTCTATCAATCCAACAGAGATTGTTGCAACAATTGCATCAATGTCTATGTGGTTGACTATTAAACCTTTAGATCAAATTTCTAATCTTCCAATATATATGCAATCAATTGAAGTGTCATTAGAAGATTGAGATACAATTATTTGACTTTATCTTATCAAATAAGAAAGTCAATTGCAATGATTATATGTAGATTATTCTGATGCTCTATCCGAGTCCTTCTATAAGGATTCTAGACAGACCTGATAGTCATATTATAAACACATCAATTTATTGCAGTATTGGCATTCATCCAACTCTTTGGATGTCATATGGAAGTCACAAAGGTACAGTCAATTCTTTGACTATACTTCTTACTTGGGTCCAACCCATGCTTCCACTGCGCTTGCCTTATCTATGAGCAACCATTGCTTAAGACTAAGGATCTCTTACGTTAAATTCAAAAGAATTCAATGTAAGATCATTTCAACATTTATACATGCTTCATTAAATTCATACAATATGAATATTATGAAGCTTCATGGATGACTAGAGTATATATAGTAGAATGATGACACTCATCATCTACATCCAACTAAACTCTTAAAACATTGGTTCAGGTAGGTACTCAAACAATTTGAATACATCATCTCTTATAGAGCCACCATTTTGCATGATGCAGTGAACCATCAAATTCATGATAAATGTCAAGAGCACACATGTATGCCATAATATCTTCATTAATTTTATAAGGATTATTTGACAATTGCGATCATCATCGACAAGTCACTTCCAAAGTACATCCGATGAGAGATCAAGACTATAGAGACATAAAACCCTAGGGTTGCAGTCCTATTATCCATTTAATTGGCATTCTTCATTACTATGAGGAAACTTGCACATTGCAACCACACACATTATGTGTCCAACTGTAAGTGCAATATCTGGATCATGAGTTCAATCCATGATATTTTACTGGTTATTATTGAGTATAACATTGAGTGGGTTTAATGAAGGATTATCTGAAATAAGAAATTTGCATTAGTGTATATATTTATATATATATATATATATATAAACATATTTTACTTTGATTTAGGAATTTTTATATCAAAGTTGTCTTGCCTTGTCAACACTGAAAGTTCATTCCCTTAATCACTTTCAATGTAAGAGATATACTTACCATAATATCTCAAGCAAGATCTGGGATCTCCTTCCTTATCTTTGTTTCATCCCAATAATATGAGAACCTACAACTCGGATAAAAAGAATCGGAAACACATTCCGCCTTGCAAGTACAACTTGCATCTCCCAATTCGGTCTTTAACACCCGGGCCCACCACCCCTAAGGCAATGTTGACCCATCATTATTTGAACAAACCGTCAACAGGAATAGAACTCGCTATGCGCAATCCAATATCGCCCCAATAATATGAAGACCCGATATTGGGGTCACTACGCATACGTCCTTACTCTTTCGAGAAACGAAGAGCTCGATCCAGATGCGCTTGCATACAAGAGCTGTCACTTCAGACAGGCGTCTCCCACATAAAATCCCTGGCGACGGAACCCTCCGCCTTGACGGGAGATCATGGATGTCACTTATGTGATCCTCCATATCATATTCAAATTTTAATTAATTATCATGAATCACATTCACATAATTAATTCTTCCAAGGAAAATTATAACTCTATTCATAATAGAGTGTCACAATTGGACATAACCAATTTAATCATACTAAATTAATTATCAATCCAATTCAATCAATCAAACTTGATTATTTTACTTGAATATATATGGTAATATCTCAAAATACGTGTTAATTCGAATTTTAATAATTAGAAAATACACCTTGATTTTCTCCGCCATTATACAGTCCCTACTCGCTATCATGGCCAGTACCGACGAGAGTGGGATGGACCACATACGTTGCAACCCGCAACCTTAATGCTCTTCGACTAGACACCATATCCACCTCGGGAAAACATAATGCCAGATATATCAATTTGTACTTGAGATGATCATCGGTTTTTCAACCGAAATTATACCATATAATAATAATCAAAACATTTTTGATTATAAGGAAATTTGCTACATAAGGTCCCAATCCTATTCAAGCATCAAGTTTGAAGATTGTGTTTCCAATTATGATTTAGATCACATCCAATCAATCAATTGGTTGAGGCCAAGTCAATTGGGTAAATAATCATATTCCAATATTTCACAAATATTTTTCATGATTATTTCACGAAGTTAACAATTAATTTCACTAATTGACAATCACTTGGTTCTAGATTAGGACTGCAATTTTAGTAGTGACCACTACTCACTAAAATTAACATATCTCAATCAATTTAAATCCAAATTAGACAAACTCAATTTTCAAAGATTTCTAACTTGATTTAGGACATAATCCATGTGATGTTTCATGCATTTCGAGGCAGATGATAACAGTAATTAACTCTTTAATCATGTTAAAATCTACTGTACCCGCAACAGTGCATACATGTTCATTAAAACAACCATATCGAGAGCATACGAAATCCGATTTACGTAAACTCAGATCCTATGGTTTTCTTATTTAATGGAGAACAAAATTCAAGTAAATAATTCGTGCTTAAAAATTTTAAACATTGCCAAAAATATTTACTAAACATAACTGTGAAATCAAATGCGATAAAAACTTTCGCGACCTTAACGAACCCAAGCCGTCCTCAGTTTTCGAATCATATTCAAAACCGTCGACCTAAGGCTCTGATACCACTTTAAGGATATGGAATTATCCTCAAGCGCATCATGGAAGTGTGATCGTTGTATCGGATACGACCAAGAACCACTAGTCGATGCTAGTTGTTCGGTGCAACGGAATTTAAAAAATTTTCATCTGATGAAACCACATGATCCAAGAATGATTCTCAGATCGTTTCCTCTATAACAACAACAAGTATAATGCAATACCTCTTGAAGTGTGGTTGATCAAGTCTCTAAAGAAATAGACCTCCTGTCTCAAGTCCGATCGTCGGTGAGACCGCTTGCGAGCGCGGGGATGAACCGCGTTGTCCTCACAATCCAAGAAGATGATCCAAGCACGGTTGCTCCTGATCTCGTCGCACGAGATCGAACGTCTCCTTCATGAGCATGGCACACCAAGAAGATGGAGAACCGAAGAACGTCGAGGCGGCGGCGCGGTGGCGAGAGCATTCGACGAACCTCTCCTCTAGGGTTTGGTGGTCAGCCACCAATTAGAGGGAGAGAGGGTTGACGTGTACCAAGGAAGAGAGAGAGAGAGAGAGCTCCAATATTGCATGTACAGTAGAGAGCATGGTATGCCTCTCTATTTATAGGGTTTTGGGATCCTGGGATCTCAATCCATGGGACATATAAAATCAATGGGTGAGATTGATTTATGTCAATCCAATGGACAAGATTGTTGTTGTCGAAAACAAGAAATTTAAATTTAAAATATATTTGACAAAATCAAATATAAATCAATCCTAAATTAAACCAATAAATAATGAGAGAATATATACATGGAGATTACATCTCCATGTATAACATGATGGACGGCCACCCATTCCAAATAAGACATGGGTGCTACCCACCTCTTTCCTAATGGAGGGCAATCTCATGATAAAATATGAGATTGCATATCTCCATGGAAATCTCTCTTTATTTATTTGCAACAAATTTTGTTGGGTTTTATTCTTCAAAAATAATTCACAATTATATTTAAGAATATTGCAATCTTGCCATGGGATAATTGTGAATCATATTCACAACCCAAAACAACTTATAATTTACATTGTCAATTAATTACACAATGTGTATCCAATACACATAATAACCAATCAACACATATAAATTATAATTAGCTCTCTCTAATACATTATAAATACCATTTATAATATATTATGAATAATTGGATATTTCTATCCACATTATTCTTATCCATAATAATTAAATCACATTTAATTACATTGGATAATTTCTTCACACATCAATATGATTAAATCACATTTAATCATCATTTCTTCATTGCTTAGATCTTATGGAATTATTCTCGAACCCTTCAAGAATAATGCGATCTCTCCGCAGATACTTGGAGATAAGGATAGGGCGATTGTATTGTTCCACATATAGTGACTTGGATATTGAGATCATATCTCAAATCCAGATCACGGGCCTCCCATAGATGCTTGATTAAATCAAGACCGCAAATCTAATCTTCTCATTGCATCTGAATCATATTCAGATCAATGTCCAATAATTGGACCAAGATAAGATTACTTCTATACTGAGAGGAGTCACTAAAATCCAGACCCGTTTCATCACTCCCTAGGAATGGAAGCGTCATGGTTTTACAATCGTTTATGATAACATCACCCTCAGGTATTCCCAATACCTGTACATCCTGCATATTGGAAGACCTAGAATAAACCCGAAGTATTTGATCAATTTTACAATGTCTACTTCAGGGTTCTATCAGTAAGTTTCTCATTCGTTCATTGGGAGTCGGTATCGATCATATACTTTCCAAAAGCATATATCATACCTAGGTCTTGATCACATACTTTCCAAAAGTATATGTCAAACATACAAATTCAGTCAAGCTTCCAAAGCGAGACGAACATGCGTATGGAATTTGATTCTTCCCAATATCTAAAGAGTGAGCTCATGTCTTCTGATTCAGTAACTGAACCTGTATGATCCCTTTCAGAGATCGTATTACTCATATGCCCTTATATGCACACCAGCACGCCGGTGTATAGACCTTGGTTAAGTCATCAACCTATTGGTCTGCCAAATGTACATACTCAAACATATAGTAACACATCTGTCTCCGGTCAGAGGATGCGTGCATGTATCGTGACAACATACGATATAGGACTTTGGTTATCTCGATCTCGTTAAGTCAACTCTTTGACCTAACTAACCTGACACCTCCGAATCTCTATTCCTATGCAGAGGACCTACATCAAGAGGTCGGTCAGATATCAGCCTTTAGAGACAAGGATTGCCATCTCCTACTCATGCTGGAGATCATCTCTTAACAATCATTTGACGGTGTTTGATGAGTCCTCAATCTAACTCTTTAGATATTCATCTAAGCAACAACCTCTATGATTCAACAGTTGAATCAACAGCTGCATGATTATTAAGATGGCCATGGTACATAGCCCTAATTGTACTAAGGGACCTATTATGCAAATTATTCATTCTTCATTCCAGATCAGGGAATGATATTTTTGCAATAACATTTATTGCATAATGGCTCGCTGTGGGCTCGCATTTCCAACAATGTGATGATGAGAGAATATGATGGTGTAGTGACACAATAAAGGGAAAAAATGTTAAATAAAAGAAAATTATAAGGAAAAAGAGAGGGAAAATGGGAATGAGAAAACCTACCTGAATCTTCACTGGATTTGCGGAGCAGCTACGCTGGACTCCTGTCGTTGCCTCGATCCAATTGACGAAATAAAAATTGGAGAAGTTGTGCGAGCTCGATGGGAAACTCATGACGCGAAGCGGAGCTCTGCGGATCTCCTCGAATCTCGCCAGAAGGAGGTCGTCAGTTGAGGAGGATGCTTAGTTGTAGTCACCAACAAAAAACTCCAAGCTCTCTCCTTTTTCTATTATAATGATGGATGGGGAAAATGAGGATGTGGAGATGAATATAAAGAAGAGAATGATAAGTCAGAGAGAAAAATGAAGGTGGACAAGATGGAGTGGAATGGGAGGTTATTGAAAGATGGTGGAGTTGAATGGAAGTTGGTGGTAGAAGAGAAGTAGTTGTTGAGAATAGGAAATAAATAAATAAATAAAGTAGGTTACTAAAATTAAACAAAATAAAGAGAAAAAAGAGTGGAGAATTTACAAGAAGACAAAGAACATGTACATGTTTTTTTACTTTTCTAATTTTATTTTTTTGTATTTTTGGTAAGGGATATTTACAAAATATTTACACAAATATCAAAAAAATAAAACGTAATAAATAAAAATATGTGCACAAAGATATCAAAATCAAATTTATTACATTATTTACAATATACACCGAGGTTCCAAAACTCAAATTTTGCAAACGAGCTCTGATTTTAATGAAACTACTTTCATTGGACAGATAATTTTCTAACTTAACTTTAAAAGTAAGTTTGATGAATTTGGAGTTCATACGGAGTGGGAATTTGGCTGGGAAGTTGGACTTTACAGGTTTTTCTCTTTGGGATTTAGGAGCATTTATTTGAGGTGGAATTTATTTTTTATTTTTGTATTTTTATGTACATTTTTATATACAAGTCAGAGAAAGACTTAGCCAAAAAGAAGTTAAAATGAATATATTAAAAATACATGAACTTTTGGTCAATTTACAAGTGAAAGACTCCTTTATTTTACGACTTTTATTGTTAATTTATTCTGTACAATATAATATACAATAATTAGTGCATTTTACTTACAAGAGTCATTTTGTTACTTTATTGATTTTATAGACATGTATTTGAGATTTCACCCAAGGATTTGTTAAGATCAATATATTGAGATGATGAATCCACCATGGATTCATCACGCCCTATACTTAAACTTTTTTAGTCCTTGAGCAAATAAAGAATGAATAAGTTGGATTAACCCCTGACTTTGCATGTGAATACAAGACTTGATCTGTTCAAGAACTCTCGATTTTAGAGATCCTAAAATTCTAAGCTGAACCAAACTCTAGTCAAAAGGTGTCCAATGTCCCTAGTCGTCAGACTCCCTCTGTATACATATATTGTAAGGATATGGCATTAAGTGTGGACTGCAGTTACAAGATGAGAGTTTTAACGTCACCCAAGGTTCCAATCCAAGAGACTCTCCTAGGAACACAATCCTCAACACTAGGGAATCAATCATTTGTTCAACCAATCTACCGTCTCTTTAGTTGTCAGACTTAAAAGTGTAGATGGAAAGCCAGTTGATGGAGGGCATAGGATTGTGTCATTTCTTCTCTCCCTCTCATTGAAGGATCCTCTCGAGTGCCTTAATAACTCAGCACATTTATTTTGTGGTGGTTGATCAATGTGTCCGTCAAGAGAAGTTGGAGTCATCTACACTTATTTTCCTGGGAGGACACCGAGGTGTGCCTTTTTTGAGTATCTAATATACCTTCTACAACCAGACTTGTAGCATTTATGTGCAGAGCCCTTTTTTGGTTCTAGACCGACTCCTGATCCTAATAGCGGTGGTCCAAGTGAACACTTTGGAATGGTTCGGAGCGCTTGCCTTTGGTAGAAGCTCTTTGATATTTGACTTTGTATGGTGAGAGATTTTATTTCAACATTGATATTTATTTTTTTGCTTTGCTTTTTGTCCAGCTCCATTGATTTTACCAAAAGTTGGTGGACACTGATCAACATTTTTTTTAGATTTCATTACATCCTGGCATATAGGTAAATATCAAGAGATAGTACAAGAACCATGTTCTCATACTGGTTAAAAGTGCTGACACTCAGGTTTCATGAGGCCTTCATTGATTGAATCACATCCTCAAGCATCATTAAATCAGGTCCATACTCAAATCCCTCATCCCAGTTCCTCAAGTGAAATTTCAATTCATCTCATCATAACTGCAGTCGTGTATGTGACGTGTTGATCATATTCTTTAGGTAGAGACTAAGCATGCAATATAGCACACAGATCTTTCAAACTAGGGAAATCTTAATAATTAAGTCAAAGACCCTAATGACTAAGGTTGGTTAACTCAAAATCTCAAGATCTCGCAAACCAAGTGTCTTTGAATTTCACTAGTCTTGTGTGAATGTGAATGTGTCAGGAATTAAACCAACTCATTAGTTAGTTTTTTTGTGTGGTTCTCTTGTATTTTTTTTAAATATAAAGAAAAGAAGAAAGATGTTTTTTTGAAAAAAGTTTTTGCTTCTTTTTTTTCAAAAGTTTTTATTTGAAAAAAGACATTTTCTAAAAAATTAAAAGTAGATAAAGAAAGAAAAGAGGGAGAGATTTTTTGGATTTTTTAAATGGTTTTTTTTAAGATTTTTTTATTTTGAAAATAAAATAAATTACCCATAACTCCTTATTTTAATTACAAACAAGTTAAAGTATGAGATATAGGTAAAGTATATATGTAATATATACAAACCATCCTAGGGATGTGTCCTCACCTCTCGTCAAATGTGATGTGTTGTCTAAGTGCTTCTCGTTAAATGTGATGTGTGATCCTATAAGTTATGAGCATAAGAAATAAAAGTACTATAGTAAAAATGCTCTAAGAGTCGCGAGTGCAAGTCATATTCTACGTCAAGGAACCACACGACCACGAGTGGGTCAAGTGTCTTGTCCTGATACAAGCGCGGGCTCTTAAACATGAGTCGTTGTAAAGAAGGAATTACCTAAATTATTACAATAATTACAAAAAATCTCTCAAAATAAATTATGTTTTCTAGCTCTTCAGCATTCGACGCATGTCACGTCTGTCGACCTTCGATGCACCCAAAGTCCATCGGGGTCCTCGCAAGGAAAATAAAATTTATATTAGAGTAATAAAAACAAAATATATATAAGAATACACAGAAAAATAATTGAGAGAAAAATTGAATAAATACAAAGTGGGCTCGGGGGTCAGACTACCCGAGTAAGTGAAAATCTGAATCTAATTTTTCAAATTAATCCCTAAGTCGTTTCCCTCCCCAGCAATGACGCCATCTGACGAACCGTAAATTCATCCATTTAATAAGTCATTTTAGTGCGTTGTAGTCGGCCGAATTGGATGCGTAATAGACCTTAAATTAATCTATCAATTAAATCAAACAGTCAATTTTTTATTTAACCTGTGCAAGTACAAGGTTGAACTCAGGGACACGAGCCTCTTTAGCATTTATCTAGACTCGTATTACCTTGATTAAGCATTAAATTTAAAAACTCATAGCATAAAGAGACATAGAATACAAATGATGCGGACACATGCAACAAACACTTGTTATTTGATTTTTTTATGCAACAAAATGGAAGGTTACACTGAAGCATAGATGCTCTAATTAGACAGAATAGATGTTTCATTTAAACATTAGTCACTTTCGGGTTCAAATCATGAAGCTTGTTCAATAAATGAAGTGATACAAGTCATGAAAGGCATTATATGAGGGACACATAGTTTGAATCGAAACATCAAAATTCAGAGTATCGAAATAGAAATTAAACTATGCCATTAAAAATATAATTAAAATAGCTTCAAAACAAGACCAAAATCAATTCAAACGGAGCTCGGATGCTCAAGATATTCACAAAATAAACCAGGGGCATAAATGCATTGAAAACATAGAATAAATAGGGAAAATATAACAAACATGTCGTTAGAAGGACTGAAATGTAAATAACAAAAGTCGTGAGGCCTTCCCTGATATTTACCCCACACACGTGGGGGTATAATTATAATTAATAAAACCCGAGGGGATTGGGATGCAATTCACCCCAGGCACGCATGGGATGTACGTGCTTCAGGATATGTTTGCAATTTGAAGAACTAAACAGGGCCTCTCTGTAAAATTCCCCATCCGCACGTGAACGAGTACGTGGGGGAGGCTCAGTGAACGCGTAGGCTCAGAAGAGGCTAGGAGTTGCTTCGGCTATTGGCTCGGCTTCGAGTTTGGCTCGGACAGGATTGGAGATGGCTCGGGAGTTCCAAGCCTGGAGGTGTGATGCTGCCTCCCATTGCTGACATGTGGCTAAGTATGGACCGCCCGATCATTGAGATCATACAGTGGATGTACGAAGGCTGGGAGGTGACGTGGCCAACTTTAGACCGTCCGATATGGGCAATCAGACGGTTGTTGCTCCTGTTCGGTGGCATAGACGTGATCGAATATCAAATGTTGGATGGCCACCGGGAGGATGCCATACTACGACAGTTGTATTCTTCCGGCCCTTCATCCTCCATTGTGGGGCCGACGGTGATCTCTGAACTCCAACAAATACTCCATTTCTCTACCCCAGTCTTTTGTCAAGCGAGTTGCTCCGTTGTAGTCCCTGAAGGTGCTCGAGAGATCATCGAAGTGAGGCCAATAGGCGGAACCACCTGGAAGCAGTTGATGTTGATCCATGGCTGGAGATGATACTCAGGAAGAGGGCTTCAATGAAGCTCAGGCCATTGAAGTCAAGCACAAGAAAGATTAGTCTATATATGAAGCGTGGTGCTTATGTAAGGTGTGAGCGAAGTGAAGTGAAGTGGGGTCCATTATGGGGCAGAGAACGTGGCGGCCCAGTGATCTTCTACGGTGAGCTTGGCAGAGAAAGGGGGTGAAGTGGTTTGAGGTCGCAAGAGAGAGAAAGGGTGATCATAGGAGAACGTGTGAACTATGTATGTTTGGTAAAACTTAATCGATGGTCAATGGAGGGTGAGTGGTGTGTAGGAAGATAATAGAATAGGAGAAATGAAAGTGAAATTAAATGAAGGAATAGAGGAACTTACCTGGGATAATGGAAGAGCGAGGAGCTTGGGCTTGGGATTCAAGGAGAACCCCGGGACTTCGCTGGACTCCATCTTCCACGCAGAGTAGCTCACTGACTCGAAGCTGTCGAAGGCATAGCCTACATTGGCTAAGGATCAACATCGGGAGATTCGCCCTCGTTGTGCCTTCAATCTGGCCTCCCCCTATCACGGGGAGGCAGAGAGGGGCTGGACACGAGCCCCACCTACAAGTGGATGACTAAGAATGGCGGCGACGAGGGGTCATTTGAAGTGGGAGGTTGGTGGTTTCATTATTGGGTGTCGTGCTTTGCAAGGTTGATTCGGAGCGAAGTTGAGGAGAATGTGGAATGAGTAGAAGACCGCGGGGAAGAGGGTGGTCAAGGAAGTAGAGAAAATGGAAAGGGGTCGACGGGTTGGAGAGGTGGCGGTTGTGGGAGAGAGGAGAGAACAAAGGTAGGGGATGATCTCTGGGTCATTAGATCTCGTGATCCAATGGCTGTGAGATGGGCGCTAATGAGTGGTCCCAATCAGATCGATGGAGGATGGATCGAAGGGCGCAGGGAGTGCCAGGTGGCTAAATGGGAAGAAGGTGGAGGCGTGTGGTCCATATTAGATATGGAGATGGATCGGAGGACTGGAATCAAGGGCGGTGATTAATAGCTGAGATGAGAACAGACTAGAGAAGATCGGGCGATGATGGCGGCTGCCACATGGCGGGAGGAGAAAGAGGCGCTGACAGATGGCAGATATTTGATCTGATGGTGGATCAAATGGTGGAAATTGGAAGCGGGAATGGACAGCGATTAACGAAGGGGAAAGAAGTGATTAGACTATGGAGAAGGGTAGAGGGTAGCGCACAAAGGAGAGGACCATGTGGCACAACCAAAAAGTGCCACGTGGCTTAATCGGGTTATTCATATATAAAACCTTACAAAAGATGGTAAAAATGGCTGAATTTGGAAAAACTCAAAACACTAAAGTTGTAGGTCTTGATGAGATCTACAAGTTTCATGTTGATCAAAAATAAAAATGAGGTCAAAAAAAGGATCTCGCTGAAGGAGGTCGTCGCTTGAGGAAGATGCTTAGCCGCTGTCACCAACAAAACACTCCATGCTCTCTCCTTTTTCTATTAGAATGGTGGATGGGGGAAAATGAGGATGTGGAGATGAATATAAAGAAGAGAATGAGAAGTTAGAGAGAAAAATGAAGGTGGATGAGATGGAATGGAATGGGAAGTTATTGAAAGATTGTGGAGTTGAATGGAAGTTGGTGGTAGAAGAAGAGTTATTGTAGAGAATAGGAAAAAATAAATAAAGTAGGATATTAAAATAAAATAAAAAAAGAGAGAAAAGACTAGAGAATTTACAAAAGAAGACAAACAACATGTACATGTTTTTTACTTTTCTAATTTTAATTTTTTTTTGTATTTTTAGTAAAAGATATTTATAAAATATTCACACAAATATCAACAAAATAAAGGGATTTTTACCCGGCAGACCCTATAATATTTGTCAATTACCTCTACGACCTTTGAAACATCGTAATTCCTCCCTCAGCCCTGTAAACTTACTAACTCTTACTGTATAGACCCTGCGGTTAACTCCCATCCATTTGACTGTTAAAACTAACCGGATTCCGTGAATTTCATTTCCACAATGCTCGTTTTGTTTCTCAAAATTACAAAAATGCCATCTCTTCTCCCTTACTCCTCCAGGACTCCTCCACTACATCCACTCCTCCCCTCACCTGACCTCCTCTCCTTTTGTCCTCCCCTCCCCTGACCTCCTCATCACCTCCACACGAGGGACTCCATCCACCCGGTCAATCAAAATAGACTCTCAAACCACGTGGGATGGGGAAGCCCGCCTTTGTCAGGAGGACGCAATCGTCAGGCATTGGATGGAATAAGAAAGCTCAAGCTTCGGGTTTATACCATCGTTGGGAGGGCGTGACTACAGGGGGTTCCCACCCGAGCACCCGTGGGCAGCATCGAACTTCATGGATAATCAATGTGCATCGAAGAGAAAGGATGACATACGAGAGCAGAGGTTGACGGCTCAATTCCAGAACATGGATTTGATGAGAACGTCTGTTAGGAGCAACCAAAATCCAGCTGGTCGTCTGGGCTCGACAACTGTGGCCAGCCTGCATAGACTACGCACTACTTCCTGCACTGCGGATCGAACATCTGCCCGGCATTCACATTCTCACAGGCGGGAAACTGCTGCGATAACAGCAGGTGCGTGAGCTGCTCCCACTGCTTCCACCGCATTAGGCAGGTGCTTCCACGCAGATCCCGGTCCCCGTCCCCGCCACTGGTCTGTGTCTTACGATTCCCAAGCAGATACGATTCCCAAAAAGGATACTAATCGACAGGGACGACATCCAGACGAAGAAACGCTCGCGAGCCTCACCAGCATCCCAAGCTCGTGACCCTCACCGGTTCGGGAGGGCGGATTTGAGGCATGCCAGCCTCGTGACCCTCACAAACATCGTGGTGGGGACCTGGGGTTCGCAGTGGAAGAGCCCGGGTTCGTGATCCTCGAGATGGTGAAGATGGCGTCGATGGAGGAGATTGGGTGTTCCTCGAGATCCATGCCTTCATCCTCAACATATTTCATCATGTGCTTAGAGAAGAAGAGGAAGAAGATATCCACCATTCGATTTCCATTGGTTAGATTAACTCAAGGCTAACCCAAGCAATTGACTCAAATAAAGTTAAAACTGACGGCATGGTCTGTGGAGTAAGATGGAGCAAGTTTACAGGGTTGGGGGAGGAATTACGATGTTTCAAAGGTCGTAGAGGTAATTGACAAAGATTATAGGGTCTGCCGGGTAAAAATCCCCAAAATAAAATGTAACAAGTACAAATATGTGCACACAGATTTTAAAGTCAAATTTATTACATTATGTAAAATATACATCGAGGTCCCAAAACTCAAATTTTGCAAATGAGCTTTGATTTTAATGAAACCACTTTTCATTGGAAAGGAAATTTTTAACTTAACATTAAAAATGAGTTTGGTGAATTTAGAGTTTATAAAGAGTGGGAATTTGGCAGGGAAGTTGGACTTTAAGGTTTTTTCTCTTTGAGATGTAGGAGCAATTATTTGAGGTGGAAATTATTTTATATTTTTGTATTTTTATATACTTATTATAAACAAGTCAGAGAAAGAATTAGCCAAAAAATAGTTAGAATGAATTTATAAAAAATATATGAAGTTTTGGGCTATTTACAGGTGAAAAATTCCCTTATTTTACGGCTTTTATTGTTAATTTATTTTGTACAGTATAATATACAGTTATTAGTAAATTTTATTTACAAGAGTCATTTTGTTAATTTATTTATTTTATGGACATTTATATGAGATTTCACTAAGGGATTTTGCTAAGATCAATATATTGAGATGATGAATTGTTGATTGATCACCCCCTATACTTAAACTTTGCTAGTCCTCGAGCAAATAAAAAATGAATAAGTTTGATTAACTCTTGATTATGCATGTGAATACAAGACTTGATCTGTTCAAGAACTCTCGGTTTTAGAGATCCTAAAATTCTAAGCTGAATCAAACTCTAGTCAAAAGGTATCCAATTTCCCTAATCATCAGACGCCCTCTGTATACATATATTGTAGGGATATGACATTAAGTGTGAACTACAATTACAAGAGTAGAGTCACAATGTCACCTAAGGTTCCAGTCCAACAGACTCTCCTAAGACCCCAATCCTCAACACTAGGGAATAAATAATTTCTTGTATCCAATCCACCGTCTCTTTAGTTGTCAGACCTAAAAGTATAGATGGAAGGCCAGTTGATGGAGGGCATAGGATTGTGTCATATTTTCTCTCCCTCTCATTGGAACAAAGATCCTCTCGAGTACCTTATTAACTAAACACATGTATTTTTTGGTTGTTGATCCGTCAAGAGAAGTTGGAGTCGCCTGCACTAGTTTTCCTGGGAGTACACCAGGGTGTGCCTTTTTTGAGTATCTAATATACCTTCTACACCCAGACTTGTAGCATTTACGATGCAGAGCCTTTTTTAAAGCTAGCCAGACTTCGGGTCCTAATAGCGGTGGTTCGAGTAGACACTTTGAAATGGTTGGGAGCGCTTTCCTATGGTGGAAGCTCTTTGATATGTAACTTTGTATGGTGAGATCTTTTCTTTCAACATTGATATTTCTTTTCTTTACTTTGTTTTTTGGCTAGCTCCACTGCTATTACCAAAAGTTGGCGCACATTGGTCAATAATTTCTTTAGATTTCATCATACCCTTGCACATAGGTAAATATCAAGAGATAGTACAAGAACCATGTTCTCATATTGGCTAAAAGTGCTGACATTCAGGTTTCATGAAGCCTTCATTGATTTTATCCCATCCTCGAGCATCTTTAAATCACATCCAAGCTCAAATCCTTCGTCCTAGTTCCTCAAGTGAAATTTCATATCATCTCATTATAACTGCAGTTGTGTATGTGACGTGCTGATCATATTCTTAAGGTAGAGAAGCACACAAATCTTTCAAACTAGGGAAATGTGAATAATTAAGTCAAAGACCCTAATGAGTAAGGTTAGTTAACTCAAAATATCAAGATCTCATAAACCAAGTGTCTTTGAAACTTCACTAGTCTTGTGTGAATGTGAATGTGTTAAGGAAAAAAATCTTTTTCAAAAAAAATATTTTTCAAAAAAAAAATCTTTTTCAAAAAATTTCCTTTCAAATTTTTTTTCAAAAAAACTTTTTCAAAAAACCTCTCTTTTCTTTCTTTATCTACTTTTTGAAAAAGATTTTTTTTGAAAAAAAGATTTTTTCGAAAAGGATTTTTTTTTGAAAGAGATTTTTTTATTTTGAAAATAAAACAAATTACCCATAACTCATTATTTTATATACAAACAAGTCAAAGTACGAGCTATAGGTAAAGTATATATGTAATATATACAAACCATCCTAGGGATGTGTCCTCACCTCTTGTCAAATGTGATGTGTTGTCTAAGTGTGTCTCGTAAAATTTGATGTGTGGTACTAAAAGTTATGAGCACAAGCAATAAAAATATTATAGTAAAAATGCTCTATGAGCAAGGAGTGCAACTCCTATTCTACGTCAAGCAACCACACAATCACGAGCATTCGGCGAGTGTCACGTACATCGACCTTCGATGCACTCCCAAACCCTCCGAGCCCTCTTAAGGAAAAAAATTTATATTAGAGAGATAAAAACAAAATATATACAAGAATACACAGGAAAATAATTGAGAGAAAAATGGAATAAATACAAGGTGGCTCGGGAGTGCGACTACCCGAGTAAGAGAAAATTTGAATCCAATTTTTCAAATTAATCCCTAAGTCGTTTATCTCCCAGCAACGACGCCATCTGAGGAAACGTAAATTTAGCCCTTTAATAAGTCATTTTAGTGCATTGTAGTCGGTCGAATTGGATGCGTCAAAGACCATTTAATTAATATATCGATTAAATCAAACGGTCGATTTTTTTATTTAACATGGTAAGTCTTAGGTCGAACTCAGAGACATGAGCCTCTTTAGCATTTATCTAGACACTTATTACCTAGATTAAGCGTTAAATTTAAAAACTTATATCACAAGGAGCCATAGAATGCAAATGATGCAGACACATGCAACAGACACTTTTTACTTGAATATTTTATGCAACAAAATGCAAGGTTACAATGAAGCATAGATGCCCTAATTAGATAGAATAGTTGTGTCATTTAAACATTAGTCAGTTTTGGGTTTAAATCATGAAGCTTGTTCAATTAATGAAGTGATACAAGTCATGAAAGGCATTTTATGGAGAGATACATAGTTTGAATTGAAGCATCGAAATTCAGAGGGTCAAAATAGAAATTAAACTATGCCATTAAAAAGATAATTAAATTAGCTTCAAAACTAGACCAAAATCAATTCAAACGGAGCTCGGATGCTCAAGATATTCATGAAATAACATAGGGACATAAATGCAATAAAACATAGAAATAAATAGAGAAAATATAACAAACAAGTCCCTAGAAGTACTGAAATGTAAATAATAAAAGTCGTAAGGCCTTCCTTGATATTTACCATACATGCGATGGTATAATTGTAATTATTAAAATCTGTAGGGGTTTGTATGCAATTCACCCCAAGCCTACGTGGGATGCACGTGCTTCAGGACATGTCTACAATTTAAAGAACTTCGGAGGGCCTCTCTACAATATTCCCCGCCCGCACGTAACTGGGCATGTGGGGGGAGGCTCGGTGGACACGTAGGCTTGGAAGAGGCTAGGAGTTGCTTCGGCTACTGGCTCGGCTTCGAGTTTGGATTAGACAGGATCAGAGATGGCACTAGAGTTCCAAGTGTGGAGGTGTGGTGCTGCCTCCCATTGCTGACACGTGGTTGAGTATGGACCGCCCGATCATCAAGATCAGACGATGGATGTACGAAGCAGGGAGGCGGCGTGGCCAATTTTCGACCGTCCGATCTGGGCAATCAGACGGTTGCTGCTCACGGTGGCGTAGATGTGGTTGAATATAAGTTGTTGAATGGTCACCGGGAGGGTGCCATCCAATGGCATTTGTATTCTCCTTCCCTTCTTCCTCTGTTGCGGGGCTGGCGGCGATCTCCGAACTCCAACGAAGCCTCCATTGCTCCACCCCCAGTCTCCTGTAAAGTGAGCTGCTCCATTGGAGTCCATGAAGGTGCTGGAGCGATCGTCGAAGTGAGGCCAATAAGAGGAACCACATGGAAGTGATTGATGTCAATCCATGGCTAGAGACGATGGTCGAGAAGAGGTCTTTTTACGAAGCTCAGGACATTGAAGTCAAGCACAGGCAATATTAGTTTATAGCCGAAGCGTGGTGCTTGTGCAAGGTGTGAGTGAAGTGAAGTGAAGTGGGGAGCCATTATGTGGCGGAGAATGTGGTAGCCCAGTGATCTTCTCCGGCGAGCTTGGCGGAGAAGAGGTTGAAGTGGTCTGAGGCCGTGAGAGGGAGAAAGGGTGATCGTAGGAGGGCACATGAACAATGGATGTGTGGTGAAACTTAATCGATGGTCAATGGAGGGTGATGTGGTGTGTTGGAAGCTAATAAAATAGGAGAATTGTAAGGGAAATTAAACGAAAGTGTAGAGGAACTTAGCTAGGATAATGGCGGAGCGAGGAGCTTGGGCTTGGGATTCAAGGCGAACTCCGGGTCTTCGCTGGACTACGTCAGCCACACGGAGCAGCTCGTCGGCTCGAAGCAGCCAGCGGCATAGCCTACATTGGCTATGGTTCAATATCGGGAGCTCCGTCATCTTTGATACCTTCGATCCAACCTCGCCTATGAGGAGGAGGAGAGGGGTTGGACGGAGACCCACCTATAAGTGAACGTCGAAGAACGGCGGTGACGTGGGATCATTTGAAGGGGGAGGTTGGTGGTTCCATTAGTGGGTGTCATGCTTTGCGGGGGTGATTCGGAGCAAAGTTGAGGAGAACGTGGAATGAGTAGGAGACCGCGAGGAAGAGGGAGGAAGGGTAATTTGAGAGGGTGTGGTTAGTGGGTTAAGAGGGTGGTCGGAGAAGTGGAGAAAATGGAAAGGGGTCGATGGGTTGGAGAGGTGGCGGTCGTGGGAGAGAGGAGAGAATGGAGGTAGGGGACAATCTCTTGGTCGTTGGTTCTGGTGATCCAATGGCTGAGAGATGGGCACTAACGATTGGTCCCCGATCAGATCAATGGAGGGTGGATCAAAGAGCGCAGGGAGCGCCACATGGGGAAATGGGAAGAAGGTGGAAGAATGTGGTCCAGATTAGATCTAGAGATGGATTAGAGGGGCCATAATCAAGGGTGGTGATTAATGGCTGAGATGAGAATGGACTGGAGAAGATCAGGTGGTGAATGGTGGCTTCCACATAGCAGGATGAGAAAGAGGCACTGGCTGATGACAGAGATTTGATCTGATGGTGGATTAAATGGTGGAAATTAGAAGAGGGAATGGACGACAATGAACAAAGGGGAAAGAAGTGATCGGACGGTGGAGAAGGGTAGAGGGAAGCGCACAAAGGAGAGGACCATGTGGCACAACCAGAAAGTGCCATGTGGCTTAATCGGGTTATTCATATATAAAACCTTGCAAAAGATGTTAAAAATGACTGAATTTGGAAAAACTCAAAACATGAGAGTTGTAGATCTTGATGAGATCTACTAGTTTCATGTTGATCAAAAATAAAAAATGAGGTCAAACAAAGGATCTCGCCTGAAGGAGGTCGTCGCTTGAGGAAGATGCTTAGCGCTGTCATCAACAAAACACTCCAAGCTCTCTCCTTTTCTATTAGAATGGTGGATGGAGGAAATAAGGATGCCGAGATGAATATAAAGAAGAGAATGAGAAGTTAGAGAGAAAAATGAAGGTGGATGGGATGGAGTGGAATGGCAGGTTATTGAAAGATGGTGGAGTTGAATGGAAGTTGGTGGTAGAAGAGAAGTTATTGTAGATAATAGGAAAAAATAAATAAATAAAGTATTTCTACTAAAATAAAATAAAATAAACAGAAAAAGAGTGCAGAATTTACAAAAGAAGACAAACAACATGTAAATGTTTTTTTTACTTTTCTAATTTTAATTTTTTGTATTTTTAGTAAAAGATATTTACAAAATATTTACACAAAATATCAACAAAATAAAATGTAATAAATAAAAATATGTGCAGAAAGATATCAAAGTTAAATTATTACATTATGTACAATATACATTGAGGTCCCAAAACTTAAATTTGCAAATGTGATCCGATTTTAATGAAACCACTTTCATGGGATAGATAATTTTCTAACTTAAACTTTAAAAGTGAGTTTGTGAATTTAGAGTTCATACGGAGTAGGAATTTGGCCAGGAAGTTGAATTTTATAGATTTTTATCTTTTGGATCTAGGAGCATTTATTTAGGTAGAATTTATTTTGTATTTTTTATTTTTATATACATTTTTTAAACAAGTCGTAGAAAGGATTAGCTAAAAAGGAGTTGAAATGAAATTTTATTAAAAATATATGAACTTTTGGGATATTTATAAGTGAAAAACTCCTTTATTTTGGGCTTTATTGTTAATTTATTTGATAGTATAAATATACAATAACTTGTGCATTTTACTTACAAGAGACATTTTGTTAATTCATTGATTTTACGGACATTTATTTGAGATTTCACTCAGGGAATTTGCTAAGATCAATATATTGAGATGATGAATCACGGATTCATCAATGTATTCGACTTCTTTTTGGTAGTAATTATTGTTGCACTGCATAGATCTTTTAAACCACCGATAGATATAAATCTTTTCATTCTATCCTCTTTTTGGGTCTTAGAAAAAATTGTGCCAACAGATCCTTCTCTCATCTAAAGCTTTATATCAACCCCAATCTCTACCATCTTAAGACATCACCATGCCAGACAAGGATGAAAATGCACCACTAAAATGGATTTTCCTTCGCAACCCCATGCAAGTCAAGCTAAATGTAGAGTGCATGAGTTCAAAAATTGTTCAAATGGATAAGAGTTAAACGGGTGACACCAGGTGTCCTACTTAGGTACTTTCAAGTTGAATTCCGAACACGATCTCATGGAACCCAAAGAATTAAGTCAAAAAGAAAGACCTGAAGAATCTCAATTCCATATCCTAATAAAGTACCTTTAGAATTTAGTAGATTAAGGCCTAAACCAAGCTCCATCTCTCAGACTTAGATCCATTTGGTTCAAGAATCAAAATTATTCCAAAAAATGCGAATGAATGCAACAATTTTTTATGAAGTGAATATTTCGGATTAAGCTTTTAAGTGTTTTTTTAAGAATTTTGCTATATTTTATTGGATTTTAAAACTTTTCAACTTTTACGATCTTTTTGAAAGAGTTAGTGGCTTAATTCGATTTACACAATTTTGTATATTTTATAAAGAATTTTATGCACATTATATATATATATATAATTATACGACTTTTATATAAGATTCTATACAAGGATTTTATAAGTTTTAAAATAATTAAGGATTCTATCGGAGTATTTTACAACATTTTTTACAAACAAATTTTAATGTTTTTTGTAAGTCATATTTACGATTTTCTTACGGCTTTTAAAAACCAAAAATATACACCCATACTTTTAGAGAGCCATATTATTTAAAGATATAATAAAGTACGAGTTATGGCTTCTAAAGTATATATATTATATATACACGACACCCCCTATACTTAGCGTGAACTATGTCCTCATAGTGACCAAAGAAACGGTAAAGGGAACGCATTACTTGGGCTAAGTATAAATCGGTGAAAAGAATCTATACTACAATGACTCAAAGAATAATGAATAAAGAATAGAAGTTGATCATCCCCTCTATATTTAGGATCAAGTAATACTAAGGATAGCAGACTCAAAATCAAAGATGATCGAGGTCAAGAGAATGTACAAATTCAACTGCTCGGCTTGTCCCCCTTATACTTAGGGTAAAATATCTCTAAGTATAGAGATGAAAATCAACATGTGATGGACAGGAGAGGGAGAAAATGATACAAAAACTGACGACAATCAAATGAGGAAATGAGCGATATTACCATCCCCCCCCCAATACTTAAGGTAAAGCACACCCTAAGTATAAGCAACAACAAGGGTAATAAAATAGAATGCTATGAGCAACAACGATGTCTACATCCCCCTATACATAGGATAAGACACATCCTAAGTATAACATAATTCTAGATGAACCTAAAGGTGTAAGACAAATGGAATAAGAAAAGAATAAAATTAAAAGTATATACAAGATGAATAAACTATACAAGCTCAAGAAAGTCAAAGAGTGGCCTTCTTGCGCGACCTAGGAACAATAGAATGTACAAGAGTTAGGTCGACATCAGGGTCAGAGAATCCCTGATCTATGTCGATCAGTGAGGAGCGCCAGATGACCAAAAAGATGGACAGAACCTACCTCTGAGAGCTGCTCGATGGTCTATGACATAGACGTAAGAAAGATGTCTAACTATGTTGCGACTTGATCTATCTTCTCATCAACTAATCCCTTATCTAAATCTATATGAAAAGGGGGCTCAATAACTTTTCTAATAAAGGCTCGAATGGAGGATCAACAACCGAAGAAAGTATGGCCTTTGTAGTATGTGCCACCAGTGGTTTCATCTTAATGACGTAAACACTGTGAATCTCCTCAACACATCTCCATATATGTATACTTGGATCACCGAACGATGTGCTCTCCAAGTTTTTTCCTCTCGGGAGAGGAAATCCTGGGTCTTGTAGAATAAGAAGGAATATGATCATGTTTTATCTCACATGTGATCCCACATGCCTTTGTGTCTGATGGCCCGGAAGCACACTCATATGCTGGAAAAGTTCCCATTGGCTCTAAGCTCGACATTGTGCTGCTAGAAGTGAACATGACAATGTCTGTCCCATAATCAATTGCGACCTTGGCTGAGCGTAGAAAAGGTCAATAATGATGGTAGCATCATGTGATGGTACTGATGAGTTAAAGTCTAAGACAACAAAATCCACGGTGAATTTTATGCCTTGAACCATCACGACAACGTCCTTAAGTATACCCTTCGTCCTCTTGATCGATCGGTCTGGAAATTGAAGAATCATTCAGTCTCACTTGAGAGACCTAAATGAAGAGTCTCGAGAAGATGGAAGGGTAATATGTTTTCTGATGAACCACTATCTAACAAGGTGTGCTCGAACTTGTGATATGAAATCTGACAACTGAGGAATGGTGCTCCCATGTCTTTCTTTTTCTTCTTGAGAGATTTGTACTAGATGGCGCAACAAGTGGTAATGATTAACACTTGTTTCTCCTATCAATGATTATATCTCCTCTTCCTTTTGGGTGTGGCATGCTGGTTCAGGCATTTCTGAAGAGGAGGAATGTAGACCAATGCCTCTGAAAGAGTGAGATTAATCTGAATTCGATCCATCATCTCTTTTATAAATTTCAACTCTTGGATCCTTTTAAAATTTTCTGATTTTTCTCCCTTCCCTAGATTTAAAGCATCTGGGAAGAGTATCCTTACGTCTTCCGTGTTAGTTTGTACACTCGTAGGATAAGAAGGAGAAGAAAATCTTTTTCTAAAATAGGGACTTGCTCTATGAAGTGGAAAAACTTGAGATCCATCAGAAGAGTTAGGATTCTTATCTTTATTTCTTTTTCCCATTTTTTGTGATTTTTTGCCTTCACTATGAAGAGAATCAGAATTTGAATGTACACTTGCGTCATTGCTGGTTTTATTCTCTTTCAACGATTCATGTGTAGCAGGAAACTCTGAAAAATGATTCCTGCTCTGTGACAATGCTGACGATAAATTCTCTAAAGGTATCCATTTTCTCCCTTTGATATGCAGTGTGCTCATAAATCAAATATGAAATTATTGAATGTGAAATCATCTATATCAGGACTTTCAAAGTAATGTCCCACATCCATCTCTAGCTGCAGAAGACACTCAAAATGATCAAATGAGTTTGAGGTGAAGTACTCCTGACGCTACTCATGGAACTGGTCCTGATATGGAAACTGAATTGGCTGATAAGTTGGTTGAAACAGCATTGGCTCTCGCTCGATATCTTCAAATACCGTAGGAATAGGCATCCAAGGTTCTTGAACTGGAAAGCAAGGAACCGATTCATACTTCGGATGAAAACTCAAGAGAATATGTGTTGGTCTCTGAAGATGAGAACTCTCTACTACTAGTTCAATATCCATCCTTAATTCTGCATAAGTATCCACATCAACTGCCTAGTGTGTGATCCCTAAATCAGCGAGAGGCAGATTACATCTAAGTGATCTGTGATTTCCTTCATGTGTCACCTTGGTATCAGAAAACTCACTGAATAGATTCCACAGTGAATCCTCGTCAAGACTGTAGTGTGAACCACCACACAAGGCATCGACTAATACATGATGTTCTATAGTTATCCCCGGAAAAAAGATCTGAACTAACTTAGCTCGGGAGATCATGTGATATGGAAATCTTCGCAGAACAATCTAAAATCTGAGCCACTTATCCTCGAAAGGCTCATGGGGATCATGCCAAAAAGTTTTATGATTGACCGCATGAAGTTTTCTAAGAAAGGTTGTTCGAAGAGTATCCCAACTAGATCTCTCCTTTCCTAAATGTTAGAGCCATCTTGCGGCTCTGTCCTTAAGTATCAAGGGAAAGGTCCTCATCATAGAGTGCTCTGGAGTAATGTTCGAGTAGAATCGAGTATTGCATATCTCCTTAAACGCGTAAAGATGCTCATACAGTTTCTCATGTGGCTTCCCATGAAACTTTGGCAGCAATGTGACGAAATATAGGTCAATTAGGAAAGTCGGAAACTCCGATATGGAAACTAACTCAGCTCCTGAATAAGATGATGGATGCTTCATCTGTACTCCTGTCTCATCAACTAGTAGACCTGGATCTCTCATCTGATCAATACTCGATTCACGGGTCTCGAAACTCTACTCAGCTGCCACTAATGTAATCGAAGGCTGACTCGAGAGAAATGAAGAGGATGATTAGAAGGAGACCAAGAATATATGGAAACAAAAGGAGAAGATTCTCCGAGGTCTGAGACATACTCGGAGAAGGCTAGAGGACTCAACTCAGGCTCGAGATACAAGACATCTAGAATCGACCTATATGATTAGGTAGATGCACATGGAAGTGTTGGCGCAAGAGTCAGCCTAAGAGACCGTCCGCCCATCATCGTGATGTAGACAAATGATTCATGATGGATACATTGAGATAGATCTTATATCTTAAAGATATGACTCACACAACAAGCAAATGCAAAGCAAACCCTGAATTCACCAACGCAACCCTTGTGATGATTGTGAGGGTTTAGTTATTTATCTTGTCAGTTTTAAGGTTGTTTGGCAATCAAGTCTTCTCATAGATTAGTGAGAGCTAATAGGTGCCTGCAATTTCCCTAGAAGACTATCCCGAGTTCTTACTGTTGGACATGCGAGCCCACGGTGAGCCATTATGCAATAAATGTTATTGCACATATCATTCCCTAATCTGAAATAAAGAATAAATAATTTTCATAATAGGTCCCTTAGTACAATTAGGGTTATGTACCATGGCCATCTTAATAATCATACAATTGTTGATTCAATAATTGAATCATAGAGACTGGTGCTTGGATGAATATCTAAAGGGATAGATTCATAACTCATCAAGCACCGTTAAATGATTGTTAAGAGATGATCTCCAGCCTGAGTAGGAGATGGAAATCCTTTCTCAATTAAGCTGATATCTGACCGACCTCTTGATGCAGGTCCTCTGCATAGGAATAGAGATTCAGAGGTGTCAGACTAGTTAGGTCAAAGAGTTGACTTAACGAGATCGAGATAACCAAAGTCCTATATCGTATGATGTCACGATACAGGAACGCATCCTCTGACCGAAGACAGATGTGTTACTATATGTCTGAGTATGTACATTTGGCAGACCAATAGGTTGATAACCTAACCAAGGTCTATACACCAGTGCGCTGGTGTGCATATAAGGGCATATGAGTAATACGATCTCTCAAAGAGATCATACAGGTTCATTTACTGAATCGGAAGGCATGAGTTCACTCATGAGATATTGGTAAGAATCAAATTTTGTGCACGGTCATCTCACTTTAGAAGCTTGACTGAATTTGTAGGTTTGATATGTACTTTTGGAAAGTATATGATCAAGACCTAGGTATGATATATGCTATTGGAAAGTATATGATTGATACCAACTCCCAATGATCGAATGAGATACTTACTGATAAAAACCCTGAAGTAGACAGTATAAAGTTGATCTAGTACTTCGGGTTTATTCTAAGTCTTCCAGTACGCAGGATGTACAGGTATTGGGAATACCTGACGGTGATGTGATCATAAACGATTGTATAACCATGACGCTTCCATTCATAGGGAGTGATGAAATGGGTCTGGATTTTAGTTACTCCTCTCAGTAGAGAAGTAATCTGATCTTGGTCCAAATGTTGGACATTGATCTGAATGTGATTCAGATTCAATGAGAAGATTAGATTTGCGGTTTTGATTTAATCAAGCATCTATGGGAGGCTCGCGATCTAGATTTGAGATATGATCTCAATATCCAAGTCACTATACGTGGAACAATACAATATCCCTGTCCTTATCTCCAAGTATTCGTGGAGAAAGCGCATTATCCTCAAAAGAGTTTAGGATAATTTCATTGTTGATATGTGTATCCGAGTATTGAGAAAATTGATAATTAAATGTGATTTAATTATCATGAATAATATGAATTTGATTCATATTATAAGGAGAGTTATCTAAGATAATTTAATGTGATTTAATTATCAAAGATGTGAATAATGTGAATGTGATTCATATTATTTGGGCACACGAGAATAGAGATCCAAGTTGATTAAATGTGATTTAATTATCATGGATATGAATAATGTGTATAGCAATATCCATATTAGTCATATATCTTATAAATGTGATTTATATTATATAAGAGAGAGCTATTTGTAATTTATATTTGTTAATTAAATGATTATGTGAATTGGATTCACATTGGACAATTAATTGAAAATGTAATTTATATTTTATTTTGGGTTGTGAATATGATTTACGAATTTTTCAATGACAAGAGTGCAATGTCTACAAAATAATTGTGAATTATTTTTGTAGAATAATTTGCAACAAAAGTTGTTGCATAATCTTGGATATTACAATATAGAGATGAGAGCCACCTTCCCATAGGCCACCACTCCTATTAGGAATGTGTGGTCGTCCCCTCCTTCCAACATGGAAGGAGGCACTCTCTCTACTATGATCTCCAAGAGATCTTGATTTAATTTGGTGATTGAATTATATTGATTTATCAATATATATTTAATCTAAATTAAATTAATTGTTTTTGGTTTTTACCAACACAAATCTTATCCATTAAAAGAAACACAATCAATGAGAGCCATTGGATTTGTGCTGCCCATGGATTGAGTTCCATGGATCCCAAAATATTATAAAAGGACAGGCACCCCTTTGCTCTTCTTTACACAAGAGAACATAAGTCTCTCTCTCTCTCTCTTTCTCTCTACATGTCAGCCCTCTCTCTTCCTCTCTCATGGTCATCCACCATGGATGCCCTAGAGGGAGTCTCTATCGCCGTAACGTCGTTGTTATGCTGCCCGATCGTTTGCTCGCGGATCTCCATCTCCTTCGGTGTGCCTCGATCGTGAAGAAGACGTCGGATCTCATGTGACGAGATGAGGAGATCCGCCACTTGGATCATCAACATGGATTGCGAGAAGCACGTGATTCGTCCCCGCGCTCGCAAGCATCTCCTCCGTCTGATCGGACTTGAGATAGGAGTTCTCTTTGTTTAGAGACTCGATCGCAACCAAGATTCAAAAGGTAATCCTATTATTTGTTTGTGGTTTAGAAGAAATGATCTAAGAAGTGTTCTTGGATCATGTGGTTTCGTCGCATGAAAAATTTTAATTCCCGCTGCCTCAAGCAACTAGTGCGACTAGTCGCCCCCTAGAGCATACGATGTGATCCTCACGCTTCCATGATGCGTTTAAGGATATCTCCATATCCTTCAAGTGGTATCAGAGTCTTTGGTCGAAGGTTTTGGATGCGATCCATGAACCGAGGACGACTTGGGTTCGTTAGGGTTTGCGAAAATTTTCTTGCATTTCATTTTTCGCATCTCTGTTTTGAGATTATTTTCGGAACTTTTTAAATTGTTTAAACACGAAAATAATAATTTGATTTTATTCCCCATTAAATAAGGAAATCTTAGGATCTGAGTTTACGTAATTTAGATTTCGTATGCTCGAGATATGATCATTTTAGTGAACATGTATCCAATGTTTCGGGGACTGCGGATCATGACGTAATTAAAGAGTTAATTGTGGATTTGAAATACCTTGAAATGCGTGTAAATCACTTAGGTTCTGTTGTAAATCAAATTAGCAAACTTTAGGAACTTACTTTGCTTAATTTGGATTTAAATTGATTGAGATATGGTATTTTTAGTAAGTGAGGGTCACTTAGGTTCTGTTGTAAATCAAATTATCAAACTTTAGGAACTTACTTTGCTTAATTTGGATTTAAATTGATTGACATATGGTATTTTTAGTAAGTTAGGGTCACTTAGGTTCTGTTGTAAATCAAATTAGCAAACTTTAGGAACTTACTTTGCTTAATTTGGATTTAAATTGATTGAGATATGGTATTTTTAGTAAGTGAGGGTCACTGCTAGAAAAACTTTCCTAATCAAGAACCTAGTGATTGTCATTTAATAAATTAGTGAAAATAAATTGTTTAATTTCTTTGAATAATTGTGCATAAATATTTGTGAAATATTTGATGATAACTATTTCCTTAAATGGCATTGCCTTAACCAATATTTGATTAGATGTGATCTAGATCACTAATTGGTTACATGATCTACATTCCAACAAACATGTTGCTTGAATAGGATTTGGGATTTGTTTAGCAAATCTCATTATAATGTTAATCAAATTGTTTTGATTATTATTATATGGTATAATTTTGGTTGAAGAACCGATGATCATCTCAAGTACAAAGTGATCTATTTTGCATTATCCTTTCCCGAGGTGGATATGATGTCTAGTCGGGAGCGTTGGGGTAGGTAGGTTGCACCGTGTGCGGTCTGTCCCACTCCCATCGGTACTGGCCATGACAGCGGGAAGGGTTAGTATAATGCTTAAGAAATCATGATGTATTTCTAATTATTAAAATTTGAAATAATATGTATTTGAGATAATACCATAATTCAAGTAACAATTAAGAATGTTTGTTGGATATTAATTGGATCATTAATTTAATATATGATTAGATTAATTGGAGTCCAATTAAAATTAAGACACTCTATTATAAATAGATGTGTCATTTCCCTTGGAAGAATTAATCGTAATGAATATGATTCACAATCATTAATTAGAATTTGAATATGATATGGAGGATCACATAAGTGACATCAATGGTCTCCCGTCAAGGCGGAGGGTTCCGTCACCAGGGATTGTATATAGGAGATGCCTGTCCAAAGTGACAGCTCCTATATGCAAGTGCATCTGGATCGGGCTCTTTGCTTCTTAAAAAAGTAAGGCCGGTATACGTAGTGACCCCAATATCGGATCCTCATATTATTGGAGCGATATTGGATTGCGTATAGCGAGTACTATTCCTATTGACGGTTGGTTCAATTAATGACGGGTCAACATCGCCTTAGGGGTGGTGGGCCTGGGTGTTAAAGACCGAATTGGGAAATGCAAGTTGAACTTGCAAGGTGAAATGTGTTCCCACTTCTTTTTATCGGAGATACAGATTCTCATATTATTGGGATGTGACAAAGATAAGGAAGGAGATCCCAGATCTTGTTTGAGATATAATGGTAAGTATATCTCTTAGATTGAAAGTGATTAAGGGAATGAACTTTCAGTGTTAACAAGGCAAGACAACTTTGATATGAAAATTCCTAAATCAAAGTAAAATACATATTTATATATTTATGCACATTTCTTATTTCAGATAATCCTTCATTAAAACCCACTCAATAATATACTCAATAATAACTAGTAAAATATCATGGATTGGACTCATGATCCAGATATTGTACTTGCAGTTGGACACATAATGTATGTGGTTGCAATGTGCAAGTCTCCTCATAATGATTAGGAATGACAATTAAATATATAATAGGACTACAACCCTAGGGTTTGTATGCCTCTATAGTCCTGATCTCTCATCGGATGTACTTTGAAAGTGACATGCCGATGATGATCATAATTGTCAATTAATCCTTATAAAAATCGAAGAAAATATTCTGGCATACATATGTGCTCTTGACATTTATCATGATTGACATGGTTCACTGCATCATGCAGAATGGTAGCTCTATAAGAGGCAATGTATTCAAAATGTTTGAATACCTACCTGAACCAATGTTTAAGAGTCAAGATGGATAGACATGATGAGTGTCATCATTCTATTGTCTATACTCTAGTCATTCATGAAGCTTCATAATATTCATATTATATGAATTGGGTGGAGCACATATAAATGTTGAAATGCTCTTACATTTTTTGAATTTAACATAAGAGATCCTTTGTCTTGAGCAATGGTTGTTTATAGATAAAGGGAGCACAATGGAAGCATGGGCTGGACCCCATGTGAGAAGGAAAGTCAAAGAGTTGACTATACTCCTGTGATTTCCATATGACATCCAAAGAGTTGGATGAGTGCCAATACTGCAATAAGTTAATGTGTTGATAGTATGACTATCAAATCTATCTAGAATCCTTAGTGAGAAACTCATATAGAGCATTAGAATAATCTACATATATAAACATTAATATTGACTTGCTTATTTGATAAGATAAAGTCTAATAATTGGATCTCAATCTTCTAATGACACTTGCAAATGGTTGCATATATATATTAGAAGATTAGAAATTTGATCTTAAGGTTTAGTGGTCATCTATGTTGGAATTGATGCAATTGTTGCAACAATTTCCACTGGATCAATAGACTTCATAATTTTAGTGGGAGAGCCCTTGGTCTTAGAGAATGTCTCTATGACCTAGACATTAGAATGCACTCATTGTTTGTTTCTAAATGTTGGAAATAAGCATGAATTCTGAAATGGACCTATCATAAAGAGTTATGATGGATATATGTCAGAAAGTAATCTAACATCCAGAGGACTCTACTGAATTAGAAAATTAATGAATGGTTCATTAACATTTCTAATACTGAAAATTTTAAACCTTGAAAGATCAATAGGAGGATAAAAATCATTTGACAATGATCTGGCATCAAGTTTTGGACATATGTCTGTTGATGAGATCAATGGACTAGTAAGATATGAAACTTTAGAATGTCTAAAATTATAAATCTTACAACCTTGTGAATATTGTATTCAAAAGTAAAATATGTCCAATACACCCTTCCTTGGGAAAATAAAAGATGTCAAGGTATTCAGGATCTCATACATATTGATGTATGCGGATCATCTATATCATAGTAAACATTATGGGATATGTGATATCTATTTATGATTATGTGTGATATGAGATTTCTTCTCTTCGCCTAAGAAACCTTTGAAATGTTCAAAGATTTCATAAATTTGGTTTAGAACCAAAGTTTGAAGGAAGATAAAATGAATTTGATCTAATCTAGGTAGCATGTACCTGTTAAATGAATTCAAAGAATTCCTTATGGAGATATGAATATCATTTCTATCTCAATCCTCCTAACATACCTTAACTCAATAGAGTTATAGGGAGATACAATTGGATCATGTGTGACATGGTCAATGATGAATTTTAGCATAATTATCCCTTAGTTTGCAAGTATATATGTGTAGTAGAGACTACAATGTATATCCTTAATTAAGTTCCATGCAAGTTAGCTGGAATCTAGCACTAGAGAGTGCTACTTCATTAGGAAAATAAACGATGGTATTGGATACCGACTTTATGACCTTGAGATTCTTAAAAGATCTCATTTCTGAGAATGTGATTCTTAGAAGATGACTCTCTTAGGAATCAAGATGAAAATGTAGTGTAGGAACTCAGTTAATCTTGAAAAGATAATGAGGCTCCTGAAATCGGAAACTGAAGGACAATTATAGATGAAACACCTAATACATCTTCAAATGAGTTTGAGGATGTATTCCATGTGTCATTTAGTCTGACAATGATCGGACTTCATGTGATGAAGCTTCTGAGGATCATGACATGGAAAGATGGATTTTAGCAATAAAGTCTAAAGTAAGCTTCATATACATGTGTTGTATATGGACCCTCGAGGATCCACCTATATGGGTAAGAACCATAAAGGTCTAAATGGATCTTCAAGGGAACCTGACCTATACAACTTGACTTTGACATCTTTAAGATGTATGTCAAGATTGCATTCCTCCATGAATACCTCTTTGGGGATATTCACATGAAGTAGTCCCAGGGCTTCATGGTTGAGAAAAGCAAGATGTGCAAACTAAAGAAATCCATCTATGGACTCAAATAAGTTGCTTATAGTTGGAACATCGGATTTGATGAAATTATAAATGTTATTATTTCCAATAGAATCTTGATGAGCCATGTGAAGCTTAGTGGGAGTGCCTTTGTGTTCATCGTGCTGAATGTAGATGATATCCTGATCATTTAAAATGATATAAGGATAATAATAAGTGTTTTATAATCTGGTTGGTCCATAACTTGAGATATGATTTCAAGGATATCTCTTAGATCAAGTTCTGAAGTTGTTCAGAAGTAAAGAGAAGAGGATATTGGGACTGTCACATTTGTAGTACACCGTTGACATATTCCATTCTTGGAAATTCCAAGAAAGGCTTCCATCCCTTAAGATATGGTACTGACCTATCTAAAAGGATAGCACCTCAAAGAGTTGAGGAAGTGAATGCGAGAACTGCTTGCACTTGTGCATCAGTTACGCGAAGCTCAGTGTATGGTAGATGTGTACAAAAGCTAGATATTTGCCTTGCAGTGGGAGTAGTAAAGTGTTGCTAATCCTACTATGGAGAAAAAAACACTTGATTGCAGTAATAACAAATCTTCATTAATGACAAGATTTTTTGAGATAGTGATCTCAAAGTCTTATCTTCAAAAACTTAAGACTTTATAGATAGAGATCTAAAAGGTCTTAACTATGGATACCTTAAGAGATAATGATCTCCAAGAATAAGGGTATTCTGATAAGGATTATAGAAATACTAGTTACGATAATTATTAAGCTGTAGTGTCAAGGACACTGTAACTAACAAGATTGAGTATTGGTTGCATAAGATACAACATTCACATTAGATACGAGCACTGTTACTGGGGATATAGAAGTGTCGTAAAAGGACTTGGTGTAGTCTCGCGGGAACAGAATGAGTAATCACCTTACCTAACTATTTTCTAAATAGCCTATGATTGTCACATTAGTGTGGGTTTAAAAGATTAGCCCATTAATGGCTCTTTGGGCTAGTGGGAGATTGTTGGACATGCGAGCCTACGGTGAGCCATTATGTAATAAATGTTATTGCACATATCATTCCCTGATCTGAAATGAAGAATAAATAATTTGCGTAATAGGTACCTTAGTACAATTAGGGTTATGTATCATGGCCATCTTAATAATTATACAGCTGTTGATTCAATAATTGAATCATAGAGGCTGGTGCATACATGAATATCTAGAGGGTTAGATTGAGGACTCATCAAGCACCGTCAAATGATTGTTAAGATGATCTCCAGCCTGAGTAGGAGATGGCAATCCTTTCTCAATTAGGCTGATATCTGACCGACCTCTTGATGCAGGTCCTCTGCAGGAATAGAGATTTGAAGGTGTCAGATTAGTTAGGTCAAAGAGTTGACTTAACGAGATCGAGATAACCAAAGTCCTATATCGTATGCTGTCACGATACATGCAAGCATCCTTTGACCGGAGACAGATGTGTTACTATATGTCTGAGTATGTACATTTCGCAGACCAATAGGTTGATAACCTAACCAAGGTCTATACACCGGCGCGTTGGTGTGCATATAAGGGCATATGAGTAATACGATCTCTTAAAGGGATCATACAGGTTTATTTACTGAACCAGAAGGCATGAGCTCACTCATGAGATATTGGGAAGAATCAAATTCCGTACACGGCCGTCTCGCTTTGGAAGCTTGACTGAATTTGTAGGTTTGATATATACTTTTGGAAAGTATATGATCAAGATCAAGGTATGATATATGCCTTTGGAAAATATATGATCGATACCAACTCCCAATGATCGAATAAGAAACTTACTGATAAAAACCCTGAAGTAGATAGTATAAAGTTGATCTACTACTTCGGGTTTATTCTAAGTCTTCCAGTATGTAGAATGTACATGTATTGGGAATACCTGAGGGTGATGTGATCATAAACGATTGTATAACCATGAAGCTTCCATTCCTAGGGAGTGATGAAACGGGTCTGGATTTTAGTGACACCTCTCAGTAGAGAAGGAATCTAATCTTGGTCCAAATGTTGGACATTGATCTGAATGTGATTCAGATTCAATGAGAAGATTAGATTTGTGGTCTTGATTTAATCAAGCATCTATGGGAGGCCCATGATCTGGATTTGAGATATGATCTCAATATCCAAGTCACTATACGTGGAACAATACAATCGTCATGTCCTTATCTCCAAGTATTCGCAGAGAGAGCGCATTATCCTTGAAAGAGTTCTGGACAATTTCATTATTGATATGTGTATCCGAGCATTGACAAAATTATAATTAAATGTGATTTAATTATCATGAATAATATGAATTTGATTCATATTACAAGGAGAGTTATCTAAGATAATTAAATGAGATTTAGTTCTTAAAGATGTGAATAATGTGAATGCGATTCATATTATTTGGGCACACCAGAATAAAGATCCAAGATGATTAAATGTGATTTAATTATCATGGATATGAATAATGTGGATAGTAATATCCTTATTAGTCATATATATTATAAATGTGATTTATAATATATAAGAGAGAGCTATTTGTAATTTACATTTTTTAATTAAATGATTATGTGAATTGGATTCACATTGGAGAATTAATTGAAAATGTAATTTATATTTTATTTTGGGTTATGAATATGATTCACAAATTTTTCAATGACAAGATTACAATGTCTACAAAATAATTGTGAATTATTTTTGTAGAATAATTTGCAACAAAAGTTATGGCATAATCTTGGAGATTACAATATAGAGATGAGAGCCACCTTCCATATATATGGAGTGGATGGCCACCACTCCTATTAGGAATGTGTGGCCGTCCCCTCCTTCCAAAATGGAAGGAGGCACTCTCTCTCCTATGATCTCCAAGAGATCTTGATTTAATTTGGTGATTGAATTATATTGATTTGTCAATATATATTTAATCTAAATTAAATTAATTGTTGTTGGTTTTTACCAACACAAATCTTAACCGTTAAAAGAAACACAATCAATGAGAGCCATTGGATTTGTGTTGTCCATGGATTGAGATCCATGGATCCTAAAATAATATAAAAGGAGAGGCACCCCTTTGCTCTTCTTTACACAAGAGAACATAAGTCTCTCTCTCTCTCTCTCTCTCTTTCTCTCTACACATCAGCCCTCTCTCTTACTCTCTCTTGTCCGTCCACCATGGATGCCCTAGAGGGAGTTTCTATCGCTGCAGCGTCGTCGTTATGCTGCCCGATCATTTGATCGTGGATATCCATCTCCTTCGGTGCACCTCGCTCGTAAAGAAGACGTCGGATCTCGTGTGACGAGATCAGGAGATCCGCCACTTGGATCATCAACATGGATTGCGAGAAGCACACGATTGATCCCCGCGCTCGCAAGCGTCTCCTCCGTCGGATCGGACTTGAGACAGGAGGTCTTTTCGTTTAGAGACTCGATCACAACCATGCTTCAAGAGGTAATCCTATTACTTTTTTGTGGTTTAGATGAAATGATCTGAGAAGTGTTCTTGGATCATGTGGTTTCGTCGCATGAAAATTTTTAATTTCCGCTGCCTCGAGCAACTAGTGTGACTAGTCACTTCCGATCGCATATGATGCGATCCTCACGCTTCCGTGACGCGCTTAAGGATCTCGTCATATCCTTCACTTACAAGAAATCGCTTATTCTCAGCCAGTATGGGAGTAAGTACGGATTATTTATGGCTTCTCATATTACTTGAGGACAGAGCCTTATGTAGTGTCCTCTAAACCTCCCACTCTGCTAAGGTGACCCGAACCGTTTCCAGCTACCTGAGAATCCCCACCGAAGAGCAAGAGATTAAACGCATGAACTCAGTAGTATCCCGAAAGAAATCCGAACTCTGGCTCTACCTTAAGGGTCATCTCTCACTCACAAATCTGGAGGGAGTACTTATAATGCAATTGCAGGGGGTTGCTCTCCCAAAACAAGTGGAGTATTTACGTTTTGTTTTAGAGTCAGATATTCTTAAAAGTCCCTATTTTATTTTCGGTTATCATTTTTTAGTGTTTTCAGAAAAATCATCTAACCTATTTTGTCTTTTTAGGTTTGGTCCTAAGTATAAGCAACTACGTGATTCGACCTAAGAAAGCATCTAGCTACGGTTGCACAGAGAAGAGAAAATTGAGAAATCCTAACAAGCACCTATCCTCGAAAAGCTGCAGAAAATAGTTGAGAAAAATTACGATGTGATAAAATCGTGTTGGGCGTCCTACTCCCCCAGGAGTACAGCTTTGGTGAAACAGACCCTGAGAAGAAGAGAGGGATAGAGGTACAAGTCAGGATAACCTTAAGGGGGCCCTTTCTACGAACATTTTTTTATATTTTTATTGCAAGGAGTTACACTAATCAGCATTGCGGTTCTAAGTTCTGCGGCTCAACCTGTGCTGCACAAATCAAAATCAAAAGGCTGTGAGCTTAGGAAATAAAATGGTGAAAAGAGTAACTGTAAACCTAGGTCTACGACTACCCTAGCGCTGCCTCCCAGGCAAGGGCGCCATTTGAAAAACTAGTCACCTGATCTTCTTAATTGTTGCAAAGAATCAGAGAAAAGATTTCATGGTAATTATATCAACCAGGTGAGTTTTACCCGAAAAGTTTAATTTTTAGCTAATCTTTTTATTTTTTTATTTACACTCCTAAACTTTGATTTATAGTGAAAGTGCGGGAGTGTCGAACGTAGGGAAGGAAACTGTTGAAAACTAGGATTAAATGATGGACAACTAAGGTTTAATGAGTTTTCTAATTTGTATTTATTTTTTAAGGATTTTTCTGGATTTTTATTTAATTTTAATGATATTTACATTGTTTTTATGAATTTTAAGTATTTTGCAATTTTTTATTTTAGAAAATATTTTTTTTAATTTTTATTTGATTTTTATTTTGTTATTTTTATATTTTAATTTGTAATTTTTTTAATGAATTTTAAGATTTTTATAGATTTTGCTTTTTAAAATATAGAAAAAATTAATTTTTATAGAAAATATATTTTATTTTCAAATTTCAAAGTTGAAAACAGAAGTAAAATATTTTTATTTTTTATTGCAAAGTAGGTGAATTTATCTTTAAAACAATATATAGTGCGTTTTAAGCGATTTTTATTTATTTAGTTAAGATTTTTACAAGTTTTATGTATTTTGTATTTTTTATGGATTTTATTATTTTATTTTTGGTTTTTTATCTAAAATATGGCAAAATATACTATAGGTAGTTTTCATTTGCTTTTTAAAGGTGTTTTTAGTTTCTATGATTTTTAAATTTGTTATATGTTTTTGGTGATTTAATGATTTATGAAAAATAAAAAATATTTTTATTTTACAAAATACTATTTAATAGTGTATAGAGTATAGTATAGGTTATTTACGTGTATTTTTCTTATATTTTTAAATTTTACTTCCTGAGTATAGGATATGTAGTTTAGGGATTATCTGCAGTTATATGGGTATTACTGTAAAAAGCAGAAAGTTGGGGGCATGCTCACAAAAGGTCGAGAAGTCACGTGCTCGTGCACGTGTTGTAGTAGCCACCAGATCTTGAATGAAAAAAATAGAAAATGAAGGGGGTGTGCATAAAAAGTCCCAACCGTCACAAGTGGTTCACGTGTTGGTCTGACGACTTTGCGGAGACCTGTGTTTTTGGTAAATACATGGGCTTGGACATTGCTACCCCCTTTGGAGGCACCCCTTCTCCCGGGGCTATTTTGTCGAGTTCCTTAGAGAGAGTTGTCTTGCACCCCTAGGTCTTCTCCACCTACCCACCAGTATGGGTTTCGGGCTTTCTAGCCAAATATGCCTTTTGTTGAAGGTCGTTTGAGCTGGAATTATTTATATTATAGCAAGCCTCGAAGAAATTCTATATGACGACGTCGGGTTGCAAGTCTCTTTGGTTCGACGAGGTGGTCATAAAATGTAGAGGGGTTATTTGAAAATTTTCCCCCAAGATATTCCCTACCTCATGTGCACAAGCGGTGGGTCGATTGGCTTGCTAAGATGCCGACACATGGGGAAGTTGCAATCCTTGGATCAGATCATATCCAAGGGGTGTTGAGAAATCTGAAATGGCTGCTTTATCATCTTCCCCCTTTTGTCAAATGCAGGAGACATTGGTGCAAGCAATGTTCTTCCTTGTTTGCTACTTGGTGATGCAATGCTCTACCTCGATTGATCAAGAGTTTGCGGTTTAGGCGGTCGGACATACAATATCTGTCAATGTCAATATCTCTTATTTTATTTCTCGCTCCAGGTGGCGGTGGTACTTGGCTTCATGAGGAGAATCACTCCATTGATTCTCACCATCTTTAATCCTTGTGTTCCAATGTAACGAGGGTTCCAATTGGTGTCTTGTCACATATGTGTTAGTGACGGAAAGAAATAGGTCTGTTTCCAGTGGTGCAGATTCGTTGAAGGTTTCATGTTTCCCTATTTTGCTTTGATTTACATGTGCTCCAACGAAGTTAGTTTGTCTCCCAGGGATGGCGATGTGGTTGTGCCATGATATTACTGGTCTCTGATAATGGATAGCTTTTAGATGATGCTTCAGGAGATATTTTCCTTGATTCTAGATGGATGTGTGGTTTCAGATCTCTGGTGATGCGGATCTATGATCGTGCGAGGTCTTTGATGATCAGTTGAAGTTACTTACAAATGTCGAAGATGCGATCGCTTGATGGCTCGTATGCGCAGGTTTCTCGAAGTTAGTCTCAAGATCGTTTTTGATCAGATCAACCACCTAATATTACAGGTGAAGAAATAGAAGCTCGAGGGTTCTAAACCTCGGTTGATAATTATTGAACCGAGAATGAATGAATGAATGGTTCCCTTCAAGATGGTGTATGGAACTTCAAGCTCCAACCACCGTGTGTAGCCGGAGGTAATCAGGTGTGTGAGAGAGCACAGAATACGATGGGATTGAAAGTGAGAATGGAGAATTGGATCGTATTTGGCTCAAAATCAAAGAAATAAAGGGGGAAATCGAGACAAGAAGAGAGAAATCCAGGAGAAAAAACAAGGATTGAGAAGAGAAATAAGAGGGGATAAAATGAGAAGAGACAGGGAGTAGAACATGGATGGAGAAAGTCTATCGCCTGGGAACTGGATGGTCGCCTCGATGCATCGGCGACGAATGCAGAGGCTTAATGGGAAGAAGAAGGAGAAGAGAGAGAGAGAGAGAGAGAAAAGGGAAAGGTAGAGAGAAAGGGGTAATATTAAATTAAGAATTTAATAAATGATTAATTTAAAGAATAATTAAGATATAATTAATTAGTTTATTAAATAATTAATTTAATTAACTAATCAAATATATAAATAAGTGTATAATTAATTAAATAAGTATACTTATTAAATAATAAATAAATATGTAGATATATAAATAAATTTGTAATTTAATAAATAAGTAAATAAATAAATTATTATTTTTAATTTAGTTTATTTTAACAAAAAGTAAATAAATAAAAAAAATTATATATTAACTACATTACAATACATTGAACAATATATCAATATGATCCCGAAACCCACTTTTTTCATACTAATTTTGATTTTTGCAAAACTAGTGTCATTTT
>JAZKJV010008028.1:0-310000 GCA_037367405.1 Ottelia alismoides | reverse complement strand
AAATAAAATTTAGGAATAGAAATTATAATTTTTAGATTTTTATAGATTTTATAATTTTTTATAAATCTTTTTAGGGTTTTTCTATTTTTTATTTTTCTTTTATATTTTTTGTGATTTTTGGTCTGAAGGTAAAAGATGCAAAGACACAAAAATATAATTTTTTGGAATTTTTCAAATATGTTTTATAATTTTTATGAATTTTCTTATGCAAACAGTGGAGAAAATACATGTTTTAAAGTTTTATAAATAATAAAATGCAACAAAAATGCAAAATAAAAATATGGCATGAAAGAACAATAGGACTCCGGACCAAGCCCCCCAGTCCCCTACAGACCATTCGTGCTAAAATTGATTATTGTTCCTATACAGTTCGAACTATCTATGAGGTGTTGGGCATCAAAATTTGGATATTTTTAGACGAGGAATAATAAAATAATATAATGAACCCCTTTTTATTTGTCTTGTTATTTGATGCCCCGAATATCGACGCGACTAAGGTGGAAGATAAATCACAATGTCGTTGTCCTTAATCGATCAATTCGGTCAACGGAAAAATTTGTAAACCACTCAGAAAATCAAGAAATTCAATGTAAGCGGTCTTTCGCTATTCTTTTTACCTGGTATAGCGACCAGGGTCGAACACAAGGAGCACGATTTAAAAACTAAGTAGTCAAATTTCAGAAAATGATTTTTTTAGTGGTTTTTGACTTTTAGATTTTTTTTTTGGATTTTTAAATATGAAGAAAGTACAAGAAGCACAAAAACAAGAAAGCTTCTACTAATTATTTAAAGCATCAAAAATCAAGCAAAAATTCAAGAAAAATTGTTTTTATGTTTTTTAGGTTTTTAAGTGTTTTTGGTGAATTTTTGGGATTTTTATAAGGTGTCTTTTATTTTCTAAAAATCAAACAGTGCGAAAAAGGCAAGGTACTGTCCAGCCAAGCCCAAGATCCAAAGATAAAATATCTAAGGACCTCAGAGGGACCTGGAGGTAATTTTCCTGTATACTAGAGAAAGTAAGGAAAATTTGAGCACCAAGATTATTGTTTTTGGGTTTTTAAATTATTTATTATGATTTTTATGAGTTTTTAGGTGTTTTTAAGTTTTTATGGTTTTTAAGCAATGCAAAATAGCCAAAATTGGCTGAAAACTCAAACAACACACAAGAAACAGTAACTAATTTTTATAGAATTTTTGAGGGGGTTTTATATTTTTTTGTGATTTTTCAAGCTAAACAGTGCCAAAAATAAGCGTTTTTGAATTTTTAAAAATAACAAATAAACTCAGAAATGTCCTCGAAAATTCTCAAAAATCCTACACCATGGCAGGAGCCATGTGTCAAAATTTCATCGAATTTGGAGGTGATTTGATATTTTATTCAAAATCCAAAAGGGGGCACTGTGCAGAGGGACCAAAGTGCAAATACCCAAAGCTCTGGGGGTCCTGGTGCAAAATACACGAGAAATCACGCGTGAGGCACGTGTCTGGGGCACTCAGGGACCTATATGTAAGAAAAACAAGTCCTAGGACCTTTTGGTAACTCGTACCTAAAAGTCCAGGGACTGTTATGCAAAAATCCCACTAAAAGACGCACATGTGCAAATAAAATGCTCACAGGGGCATAAATGCAATTACTGAAAATGTTTCATTCATTAAGGAACTTCCAGAACTACAGGATTAATATTGCAAATACACCAAAATATCACGTGTCGATGCACGTGTCTCACACAAACAAGGGCATAAATGCAAATACGAAGAAGTACGAGGTCCAATGTGCAATTTACCCTACGTAAATAAAACGCATAAAATATTTACTGGACTGAAAGTGAAAACATAAACTACGAGGGGGCCTAAGGTAAATTACCCCTTTATTATGATCCAAGGGCGGAGCGTGCGCCACGTGTAGATCCGACGGTGGAGAGGCGGAGGCGCCTCACTCCTGCAACCCTTGGCGTGATCGGATGGCTCAGACGAAGACACGTAGAGGATCTGACGGTGTCGGCTCAGCTGCGCCTCATCTCGAGATCAAATGGTCCGGATCACTCCTCCTTTGATCGTGCGATGCCTGACGCTCCTGGAACGGATGGCTAGGATTGAAACTGGAGCTGGAGGGCGATCGAACGGTGCCTGAAGGTCGAGGAAGAACAGGTGGCCGGCGAAGTTCGCCGGCCCAGTACGTGCGCTCCTGACCTCCCCTGCTGCGCCTGAAGATTGGAGAAGGTCCGCGAGGGAGTCCCGCAGCTGGTGGTGGTCTCCGATGACCCAACCGAGCCCGGGAGGGGCTCCGGCGAGGTCGACGGCGATAAGCTCCTGGCCTGGATATGAGGGGGCCTCAGATGGCCTCCTCTTGACCTGCAAAATAGCTCAAGAGCTTCGCGGGTCGAGGGCAAAGTGCCTCGACCCGGTTAGGTGGAGTGAAGGTGAACGGTGCGTCGGGGTGAGCGAGCTCCGGCGAGCGGAGGACGGTGGAGCTCGATTCCCAGATCCTGTGCGATCTGGGTTGGGCGAAGGGGTGAAGAATGTGCGTGAGGGAATGGCGAAGGTGACGGTGCGTTCCGATGATCGAGAAGATACACGATATGGCCGGAATCAACGGATTACGTCGGAGGTACGAATTGGGGGAAACTAAAAATTACGCTAAATGGAAAGGCTAAAGGGTTACCTGGGCGGTTGGAGAGACTGGGGAAGAGCAGGGGGTGCTCCTGGTCGTAGCCTCAAGGGTCGTCTCGGCCCGAGGCTCGGTGCTCACGCTGGTGGCGGAGCAACGACGGCGAAGAACGCCGGATCAGTGGTTTCGCCTCCTCACCTCGCTGCAACAGGGGCGATCGCTTGCTGTCACTCTCGTGGTGCCTCTGGAGTTCACTGGGAAGAAGGGGAAGAGCCAAAGATGGGGCGCGGAGGCGGCGGAGGTGGTTCTATATATAGCTGCAGGCTCGATTAGGGTTGGGAGGCGACGGCTATGGAATGCGTGGATCTCACGGCGAAGGATCTGGCGAGGATGTCGGATGATCGGCGAAGGATCCGGGCGCGGGGTTTGCGTGGGCGACAGGCTGGAGGCGCGTGGAGAAAATGGCGAAGGCGGGGCGGCGCGCGTCTTCTCAAAAAGGAAAGAGTCCGCGGGGGAGTTGACCGGGGTCAACATTCCCCGTGGACCAGTGGGATGCTGCCACGTGGACAAGATTTGACACTTAAAAATGAGGCAGCAAATGGCCGATTTTGCAAAAACTTTCAACATGAAATATTTTTCTTTTATTTTTTTCTATTTTTTGGTGATTTTTAATTAATTTTTGGAAATAAGAATAAGGTTTGTACATTATATAGGGATATATACAATATGTAGGCTTTTTATTTTTGATTTTTTTATTATTATTTTTATACAATTTTATTCCTACTTTATGTTTTATTTATTTATAGAATAAAATGAGGAATAAAAGGCTATTTTTATTTTATTTTTATTATTTATACACATAGGTGAAATAAATAGATATATACATTTATACACATGGTATATATACAATGTATTTTTGTAATTTTAATTTTGTAATTTTTATTTGATTTTTGTTTTGTTTCTTTTTATTTCTGTTATTTACAAAATATGCCATAGAATATTCACAAAAAGTTTTGAAAATAAATACATTTATTTATAGGGTTAAAGGATGATGGTCTATGCACATGGTGGAGGGATATTTTTGCATTTTTGATTTTTAAATTTTTATTTTGTTTTTAGGAGTTTCTAAATATATACAAAATATGTACAAGCATATTTTTGGGTGAGGAAAATATAATTTTATTTATTGACAAAAGTCTATACACATGAGCTCCTATCTCCCTCTACTTTGGCTTTTATGCGGTCAGGCCCATGCTGAGCCCTCCCTTGGGTTAGGTTGCTCAATATTTATTCTAAATATTTCCCTCTTTTTCTTTTTACTCTTTATTCTTTTATTTTTGCACAAAAACATGCTAATTACAGGTTTTTACACAATGCATGCTTTTGGTAATTATTTGTATTTACACATATCTACATGTATTTGCAAAGGTTCTTGTAGCTAAAATAGAAGAATAAAGAGTGATGAATGGGTATTCATCATTATTCCATCTAGTGATAGAACAAAAAAATTAAAAAAATTGCATTCTTTTTCCCTACATTCAATCAAAAATGAACATGAACAATAAATACTAATTTTAGAAGTTATGCCTATTTTTGCGGATTTTTTAGGATTTTATAGATGCATAAAATAAATACAAGAAACAAAGAGAAATTACACTACTGATCGGGGCATTTTTGTAAATAGTAAAAAGTTCAAGGGGTACAGTGCAAATATCTCTTTAAAAAATATTACTAATTATAAATATTCCAAGACCAAACACAAATAATAAAAAATAGAGGCCCTTCCCTGCAAAAATGCCAAAGCTCACGCACGTGAGCCTGGTAGGGACCTAATGGTAATTATCAATAACCTGAGGGGGCTTGATTGCTATTTAAAAAAAATTATAACTAAATTAATCAAAAACCTGACTAAAAATTTAATACCATAACCCGCGAGGGCTTAGTTGCAAAATGACCAAGTTCTGTCTGCTAACCTGGACAAGGACTAAAATGCAAATAAAACTAGTGTGGGGTTCTTTTTGCAAATTGTAGAGAAATAAAATAATTGTAAAGGAAAGATTATAGGCTAATAATTAAATACAGAAATGGCTTGGGATGATGGTGCAAAATACCCAAGGTCCAACGGATCCGACGGTGCTGCGCCTTCACTTGTACACATGTCAGCACAAGGAGCAGCGATACCCCTTCGACATCCTACAGCTGAGATTAGATGTTCTTCGACGATCGAACGGTGTAGGCTGCGTGAGATCCGATGGTGGTTGCTTCACTGGAAAAACGTGGGAGATCCAACGGTGGCGGGTGGATCTGGATGAACACTCGAAGAACTCGATCTTGGCGAGTTCGAATCCGCCGAAGCTCGAGCCTCCGTGCACCTAGGGCTCCTCCGACAATCTCTTTATGCTCCTGCACCGATGGTGAAGCTACCAGGTTACCTCCAAACAGCTCTGGAGACCCTTGGAAGGTCCTAGGAAGTCTCGTGAACTCCAGCGGTGGCTAGAAGCTATCCTTGATGGTCTGCGAGGCCCAGAAGCCTCCTTCGGGTCCTGCAGATGAAGAGAAAGATGCAGTAGCAATGGGGGAGCAAAACCAGGCATTTATTGGCGAGTGGATGATTATGGAGCGTTGGAATGATGGTGGCCGGAGCGGAGCTCGACGAAGACGTATGGATCTAAAAAACGAAGCTAATCGGTAAAGCAATAGCATAAACTAGGCCTATCCAATAAACTGAGAAAGAAATGCAGTTAAAAGGGAGAACAAGAGAACCTCAAGCCGCAGGATGGCGAGATGAGAATGCCAGGAGCGGAGCTCCGACGATGGGTGGAAACATCCTTGGTCGCCTCCTCCGACCAACATAAAGAGGTGACGAGGATACTGTCACTATCCTCTGGCCGGCCGACGCTTCAGGAGTTGAAGAAGATGGACCAAAAGGGTTTAAAAAATGAAGGGAAAAGATGGAGGGGTTTATGTACACCATGAAGGAGGGGCGAGATTCAACGCAAAATCTAGGTCAAATCGACGGCGACCTGTCCCAGGAAACGTGTAGGTGTGGATCAGGGATGCACATAGATCAATTTTCGTGAAGAGTCTTTTCATCCTCGAGCTATGCATGTTACGTGAAAAATGCAAGAATGATGACCAGAAAAGTGATCTGATAGATTGGTAGAGATAGCAGATATATGGTTGTCGAGGTGGCGAGAAGAACTATATTTATCTAGCAAACAGATGATCGAATCCTCGATATAAACCCTAGGCGTGTAAGCTCAATTTACTAGGGAAAAAAGTCAACAAGGGACCTAGGTGAAATGGTGAAGGATGCGACGTGGAAAAAATCGAGAAGAAGAAGTCTGGCGAAAGTCTGGAGGTCACAGACATGGGGTCATGGAGTTGACCCCCGGTTAATGGATGGCGTGCCTTATTGAGCCACGTCATCCACAAAAAGACAAAAAATTAATAAAATATTTATAAATTAAATTAAAATTAATAAATGATTCAAATAATTTTAGGTTACTAAATAAAATTGTTTATTATTTTATGAAGTATTTTATTATGATTTTTATTTATTTTTTCAAGGTCTAGAATAACAAGTTCCCTATTAAGGGCTATATACACGTATATTCATCTATATATTTTAATATTTTATTTTTATTTTGTATATTTAATTTTATAAATTAGGTTTATCATTTTATATATTTATAACTTATTTTTATGAACTTAAATATATTTTTATTTCATTTTTCTGAAGTAATTTATACAATTAAATAAATAAATGTGTAATCTATATGGGTATGGATATAGGTCTTTTATCTATGTATTTTATAAGAGTATTTTACTTTTATGTTTTATTGAACATTTTATTCATGTTTTAATACACACATATATTATAAATAATATTTACAAAATTATAAAAATATAAAATTATAAAAATAATGCACAATAAATAAAATGAATATTTTAATTCCTATAAGTATACAATAGGGGTCCAAAACTCGACTTTCAAATCGTAACTTCGAAAAATATGAAACCACCTTCATTAAATAGCTTATTAAAAGTTATATACAATTAAACTGGTTTTGATACAATTCGAATTTTTATTTGAGAGAAACATGTCTAGGAAGTTGGATATTTGGAAACTTATTCAGATCATAACTTTTTATCTGTACATTATTTTTGTATGAAATCAATTTTGTATTTTTTCTATATTTAATTTTCTATGACCTTAGTGTTCAAAGTTTCTTTATTTGATGTACAAAAAGTGGAACCAAAAATAGGTCCTAAAATGAATAAAGAATGAATTAAATAAAAGGAATTTTTATTGTATTTCGGCCCTTATCTCCCCCTACTTTATTCCTTCCCGACCTAGTCAAAAAGATGCCTAAGTCGTGGGGTTTTGGGTCATAAAATATTTGCAATATTTTATTCTTTTTATTTTCTTTTCTTTATTCTATAATTTTTAGCTTTAAAAAACGTATTTTACACACTATTTACATAACGATGCATGAATGTTAAAATGCCTAAATTTAGCCTATTTACATGCATTTACTAGGGTTTTTAAGGCCAAAATGATAGAATAAAGATGATGAAATTGAAATTCATCATCCCCCTATACTTGCCTTTGCTAGTCCCTAGCAAACACTTATGCAATAAGTGCAGAAAAGAAAAACAAAGAAAAGAAAAAGAAGAAAATTGGATTAAGTTTAATCATCGAACTTGTCTTCACAAAATCAAAGTTCGGAAGTCAAGTTGGACCTTTGAAATTTTAGTGAAGGCGGAACCTTAATGAGAACCGGATTTGAAATCTAACAGCCTTTGAGAATCCTAAAACTCTGCTCAAGTCTCCTCAATAGCCAGGTCAGAATACTTCAACTCATACGTAAGACCTTATGACTATGAATCTGACTTGTACAGATGGTAGTGCAACTGATGGTGGCTCTCCCCAATTGAAATAACAAAGAGACTGACGTCTCCAATATGACACCAATGATTCCCCAATCCAATAACTCATTCCTTGAGGAGCGGGGTATTCCCTTCTAAGTTCAAGTGGCAACCAGCTCAAGAGGAGGGGGTGAAGAGAAGAATGGACGATAGCCATTGTAGCTACCTATCCTAGGATGCAAGACCAATGTATTCATGTCATCCAGCTGCAGGCTCACATAATTTGACTTTGAAGCTCAAGCTTGCTTACTGACTATACAAATATATACACTCCGGCAGGCATTTTTATTTTTGTACAAGCTTGCCCACTTTTTTTGGAGGTTTTTTTGCTTTTACCCCTTTTTTGAAATATTATATACAACATCATTTACATAAGGAGTTTTTCCTCTTGAGCCAGTAGACTATCCCTCTTTTGAAGCTTTATTGCAACCCACACTCTCCTGTCCTCAAAACTCATCATAACCGAACGGGTTGGGGTGCACTTCCCTTCCTAGAGTAGGACAAATGTTTCCCCTTGTGTGCGTCTCATACCGACAAATCCAACCCCCTCACCACTCCAACTCAGTTGAACCAAGTGAAAGGTGCAAGTGTCCAAGTTAGGTCATTATCGATAAGATTCGTGTGTATGCTCCCAAATACTCTACTTAGGAAGTCTAGAATCCATTGAACCAAGTCTTGTGATCCTCAAAGAATTAAGTCAACTATATATGAAGTACCTCAATTCTAACTCCTATAGGGTTCATGTTAATTAGGTAGATTTTAAGGTCCAACCAAGCTCCAATCTTCAGATTTTACTTAGAGTTGTTCAATTATCAAACTCAATCTGAAAAATGCTAATGCTATGCAAATGTTATGCAGAAAATATTTTTGTGATGCAATTTTCAATGTTTTGAACTTTTTATGGGTTTTTGAAAAAGATTATGTATATGCATTTTTTGTTTTTTAAAAAAGATTTTTCAAATGTTTTATATATTTTTAATTTTGCAAATGTTTTTGGGATTTTCGAAAATAAGAGATTTTGGCTAAAAACTAGGTACAAATATTTATACATGGATGCATCATATATTTACAAGAAGTAGATTTTAAGAATTTACAAAGGATAAGTAATCAATTTTAATTAAATATATAGATATAATGAATTTTGGTGTGATGTAAATATTACTCAAACTTATTTGAAAAGGGTTTTTCAAAAAATTTTGGAAAACTATACTCCAAAATAATTTTTACAAATATTTTTACAAACATGTACACAAATTTGAAAATCATTTGGCAAAGGTTTTCCAGATAATATATATATAGATTTTTCAAACATTTTTGCATCCATTTTTCAAACCATTTGCAAGTCGTTTTTCAAACTTTTTTATTTCACACAAAGAAAATAAATTTTTCAAACAAAATGTTTTACAAAGATTGAAAACATGTAACAAAATGTTTTCCCAATAATTTTCAAAAGATTTTTTACAATGATTTTCAAACTATTTTTCAAACATTTTGCAAAATATTTTCACTTAATTTCTTAATCAGTAAATACAAAAAGAATTTGCGGAATAATCAAATCTTTTTTAAGGTTTTTAATGAATTTTAATAGTATAATAAGCCATAATTATTAGAAAAAAAAGAAAGTATGAGTTACAGCTAAAGTATATACGAAATATATACGACCCCCCCATACTTAGCTTGAGCTATGTCCTCATAGAACAAAGAGAAAAGAGAAGACATAACTCGTACTGAGTATAGAAAAGTCTAAAGAATAAACGAGCGAATGAATAAATGAATGAACGAATGAGAAATTGACCGCCCCCCTATACTTATGATCAAATAATCCTAAGTATAGCAGACTGTACACAATATAGGGAGGGTCAAGGGTGGGAATGAATAGATATCCCTAAGTATAGCAGAGTGTCTCCCACTATACTTAGGGTAAGATATCCCTAGGTATAGACAAGAAAGGGAGACAGTGGAGAGGACCAAATAATAGAAGAAATCGAGGTGCACACCCCCTATACTTAGGACAAAGTACATCCTAAGTATATGATACTAACAAAAAGGGTGACACCTTTTTCGGTAGATAAAAAAGATAGAAAAGGAAAAGAAGAAAAGAAGAAAAGAGATCAGAAGATGGAATAAGATAGAGAAGGATGTACACATCACTCCACCTATACTTAGGGTAAAAGAAGCCCTAAGTATAGGCAACAACAGGAGTAATGAAACATAACAACAAATGAACACTTGGCTCATCGACCCCCCATACTTAGGACAAAGTACATCCTAAACAAGGCACACACAAGAATGGGGTAGATGAGCAATACGGTAGAGGGACAAAGGTGAACAAAAGAGAATGTAAAATAGAGATGGATGTACAAAGGATTAAGAAGGTTGAAAGCGAATCTTCTTGTGGGACCACTAAGGAATAGATCTAGTGTGGTGCAGGTCGACATCAGGGTCCTCAAAGATCAGTCTCGGATGGATCTGAAGGTGGAAAATGTAGAGGTGATGGTGAACGTGGATAGAACTCTGAGTCCTGGTACAGTGGCTGAGGTGGATATGTACAAAAGTCAGGAGCAAAGTCCTCCTGGAAAAAGAGAGGTGAAATGACTGGAGTGAACGAGGGATCCGCAAAGTCCAGATAAAATACGCTCCAGTCAGCCATCTTGAAACAAGAGGAAAATGATCAGGAGAGCACAGAGATCAAATCAAGAAAAGTGAGAAGAATGTGCAAATGCGCAGAGGCAATGTGGAATACACACAAGCAAGCACAAACAAAACTCATACAAAACAAACCCTCAATTCACCAACTCCCTTGGTAGAGACAGTAAAAGAGCAGTCTTTTTATCTTTCCTATTTTAGAGTTAGGTGAAAAGTCCAAAAGTTGCACAAACACTTAGGGGCTCATAGGATTTGGGCACTAATCCTTAGTATGTGCGCGAGTAATTAAAACGAACGAAATGAGGGGATTACTCGCCCCAAGATAAGATTTTTCTTTTTAGTTAATTTTAGGGTCAAGTAATATTAGCAGTCCCAATTTTATTAGCTATCATTTTTTTATTTTTAATAAGAATGCACGAGCCTATCGAGGAGTCAAATCCTTTAAGCACCTAGGTTGGCAAAATCAGAGGGAGAGGCAGAAAAGCAATGCAAGAGGCAAAACAAAGATGAATGCTAAAGCGTAAATGCTCACCTTGCCTCCAACACTCTACGTGCAAAGATGCTCAGCAGAATTGAAACCTATCTATATGCAAATGCAAGCCGATGAAATCACCCTAAGTTTTAAAGTTGCTATTAACGTGAAGAACCGATGCTAATGACTTAGAATAGAACCGAAGTGTCCAGTCTTGGAGTTTCATCGGTGCCCACCACAATGGGTCCTACAAGCGTTGTATGGAGAACTCTCGCGGCACGGTGGTTCCGAGACTAAGTGAGAAGCAATTCAAAATTTGACTAAGTTCAAACGTCACTATAGGCACAGGAAAATATATTAGGTGTTTGGTCTTAATCTATTGCAATCAATCCTAAAACTAAGGGCTCAATCACACAAAATAAAGAAAACAAAACCGAGAAACAAAGTAAAAAAATGCGATGAAAACCGATAAAACTGCGGTGAGCGCCCAAGTGAACAAACACGTGGAAATTGGGCCCGAGAGTCCAAAGTCCAGAGTACCTGTATTATTACAAATTAAACAAGGTCTCTCTCTCACTTGAATTACACAAATATATGCAATACAAGAAAATGCTCAAAATCTCTCTTCAAACACTCCAAGTACTCCTTTCTGCTAGGTCAATGCCGCCTCATGTGGGTGTGCAGGTGCTCTAAAGAGGAGCTCCTCCCTCGATCCGCGTACCTCACACAAAATCCAAACAAGGAGAGTGGTTAGACAATTCAACAGTGAATATCAAATGAAGGAGTAAATAATGAAGCAAGAATATAGACAAAAATCACAATCAAGCAAAAAGCCGATCTATGTGATGTTTCTCCCCAACAACGACGCCATTTGTTGAAACGGATTTTGCATAGGTCATGTCAATTCACAAGGCGAATCGACAATCATTGAGCTGACCTCACACAAAACCCGAATTCAAACAACAATTAACCCACAACAAAGATCAAACAATGAAAAGCGGTGCATAGTTAAAATTTATTATAACTCTACAAAGATGTGTATAGTGCAAGTAGTGTAGAGTGTCGAACGCAGGAAGCAAACAGGTACATCGGGGAAATGATGCTCAAAATGAATGTGATCAAGTGTCTATATGAACTATTTTTAGTGGGTTTTAAATTTTATATTTTTTATTTAATTTAATTTTCCATTTTTATAATTTGATTTTTTATTTTTTGATTGTCTATTTTCTTTTTATTTTTTATTTTTTCTTTCTCTTTTAATGAGGATATAACACTATATAAGATATATATACGAGAGAGATGAGAGAGAGATAAAATAGGTAAAAAATGTCCAATATATAGGAAATAAAATGTTTTTGTGCTTTTTATATTTTTCTAAAGTTTTTGTGATTTTTCTATATTTTTGCTATTTTTTGTATTTTTAAAGTCAAAAACACTCAAAACAGTGAATAAAATTAATATCCAAAATTAAAATGGAGATGAAAAAATTATCAAACAGTGACAAAATTTCTCCAAATTAATTTCAAAATATAGATAGTACTATAAAGAAAATTTAGGAATAGAAATTATAATTTTTGGATTTTTTTATAGATTTTCTAAATTCTTATAAAGATTTTTAGACTTTTTCTATTTTTTGATTTTTCCTTTATATTTTTTGTGATTTTCGGTCTGAAGGTAAAAGATGCAAAGACACATGATGACCGGAAATTCTCTCAATCAATCCAGGATAAAGTAAAAATAATCACACTTGGGTCATTGCGACCCGGATCGAGAGAGAAAATCAGTCAATCGAGAAAAATAAGGATCAGACCACCAATCAAGCAGATAAAACAAGAAAATCAACAATAGTGGCCCTAGCTATGAGATTAGCCTGGTGTAGCACCCAGGGTCGGAATCAGGGAGCACGAATTGGCCTTGCGGCCTACGAAGTAGTAAACTGACAAATAAGGGAAGAAAATGTGTTTTTTTGTGGTTTTTATATATTTATATTTTTTGAAATTTTAATAACGGAACAAAATTATAAAAGGACAAATACAAGCAACTTCAATCAATTATTTAACTACTTAAAAATGGTCCAAAAATTAAAACAAAAATATTTTTATGTTTTATATGTTTTTTACTATTTTTGCTGAATGTTTGAGATTTTTATAAATTTTATGGAATTTTCTAAAAATAAAAGAATGCAGAAACAAAAGAAGATTGTCCAGTCAGGCTTGAAGGACCAAATTAAAATATAAAATGGTCCTGGAAGAACTTGGAGGTATTTTTTATGAAAAGTAGAAACAAAGAGGAAAATTCAAAAGAAGAGTTTATGAATTTTTGAATTTTCTATGAATTTTTAGAATTTTTATGAGTTTTTAAGAGTTTTTTTTAATTTTTAAGCTTTTTATAAATCCAAAAATAGTAAAAAATGCATAGAAATTCAAACACTCAAAAATAAACAAAACTTGATTTTTTTAGAATTTTTAAAAGAGTTTTTATATTTTTTTATGAATTTTTAATATGGACAGAGGCAAACACAAAGGTTCTTGAATTTTTAAAAATAATGAACAGCCACAAAAATGTACCCTAAAATTAGTGAAAATTTTACACAGTGGCAGGAGCCACATATCCAATTTTCACACGATTTGGGTTAAATTTGATATTTTATTTAATTCAAAAACAAGCACACAGTGCATAGGGACCTATTCACAATAAAAAGTATCGCTAAGGGTTGAAAAATAACAAAACCATGAAGCTGGGGGTCCCTCGTGCAATTTGTCCAAGTCCCCACGTGCGTTGCACGTGGTCTGGGCACAGAGGGACCTAAATGCAATAAAACTTACTTCCAAGAGATTATTAGCAACAGGTGCTAAAAGTCTAGGGGAGAAGTTACAAAATACCCAAAGATTTCAACACATGTCGAATAATAGTGTTCATAGGGGTATGGATGCAAATATCACAAAGTATCTTTCATTCAATAACACCACAAAACATTAGCCCAGACAATGCAATTTCACCAAACATCACGTGATGACGCACGTGTCTCACATATACATGGATGAAAATGCAAATACACAAAAGATTCAGGTCTTAAGTGCAATTGTTCAAAAATAAAAACAACTGAAATAAATATTTATAGGATTAAAAAGTAAATGTGAAACAGGAGGGGGTCTAAATGTAAATTACCCCTTATTATCCAAGGGCAGGAGGCGTGCCACATATGATATCGAACGGCTGAGGGGGCGCAATGCCTCTGCGAAGAAGTCGGCTTGGATTAGACGGCTGAGGGCCAGCCATGTGTAAGATCGGACGGTGGCTGCTACGCGGCTAACCCGATGAGAGGCGAAATGGGTGGCTGGCGCGTCGGAGCGGCACCCTCCGGCGATGCGACGGCGGAGGAGGGGGGACTCCCAGTTCCGGGGTGAACTGGGATGGATGGACGGGCGTAGAACGTGAATAAGAGTATGGCGAAGATGACGGTCGGGTCGGGCAATGGAATGGGTGATCGGAGCGGAAGCAATTGATGAACGATGGCGGACGGTCCATTTGGGGGTAATCGCAAATTCAAGAAAAATGGGAAGAATCGAGTCTACCTGATGCGGGGGATCGACTGGAGATGAGCTCGTGAAGCTCTGGTCGTCACCTCGAGGGTCGTCGGAGGCCCGAGGCTCGGGCGCTGCTCTGGGCGGCGCACGACGGCGAGAAGACGTCGGATCAGTGGCGAGGAGCTCCTCCTCCTCTGCAACAAGCCAATCCAACGTTGTCACTCAAGGGAATCGAGTGGAGGTCCTGGGTGGAAGAAGCGACGCCAAAGATGGAGTGAATCGTGCGGCGGAGGTGGAGCTATATACTCCTGCAGGTCCGAGAAGATGGCGTCGGGTCCGGCTTGGTGAAGCACGGACCCCTAGGCAACATGTCGGGCATGGGTCTCGGATGCAAGAGGAAGGATTAGGACCCGGGGTTTAAGGATTTGTGGTCGTATCAAGCAAGGAAAATGGGGAGAAATCGGGTCGGTAGCTAGATCCGCGGGAAAGAGGTCCGCGGGGGAGAGTTGACCGGGGGTCAATAATCCCCTGTCGACCAATGAGAATTCAGATTTTATTAAATATTTGGAAATTAAATAAAAAATAATAAATGACTTATTTTCGAAAAACTTAAAGCAAGAAAGTTGCTTATTTATTTTTAAACATTTTTTTGTGATTTTTATTAATTTTTTTGAAATAAAATATTGTATGTATAATATAGTATTATTATATATAGGTATATACAATATGTATTTTTTATTTTTGATTTTTAATTATTTATTTTATTAAATTTATTTAATTTTATATTTTCTTTATTTATAGAATAAAATTTGGAATAATATGATATTTTTATTTTATTTTTATTAATTATTTACAGGGGTGAAATAAATAGTTTTATATATGTACATACGTGGTATACATACAAGGTAGCTTTTGGTTTTTATTTTGTTGCTTTTTATTTTATTTTTATTTTTGTGATTTTTATTTTATTTATTTATACTATGGACTGTGTAATATGTACATATTTTTATTGAATTTTAATTATTTATTTACAAGGTGATAATAAATATGGGAGTAGTTCTATGTACATGATATATATACAATGATGAAGGAATTTTATTTCTTTTTATTTTTCTTTTATTTTTCCCATTTTCATTTTAATTTTATATTCACAAATATATACATATTCACAAAAATGCAATTTTGTTTTATTTAGAGGAAAATAATTTTATTTATAAAAATAGGTATATATACACACATGAGCTTCCCTATCTCTCTCTACTTGGGATCTTTTTGCGGTCAGGCCCATGTTGAGCCCTCCCTTGGGATTAGGTCGCTCAATATTTATTCTAAATATCTCCCTCTTTTTCTTTTATTTCTTTATTCTTTTATTTATGCACAAAAACATGCTAATTATTCATTTTACATAGTGCATGTTGAATGGTAATTATTGCTATTTACAACTATCTACATGTGTTTTGCATAGGTTTTGTAGCTAGAATAAAAGAATAAAGAGTGATGAATGGGTATTCATCACCCCCCATACTTAACTTTGCTAGTCCCTTAGCAAACACTTATTTGAAAAAGAAGTGAAAAAAAGAAAAAGAAAAAGAGGAGAAAATGCATGGATCAATGCTGATTATTAAACTTGCCTTCATTAAATTGAAATATGGAGCTCAATCAGATCTTTGGATTATTAATGTGTCGGAACCTTATTTGGACTTAAGCTTAAAACCTAACATCCTCTAAGTTCCACCAATCTATGGGCAAGACTCCTCAATAAACCATATTAGAACAAGTCTACATACACAAACTCTAATGACCATGAATCTTTCCTTGTACGGTGTAAGTGATATGTAGCTCCCCACCTCAGAAGTAACAAAAGAAACAACCTCCCCCAACCTGGTAACTCTAATGCCTCGGTCTAGAAACTCTTTCCTTGAGAAGCGGGGTATTCCCTTCTAAGTTCAAGTGCAACCGGCTCAAGAAGAGGGGGAAGAAGAGAATGGGCCATGGCCAGTGTACCCATGTATCCTTGGGAGCTCTAACCAGTGTAGATGAGCCTCCCGCTGCAAGCTTCATGAGATGGAACATGTATACCATAAGCTTTTACTTTATTTTACTATATATACTCCGGTGGGATTATTAAATTTTCAATCCGACCCACCACTTTTCGGAGTTCTTTTCTTTTTGCACACATTTTTTTTCATGTGCATCTGTACAACATATCTACATGGTGCAGCATATATACAAGGAGTTTTTCCTCTTGAGCCAGTAGACTATCCCTCTTTTGAAGCTTTATTGCAACCCACGGCTTTCTGTCTTTAGACTTCATAACCACCAGACCAAGTTGAGATGCACTTCCTTCACTATAAGAAGAAGAGAGGTTCCGCCTAGAAGTACTACCCTCATATGCTACCCCAAGACAAAGGAAACTGCCTCCTCACCACATCATCCGTGGAGAGCTATGTGTAAGTTGCTGGTGCAAGTAAAGCCATTGTCTCTGAGAGTCATGCGTGTGTTGTTAAGTGCTCTACTTAGGCGCATCAAGATGACATATGCTCATAGCCTAGTGGACTCGAAGAATTAAGTCCCAATGGACCTGAAAAGCCTTAACCCTAAGCCCTATAAGGTTCCTCTTTATTATTAGGTGGATTATGATCTTAATCAAGCTCCATTTTCCAATTTAATTTCAGGCTAGTTTAAATGTCAACTATAATCCAGGAAAAACTATACAAATATTTACAAAGATGCTATTTACAAATATTTACACATGTGCAAATTTTTTGAAAAATGTTTTGAAACCTTGGATGTATGCGTGAATGCAAGTTTTGCAAAATATGTACACAAATTTACACAAGGTTTTTGCAAACTTTTGATTTTCAAAACATTTTGGAAAAAATTTTGTACTATATACATAATTTTGATATACACATATCAACACATTATTCACATAAAAAGTTTTTGAAAACATTTTACAAAAATAATTTGATAAATAAATAGGTATGTGCAAAATGAATTTTTTATACAAGGATTTTTTTAATTTTATGGATTTTTAGGTTTTTAGCCATTTTTATTTATTAACACATTCACACAAAGGTACGAGTTATGGCTAAAGTATATATGAAATATATACACACCCCCTTATACTTAGCCGAACGATGTCCTCAGAGTGATCAAGAGCGATGAAGAAGACATAACTCGTGCTTAGTATAGGGAAGTGAAAAGGATTGGCTATCTACAAAGATGAATCAAAGAATAGAATGAAGAGAACTCGATGTTTCCACCTATACTTAGGATCAAGTAATCCTAAGTATAGCAGGTTGTACACAGAAGGGAAATCCGAGTGAAGGATGTACAGGTTCTATCCCCCTATACTTAGGGTGAAATATCCCTAAGTATAGGCAGCAAAACAGGGGTAGAAAGAATCAAGAGAATACCCGAGTGTCCTACATCCCCCCTATACTTAGGGTAAAGTACACCCTAAGTATAGCAAAATCATAAGATGAGAGACGGGATGTGGGACTAAAGAATAGAGTGATATGGATAACTGGATCTATATAGGTCGGAAGAACAGTGATAATCAGGCGTGAGATGCAATGGATGTGAGTCAAGAGACCACATCTCACGCAAAGTGAATAGGGGCAACATCAACGACCCGTGGCTCATGATCTAGATATGCCTTGAGCCGTTGGCCGTTCACTCGAAAGGTAGCATCAGAAGACAACTCAGATATATCAATACTCCCATTGTCATGCACCTTTCTAACCAGATAAGGTCCCTTCCATTTGCTTTGTAGCTTCCCTGGAAATAGACGAAGCCTAGCATCAAACAGCCATACTCTCTGTCCTGGCTCGAACTGCTTGTGGCTGATATGAGAATCATGTCACTCCTTCACTCTCTCCTTATAATGTAGGTTGTTTGAAAAGGCGGTATCACGAAGCTCCTCCAGGGCTGCTAACTCTGCCCTCCTCTGATCTCCTACACTCTCTGGATCCAAAAGTATATCTGTAACTACCCAAAGTGACCTATGTCTCAGCTCAACAGGTAAATGGCACAGCTTACCATAAACGAGGCGAAAGGGAGATATACCCAAAGGAGTCTTAAAAGACGTCCGATAGGCCCACAAGACCGAGTCCAAAACCGGTGACCAATCTTTTCGGTCAGGGCGGACGACTTTCTGCAATATAGTCTTGATCTCCCTGTTCGACACTTCAGCAAGACCATTCGTATGAAGGTGGTATGGAGTGGCAACTCGATGGTCTATGTTGAACTCGCTAGCAAGGGCCTTTACCTTGTCGTTGACGAAATGAGACCCCCCGTCAGATATCAACACTCTAGGTACCCCGAACCGTGAAATGATATTCTTCCTCAAAAATCTGCAAATAGTCCTAGCATCTGCAGTTCGGGCGGGGATGGCCTCAACCCAACGACTCGCATAATCAACGGCCAGCAGAATGTACTCAAATCCTAACTCTTAGGGAATGGGCCCATGAAATCGATGCCCCATGCGTCAAAAACCTCACAGAAGTGAATGGGCTGCATCAGCATCATATCACGCTGTCGACAAGTGCCCATCCTCTGACAGTCAGTACACCTCTTCACGAACTCATCAGAGTCCTTGAAGAGAGTAGGCCACCATAGGCCGGATTGGAGCACTTTTTGTGTCGTTCTCCTCCCTGAGTGATGTCCTCCTGCCTCAAGCTTGTAGCAGTAAGTAAGGATGCTGTGGTGCTCCTCCTGAGGAATGCACCTACGCCAGATACTATCCCCTCCCTCGTGGTAAAGGATGGGATCCTCCCAATGGTAAAACTTGGCCTTCGCGAGGAAGGTCTCATGTTTCTGCCTGGGCCAATCTTGTGGAACTTTCTTGGAGACAAGATAGTTCACAATATCGGCATACCATGGGAGCGAGGTGATAGCAAGGATCGCCTCATCTGGGAAGGTCTCACAAATAGGGTCTATCTGCTCAGAATCCTCAAGATACTCCAATCGGGAGAGATGATCCGCCACCACATTCTTGACTCCAGGCTTATCCTTAATCTCTATATCAAACTCCTGGAGTAGAAGGATCCATCTGGTCAATATAGCTTTGGCATCCTTCTTTGCCATGAGGTACCTGATGGCGGTATGATCAGTAAAGATGGTCACTCTAGATCCAATGATGTAAGATCTGAACTTATCTAGGGCGAAGACTACGGCTAGCATCTCCTTCTCAGTGACAGTGTAGTTCCGCTGTGCGGCATCCAATGTACGGCTAGCGTAGTGAATGGCAAATGGGACTCCATCCCTCCTCTGTCCCAGAAGGGCCACACGGCAAAATCGGAGGCATCCGTCATGATCTCGAATGGGAGAGACCAATCAGGTGGCTGGAGAACAGGAGCCTCTATGACACAGCTCTTGAGAGTCTCAAATGACGATAGACACTTATCATCTACAAGGAACTCGGTGTCTTTCGTCAACAGATCAGTCAACGGTCGGGCAATCTTGCTGAAATCATGAATGAAACAACGGTAGAAACCGACGTGCCCCAGAAAAGACCGTAACTGCCGCAAGTTGAACGGTGGATCGAGTTTTCTAATGACATCCACCTTGGTTGGATCAACCTCCATGCCCCTGCTGGAGATGATGTGGCCAAGCACCGTTCCTTGAGTCACCATGAAGTGATTCTTCTCTCAAGACAACACTAGGTGAACCTCAATGCATCGCTGAAGGACCCGATCAAGGCATTCAAGATAGGAGTCGAATCCATCGCCATAGGCCGAGAAGTCATCCATGAAGACCTCCAAGCACTCCCCCACCATGTCCGAAAAGATAGACAGCATGCATCTCTGAAAAGTCGCAGGGGCATTGCATAGCCCAAATGGCATGCATTTGAAGGCGTATGTGCCGATGGGATAGGTGAAGGTGGTCTTGTCCTGGTCCTCGGGTGCGATGGCCATATGATTGTAGCCAGAGTACCCATCCAGAAAGTAGTAATGGCTCTTCCCTGCCAGTCTCTCAATGATCTGATCAATAAAGGGCAGGGGGAAATGATCCTTCTTGGTGGTCTGGTTGAGTCGTCTGTAATCTACGTAGACCCTCCAAGAAGTGGGTACCCGGGTAGCGACCTCCTCTCCGGACTCCGTGGACAACAGTAGTGATGCCCGTCTTCTTGGGTACCACATGCAACGGACTGACCCACTTGGAGTCGGAGATGGGGTAGATAAAATCGGCACTCCACCACTTCGAAATCTTCTTCATGACAACCTCTCTCAGATTCAGGTTCAGCCGCCGCTGGAACTCACGCGATGGCTTTGCCTCATCCTCGAGATAGATGTGGTGAGAGCAAAGAGCCGGAATGATCCCCCAGATATCTGCTACGCTCCATCCTATCGCCTTGCGGTTCTTTTCAAGAACCCCCATCAGACGGGATTCTTGCTCTTCAGTCAAATCAGCGGAGATAATGACTAGGTACATCTCATGCTCACCTGCAAGGAACCTACACTTCAGCGACATAGGTAGTGGCTTCAGCTCTGGACAAGTCGGTGCTAGCAAATCTGGCTTCTGAAGAATCCGAGTGTATGCGGCCAAATCTGCACGGGAGAAAGAGAACTCTCGCTCACAAACTGGATCTGGAGAAGGTTGCTCTGCTGGATTGTCTCTGCTCTGCATGACATCTACCTCCTCCCTAGCTGCAGGCTCAATGGAAGTCAGATCTGTTATAAGCTCATCAAACTCTGCCCAATCAAAAAATCTGACTCTGAGGGATCTGACCAGGAATGTGCTCTCCAAGCTATCCTCTGCTGGCGTCTCTACATCAGCGGTCTCTGAAGGTGAGAGGATGGCCTGTGCGTCTGGATCTGCCCAAACTGCGTCGTCATCTGTGATCACAAAATCACAGTCCTGGGGGATGTCTGGCCCTGACTTTGTCATCTGCTCTGAATCAGTGCTCGACTCTGAGCATGCTGAATCTCTGACTCTGATGTCCTCGATCGTCTCTATTTGTATACTCTCACCCTCGACGCGAAAGTATACCTTCCCGCTATCATGGTCGGTCACTGCCTTGGCTGTGGCCAAGAACGGGCGACCTAGAATGATGGGGGTATCGGTCACAGACTCAGGGATCTCCATGTCCAACACAACGAAGTCCATGGGGGAATTACAGGCCCTGAATCACAATGACAACGTCCCTCAGCAACCCCCTTCGGCCTCTTGACAGATCGATCAGCAAACTGAAGGAAGGTCCTGCTCTGTCGTAGAGTGCCCAACTCGAAGTGGTCGAGAAGGGCTGCCGGAAAAAGGTTGATCGAAGAACCGCTGTCTAATAGAGTGTGGTCGAACCTCTGCTCACGGATATGGCATCTGACATATGGGGCTCCGGAATCTGGCCTCTCGGCCGACAGACGGTTCTGGATAGCGAAACACGTGGCTCTGGTAAGCACATGGATCTCTAACTGGTGGTTCCTCCTCTTCCTCCAAACTGTAGTCATGTCTCTGAGTGATCTCTGGAGTATAGGGATGTGCTCCAAGGCCTCCTGAAGAGTCAACTAAATGTGAAATCTATCGATCATCTGCTGGTTGAACTCCTCCTGATGCTTCTTTTTGGGGTTTTCTATTTTCTTCCCCTTTCCCATGTGAAGTGCTCGTGGAAAGGGGATCACAGGGTCCTTCTCAGATGAAGGACTAGGAGAGGGTCTCGGCTGCTCGAGCACGGCAGAATCCACACATACATCATTATGCACCACAGGTGGATCAGAATAAAATAAACCCTTTCCTTTATTGCCAGATAAGTCTTGAGATACATGAACAGATGGAAAGACTACAGGACTAGCAGAAGTAGAACGGTGGCCTCAGTACCACCCTCGGCATGTCGACTCGCAGCCTCAGCACCGCGCTCTGGCTCAGCAACTATGGTGGCGTCAGTACCACCTCCTCCATCTGGTGAAGTGACGGCCTCAGTACCGTCATGTGGATCAACATCCATGGTGGCGTCAGCACCACCGTCATCATCTCTCACGGCATTCAGTATCGTGCTCCTCCTCGCTTGGCACTCTGGAAGTGGCCTAGGGTTGTCGCTCAGACGAGGCACCGCCTGTTGGCATCCTACCGCTCCTAAGTGTGACAAAGTCAGTATCAAACAAATATGCAGACATATCACCAAAAAGCATCATTAGGAGTGGCATACTCTCTGAAATCTACCTGCTCAGACTTCCACTTCAGGTTGTTCGGGTTCGGCTCAATCTGGGTAGGGATGGCGGCCTTCCCTCTCACGATCTCCCGCACCTCCTGGCGGAACTCATTTATCTCCCGTCTAAAAGTAGCATGCTGATCGGTCAGGAGGCGGGTTATGTCGTCTAAGGCGGGGTTCTCATAGGATGGCCCATGAGAACCTGACGGGTGGCCTCGCTGGTAGTGAGGTTGCTGTTGTGGCTGGTGATGAGGGTGAGAGGGGTATTGATGTGGATGAAACTGCTGCTGAGGATGATCACGCCTCCAAGAATGTCCTGCTAATAGGGATGAGGAACATACTGAGATGACTATTGCTGATGCTGCTGCTACTGGTACACTGGGGATTGCTGCTGTTGGTGATCCTGTTGATGGCCATAGTGGCCACCCTGACCTGAAGGCCGCTGTTGGGAGCTGGCACCTCCGGCCGATCAACGGAATCCAGGATGGTCTCGTCGGATACCGGCTGGGGTCGGTCGTGCCAAATCCCGTTCACGTCCATCAACGGCTCAAGCTCGTAGGAGAGTGGCGAGAGTACTGCCAGAGGCTGATCCGGCTGGTAAACCACCATCTGAGTGTCTGGTGATGGTGGTGACTGGTAGTACGGTTGTGGCTGCTGGTACGGCTCCGCCTGTACAAGGTGGACCTGTCTAGGCTGGCTGGAGCTAGAGCGATGGGACGAGCTGTCACTGCCACTCGGATCTCCTCGTGACTGAAGACAGGGCTGAGAAGCCGTCTGTGCCTCCTTGAGACACATGATCTATGTCTTCAAGTCACTCAACGTCTGTGCCATCTAATCCATCTGCGATATGCTCTGGCACTTCTTCTTCTCTATGATCTCCATCCGGTCTAGCTTCTCACTGATAATGCCCATGTCGGCGGCTGTAGACTCGACCTGTGCGGCTGCCGCTGACGAAGTAGAAGGACCAGCATCAACCCGTGCTATCCTCTGGTATTGCACGGTCTGTGGTTGGGGGCATCCCTGAGTGTAGAGTCTGGTACGGGACATCACTGTATTGTTCTCGTCCATCTCCCTCGTAGATGGCCCAGACCTGATCATGATCTTTGACGAAGTAGGACCCACCACAAGTAGCGTTCACCAGCCCTGCAGCTCTGGTGTCAGCCCGCAAAAGAAGCTCTAAACAAGGTTCGGCTTCGAGATATCATGGTGCGGGCATCTGTCGGTAAGCTCTCTAAACGTCTCCCCATGCCACATGAAACTGCTCGTTGGGGAGCATGGATAAGTTGTTGATCAGGGCCCTCGCTCCGTTTGTCCGCCCCAGTGGATAGTACTTGTTCAAGTACTCTGTGCAAAGCTGCTCCCAAGTGTACACAAACCTCCCTAAGTGCTTTAGCCAGTTGGTTGCTCGCTCTACCAGGGAGAAAGGAAAGGCAATCATCTTGATGGTATCCTTGTCCACCCTGACGGTCGTGGACGGTGCTGCAGATCATCTCGAACTCCTGGAGATGAAGATGGGGCTCCTCAGTGGCGAGCCCATGGAACCGGGGTAGAAGCTGAAGAGTGTTCGGGGGGAACTTGAAGTCCCCCACGATGGCTGGTAGAACAACCCAACGATGCATCAAAGTCGATCCGGGGTTGTGCAACTATCGCATCGGTCTCGGAGGTTCTGCTGCTGTTGTTGCGGCCGCTGCTACGGTTGCGGCTGCTGCGGATGCTGCGGCTGCTGTCGCATCACCAAGTATCCTCGGTCCGTTGTCTGGGTTGCGCTGCTCGTGGTCGGCTCTCATCTGCTCCATCTCTCTCCTCATCTCAATCATGAAGGCACCCTGATCCCTCAACTGCTGCTGCATTGTCACCAGGGAGACGATCAAGGTGCTGTTGATCGCACCCTAGTCCAGGATAAATGTCTGCTCTCCTCGAGGGTCTCCGATGCGGTCATTACTGTTGCCGGTCATGGTCTCTACAAAGGCAAAAGACCCAAACTCATGTGCCCATAAATCATCAGTTTGTTGTCTTGCATCTGGCACACGTAACTCAGGAGTGGTAGAAGGGTGGTCAAGGGGGAACAGGGTGGAGTCGAACTCGAGTTCGGAGAGCGGGTCTGGGCTCTCGCGAACCGACCTAGATGAGTGGGCTGGAGTGCTCAAGAGCGGTGCAACCAGAGGCTGCCTAAGGGACCTCCTACCCATCATCATGATCTGGCGAGTCGGGCGGATGGGATCTGGTAACAACTATGATGAACAAACAAACCCCAGATTCACCTACTCAACGCAAGTTGAAGACCGTAAGAGTTCGGTCAATTATCTTGTCAATTTTTATTAGGTGATCAAGTAAAGATAGCAGAGCAGTTATGTGACCTGTTGGGAATCCAATCCGCCGAATAGACTGTCCCGTATAAAAGGCCGGTAGTCTGATCGAGGCTCAGATATGGCTCTAGCCTAGTGTGTAGGTCACTCTCTCGCTCAAGCAAACCAGACAATGAGGGGGTTGCTCTCCCCAAGACAAATTTTTTTAAGTGGGGTGTCTTTTAGGGTCAAGTTGGATTAGCAATCCCAATTTTATAGTTTTGATTTTTTAAGTATTTTTCAATATCAAACAACGCCTAACGAATTTTTCGGTTCTCCTGATTATTTTAAGTCCAAAATAGGGGGAGAAGACGAAAAAGCCGATGCACGAGAATCAATGATGCATGCAGAGTAAGAAATGCGTACCTGACTCCAGCAGTCTACATGCAGGGTGATCTGCGCATAAAATAAATGACAGAATAAAACTACCTATATGATGCACGCGGAAAATCGTCCCTAGCAGAGCAATTTCTACGTGAAAGAACGGTAGCCGGGTACTTGAGCCTAGGTCCGGAGTCCTATCTTGGAAGCCACTCGGTATCCGCCACAATGGATCCTGCACACGCTGCATGTGACTCCCCAAGGCACGTGGATCAGAGCTCTAATAAGCGGCTTTTTCTTGTGAATTAATTATTTAGGTCCAATTATTCGAGCTATAGGAACATGCAAGCAATTAGGTGTTGGGATCCTAAATAATTGCGTCACAATCAGTCAAAATCCTAAGCTAAGGCTGAAAATCCACGTAAATCAGACAAGTAGTAAATAAACTGTCGAAAAACAGTGTAAAAACCGCGAAAAACCGGTGGGGTCCCCCGAGCACACCAGTGCTCGGCGAAACAGACCCCGAGAGTCTAAGTGTCTTTTTGTCCCTGTATTATTACAACAGTTCAAATAATCTGACTGAAAAGTAAATCTAAGCTAAACCTGATCTACGACTAATCCACATGGCTATTCCGTGGCTCGCGCACTCCTGCTTGGTTCCTCGCGTCCTCCTGCAGCTCTATGCAGAAAAGAGTCGCCTCCGACTCCCGTAGTTGCTTCGGCTTCCGAAGAGAGCCGCCTCGGTCCTCGGGCCCTCGTAAGAAGACAAGCAGAGTGTCAAACCAGATTATTATATATAAACAAGTCAGATAAAATATATGCAAAAATATCTACAGAAAGCTGTGAAAAATAAAGCCGCAGAAAAATCAAAAGTGACTACTAAGCCGTGCTCCCTGGCAACGGCGCCATTCTGATGACCGAAAATTCTCTCAATCAATCCGGGATAAAGTAAAAATAATCACACTCGGGTCGTTGCGACCCAGATCGAGAGAGAAAATCAGTCAATCGAGAAAAATAAGGATCAGACCACCAATCAAGCAGATAAAACAAGAAAATCAACAATAGTGGCCCTGGCTATGAGATTAGCCTGGTGTAGCACCCAGGGTCGGACTTAGGGAGCACGAATTGGCCTTGCAGCCTACGAAGTAGTCAACTCACAAATAAGGAAAGAAAACATGTTTTTTGTGGTTTTTAAATATTTTATAATTTTTAGGAATTTTAATAATGGAAGAAAATAATAAAAGTACAAATACAAGCAACTTCAATTAATTATTTAACTACTAAAAAAAGGTCCAAAAATTCAAACAAAAATATTTTTATGTTTTATATGTTTTAATGTTTTTGGTGAATTTTTGAAATTTTTATAATTTCTATGGGATTTTCTAAAAATAAAAGAAGGCAGAAACAAAAGAAGACTATCCAGTCAGGCTTGAAGAACCAAATTAAAATATAAAATGGTCCTGGAAATCCTGGAGGTATTTTTTATGAAAAGTAGAAACAAAGAGGAAAATTCAGAAGAAGAGTTTACGAATTTTTTAATTTTCTATGATTTTTTTAGAATTTTTATGAGTTTTTAAGGATTTTTTAATTTTTAAGCTTTTTATAAATCCAAAAAAAATAAAAAATGCATAGAAATTCAAACACACAAAAATAAACAAAACTTGATTTTTTTTATATTTTTTAAAAGAGTTTTTATATTTTTATGAATTTTTAATCTAGACAGAGGCAAACACAAAGGTTTTTGAATTTTTAAAAATAATAAAAAGCCACAAAAATGTACCCAAAAATTAGTGAAACTTTTACACAGTGGCAGGAGCCACGTATCCAATTTTCACACGATTTGGGTTAAATTTGATATTTTATTTAATTTAAAAACATGCACACAGTGCACAGGGACCTATTCGCAATAAAAAGTATCTCTAAGGGCTGAAAAATAACAAAACCAGGAAGCTGGGGGGACCCTCGTGCAATTTGTCCAAGTCCCCACGCGCGCTGCACGTGGTCTGGGCACAGAGGGACCTAAATGTAATAAAACTTACTTCCAAGGGCTTATTAGCAACATGTGCTAAAAGTCCAGGGGAGAAGTTGCGAAATACCCAAAGATTTCAACACATGTCGAATAAAAGTGTTCACAGGGGTATGGATGCAAATATCAGAAAGTATCTTTCATTCAATAATACCTCAAAACATTAGCCCAGACAATGCAATTTCACCAAACATCACGTGGTGACGCATGTATCTCACATATACAAGGATCAAAATGCAAATACACAAAAGATTCAGGTCCTAAGTGCGATTGTTCAAAAATAAAAACAACTGAAATAAATATTTACAGGATTAAAAAGTAAATGCAAAACAGGAGGGTGCCTAAATGTAAATTACCCCTTATTATCCGAGGGCTGGAGGCATGCCACGTGTGATATCGAACGGCTGAGGGGGCGTGGCGCCTCTACGAAAAAGTCAGCTCGGATCATACGGCTGAGGGCCAGCTACGTGTGAGATCGGACGGTGGCTACTACGCGGCTAATCCTTCGCCTGGATGGACGGCGAGGAGGGAGCCACGTGGATGATCTGACGGTGAGGGATCATGGGCTCCTCCTCGTGTGAACGTGCGGTCCGGATCAACCCCAGGGAGATCTAACGGTCACTGGACTCCTCAAATGGATGGATCTGATCTAAACTAGAGCGTCAGGGAAGATCGGACAGCTGCGGGGGATCCTGGAGGAACACGGCTCCGGCGAACTTCGCAGGAGCACCACGGGTGCGCTGGACCTCCGCTGCTGCTGCTGGAATGTGGAATAGACTCGCATCGATGCTCCGGAGCTAATGAGCTCCTCCGATGACACCGGGAAGCTCCGAGGAGCTCCGGCGACGAAGGCGGAGCTAGGCCTCTGTGCTTAAATGTCCAGACTCTCAGATGGGTCTTCTTAGCCCTGCAAAACAGCACGAGATAACTCCTGAGTCGAGGGCAAACTGCCTCGACCCGGTGAGAGGCGAAATGGGTGGCTGGCGCGTCGAGGCGGCACCCTCTGGCGACGCGACGGCGGAGGAGGGTGGACTCCCAGTTCCAGGGCGAACTGAGATGGATGGACGGGCGTAGAACGTGAATAAGAGTATGGCAAAGATGACGATCGGGTCGGGCAATGGAATGGGTGATCGGAGCGGAAGTGATTGATGAACGATGGCGGACGGTCGATTTGGGGGTAATCGCAAACACAAGAAAAATGGGAAGAATCGAGTCTACCTGATGCGTGGGATCGACTGGGGATCAGCTTGTGAAGCTCTGGTCATCGCCTCGAGGGTCGTCGGAGGCCCGAGGCTCGGGCACTGCTCTGGGCGGTGCACGGCGGCGAGAAGACGCTGGATCAGTGGCGAGGAGCTCCTCCTCCCACTTGCAACAGGCCAATCCAACGCTGTCACTCGAGGGAATCGGGTGGAGATCCTGGGTGGAAGAAGCGACGCCAAAGATGGAGTGAATCGTGCGGCAGAGGTGGAGCTATATACTCCTGCAGGTTCGAGAAGATGGCGTCGGGTCCGGCTTGGTGAAGCACGGACCCCTAGGCAACATGTCGTGCGTGGGTCTCGGACGCAAGAGGAATGATTAGGACCCGGTGTTTAAGGATTTGGTGGTGGATCAAGCAAGGAAAATGGGGAGAAATCGGGTCGGTAGCTAGATCCGCGGGAAAGAGGTCCGCGGGGGAGAGTTGACCGGGGGTCAACAATCCCACGTGGACCAATGAGAATTCAGATTTTATTAAATATTTGGAAATTAAAAAAATAATAATAAATGATCTATTTTCGAAAAACTTAAAACATGAAAATTGTTTATTTATTTTTAAACTATTTTTTTGTGATTTTTATTTAGTTTTTTGAAATAAAAAATATTGTATGTATAATATAATATATATAGGAATATACAATATGTATTTTTTATTTTTGATTTTTATTTATTTATTTTTATCCAATTTATTCAATTTTATATTTTATTTATTTATAGAATAAAATTTGGAATAATATGGTATTTTTATTTTATTTTTATTAATTATTTACAGCGGTGAAATAAATAGTTTTATATATGTACATACATGGTATATATATAAGGTAGCTTTTGGTTTTTATTTTGCTTCTTTTTATTTTATTTTTATTTTTGTGATTTTTATTTTTTTTTTATACTATGGACTATGGAAGATGTACATATTTTTATTGAATTTTAATTATTTATTTTCAAGGTGATAATAAATATGGGAGTGGTTTTTTGTACATGATATATATACAATGATGAAAGAATTTTATTTCTTTTTATTTTTCTTTTATTTTTCCCATTTTTATTTTAATTTTATATTCACAAATATATACATATTCACAAAAATGAAATTTTGTTTTATTTAGAGGAAAATATTTTTATTTATAAACATAGGTATATATACACACATGAGCTTCCCTATCTCTCTCTACTTGGGATCTTTTTGCGGTCAGGCCCATGCTGATCCCTCCCTTGGGATTAGGTCGTTCGATATTTATTCTAAATATCCCCCTCTTTTTCTTTTATTTCTTTATTCTTTTATTTATATAGAAAAACATGCTAATTATTCATTTTTACATAGTGCATGTTGAATGGTAATTATTGCTGTTTACAACTATCTACATGTGTTTTGCATAGGTTTTGTAGCTAAAATAAAAGAATAAAGAGTGATGAATGGGTATTCACCAACACACTCAATATTTTTTTGGAATTTTTAAAAAATGTTTTATAATTTTTATGAATTTTCTAATGCAAACAGTTGAGAAAATGCATGTTTTTAATTTTTATAAACAATAAAAAGCAAAATAAGTGCAAAATAAAAATATGGCGTGAAATCACAATGCAACAGGAAGTTATTCCTAGTTTTGGGGATTTTTTAGGATTTTATAGATGCATGAAATAAATAGAAGAAACAAAGAGAAACTACATTATTTGTAGAGGCATTTTTTAAATAGAAGAAGGTTCAATGGCAACAATGCAAATTTCTTACAAAAATATAAGTAACTAAAAATGTTCTAGGACCAAACACAAATAATCAAAAACAGAGGCCCTTCCCTGCAAAAATGCCAGAGCTCACGCGCCACGCATGTGAGCCTGGTAGAGACCTAATGGTAATTATCAAAAACTTGAGGGGATTGATTGCAATTTAACAAAAAAGTTATAACTAAATTAATAAAAAATATGACTAAAAATTTAATACCATAACCCACAAGGGCTTGGTTGCAAAATGACCAAGTTCTGTTGGATGACATGGATAAGGACTCAAACACAAATAAAGCTAGTACGGGTTCTTTTTACAAATTGTACAGAAATAAAATAACTGCAAAGGAAAGATTATAGGCTAATAATTAAATACAGAACTGGCTTGGGCTAATGGTGCAAAATACCCAAGGTCTAGCGGATCCGATGGTGCGGCGCCCTTCACTTATACACGTGTCAGCACAAGGAGCAGCGATACCCCTTCGACATCATAGGACCGAGATTAAATGAGATTCGATGATCGAACGACGTAGGTTGCGCGAGATCCGACGGTGGCTACTTCTCTGGAAGATCAGGGGACATCCAATGGTGGCGGGTGGATCTGGATGAACGCTCGAAGAACTCGAGCTTGGCGAGTTTGAATCCGTCGAAGCTCGAGCCTCCGTGCACCTAGGGCTCCTCGACAATATCTTTATGCTCTTGCACCGATGGTGAAGCTACCAGGCACCTCCAAATAGCTTTGGAGACCCTTGGAAGGTCGCAGGAAGTCTCATGAACTCCAGCGGTGGCTGGAAGCTATCCTTGACGGTCTGCGAGGCCCAGAAGCCTCCTTCGCGTCCTGCAAATAAAGAGAAAGACGCAACAACAACGAAGGAGCAAAGCCTGATGTTTATTGGCGAGCGTATGGTAATGGAGCGGTGGAACAATGGTGACCGGAGCGGAGCTCCGACGAAGGCATATGGAGCTAAATAACGAGGCTAATCGGAAAGCAATAACATGAACTAGTCTTATCCATTAAACTAAGAAAGAAATGCAGTAAAAAGGGAGAACAAGAGAATCTCAAGCTGTAGGACGGTGAAATGAGACCGCCATGAGCGGAGCCTTGACGATGCGTGGAAACCTCCTTGGTCGCCTCTTTCGACCAACCTAAAGAGGTCATGAGGACAATGTCACTATCCTCCAGCCAGCCGACGCTTCAGGAGTTGAAGAATATGGACCAAAAGGGTTCGAAGAATGAAGGGAAAAGATGGAGGGGTTTATGTATACTGTGAAGGAGGGGCGAGGTTCAACGAAAAATCTAGGGCAAATCGACGACGACCTGTCCTAGGAAACGTGTAGGCATGGATCATGGATGCACATAAATCAATTTTCGTGTAGAGTCTTTTCATCCTCGAGCAATGCATGTTACATGAAAAATGCAAGAATGATGACCATAAACGTTATCTGACAGAATGGTGGAGATAGCAGACATATGGTTGTCGTGGTGGCGAGAAGAACTAGATTTATCTAGGAAACCGATGATCGAATCCTCGATATAAACCCTAGGAGGGTAAGCTCAATGTACTAGGGAAAAAGTCAATAAGGGACCTAGGCGAAATGGTGAAGGATGCGACGTGGAAAAAGTCGAGAAGAGGAGGTCTGGCGAAAGTCTGGAGGTCACAGACCTTAGGTCATGGAGTTGACTGTCGGTCAATGGATGGCGTGGCCTGATTGGGCCACGTCATCCACAAAAAGACAAAAAATTAATAAAAGATTTGTAAATTAAATTAAAAATAATAAATGATTTTAATAATTTTATGTTATGAAATAAAAAATTTTATTATCTTATGAAGTATTTTATTATGATTTTTATTTATTTTTTCAAGGTCTGAAATTACAAGTTCCTTATTAAGGGCTATATACAAGTATATTCATCTATATATTTTAATATTTTATTTTTAATATTTAATTTTATAAATTTTGTTTATCATTTTATATATTTATAACTTATTTTTATGAACATAAATATATTTTTATTTCATTTTTCTGAAGTAATTGATATAATTAAATAAATAGATGTGTAATCTATGTAGGCATGGATATAGGTCTTTTACCTATGTATTTTATACATGTATTTTATTTTTATGTTTTAGTGAACATTTTATTCATGTTTTAATACACACATATATTATAAATAATATTTAAAAAATTATAAAATTATAAAATTATAAAAAAAATGAACACTAAATAAAATGAATATTTTGTATAAGTATACAATATGGTTCCAAAACTAGACATTCAAATCGTAATTCCGAAAAATAGAAACCACCTTCATTAAATATATTATTAAAAATTATATACAATTAAAGTGATTTTGATATGTTTCGAGTTTTTATTTGACAGATACAGGTCTGGGAAGTTGGAATTTTGGAAACTTATTCAGATCATAACTTTTTATCTGTATATTATTTTTGTATGAAATCAATTTTGTATTTTTTATATTTATATATCTATAACTTTCATGTTCAAAGTTTCTTTATTTGAAGTATAAAAAATGGAACCAAAAATAGGTCCCAAAATGAATAAAGAATGAATTAAATAAAAGGAATTTTTATTGTATTTTGGCCCTTATCTCCCCCTACTTTATTCCTTATCGACCTAGTCATCAAGATGCCTAGGTCTTGAGGTTTTGGGTCATCAAATATTTGCAATATTTTATCCTTTTTATTTTCTTTTCTTTATTCTATAACTTTTTGCTTTAAAAAGCGTATTTTATACACTATTTTCACAACAATGCATGAATGCTAAAATGCCTAAATTAAGCCTATTTACATGCATTTACTAGGATTTTTAAGACCAAAATGATAAATGAAGGATGATGAAACATAGATTCATCACGTGCCACGAAGTTTTGTGGCCAGAGCACAATTCCATGGCCACAAGCCCCACATCCGTGGGCATAGTTTTGTGGCCACAACTTGTTTTCCTGGTAGTATAAATCGTTAAAATTACCTGTTTTGGATGAAGGGCATAGGAGTCTCTGTTTCTGATGAAATATGAATGATATATTAGAGGGATATAGTTATGAATATTCATAGTGGTATTTTCAAAAAAAATAAATTTTTTTTGCCAAAAATAGATGTGAAGTAGGTAAGTTTAACTACATCATGAAGTAGGCTCCCTTTCCTCTCTCTCTCTCTCTCTATACATATGTATGTATATGTGTGTGTGTGTCTATATATATAGGGGGCCTTTCAAATGAGACATGGTCCTTCTATGTGTATGGAAGGCCAACGATCATAGCCGTTAGATTCAAATCTAATGTCTTGATCAATTTGTTTACCCAAAAGGGTATTTTGGTCAACATGATTTGCATTGATTATGGATAGTATTAAATATTTTGAAATACTAAATATAGGTAGATCTATTTTCGGTATTTTTTGTAATATCATATTTAAATAATATTCAGTTTCGTGCTGGCCGACATAACGTAAGACAGATGTTTGTATCCTCGCACATTTTTTAGTATAATCGGTGGTTCTTTTTGTAATGATTGTATCTTTTTTGTATAATCCATGGTTCATTGAAATTCCATCAGTCATTTTGTAAAATTTGTATGGTTATTTGTACAATACAATTCATATTAGCAATACAATAGCTATTTTTACATTTTCTTGATTCATGTGAAATCTGCAATCTTTTTTTATAAAAATGTATTATACAAGTTTTCAATATGTATAATACGCATCCAAAATGTATAATACACATTTAAAATATATAATGCACATCCAAAATGTATAATACAAATAAAAACTACAGTTTTTCATTCACATCCAATTGATATGTAAAACTACACATCATATATGTATAATATAGATCAAAATTATAATAATAAATATCATAATTGTATAATACACATGGAATATGTGTATTATACAATTGGAACCCCTCTGCCAATCATTGTCATTGCCCCATCTCATCCACGCACAAGGAGCACTCGCCGCCACCGCCCATGACCGACGCTCGCTTGGAGCTCCTCCAGATCCACCGACCGCATCGCCTCGACCACCCACGAGCAGCCTCCAGAACCAAATACGGAGAAAAATTCTGAATCTCACATTCCATTATCGATCCTCTAGGTTTAAACCATATATATGATATCTCCTGATGTTGGCAAAGCACCAAATGCTGAGAAATATCTTTTGATATTGGCAAAGCACCAAATGCTAAGAAATATCACCTGGAGCACCACCTCCTCCGCTCGATCTTCACCACCGTCCTTTCACTATCTCGCAGCAGCCATACCTGTGAGTTAGAACATGAGTTTAGGAGTTTTAATTTAAAAGCACGGATTCACATGCAGAAACATGCACATATTTAAGGAGGATCGATCATGATCGAGCCATGGTTAGTTGGTATAGCAGCTCTTCTACAGCTGATCTTCCGTGCTACGTAGGATGGATTCACGACGTTAGGAAAGTCAAGATTCCACTCGGAAAAGGGAATCCGTACCTCGGTGTTGTCATGGAGATCGATCATCACTATCTTGACACATGTACGGGTCAACTCCATCCTCTCGATGGCGTGCTCGTGTGAGTAGGTTCAGCACGACGAGCACGACCACGTCTCCGTCCTCCTCATCCCACGCATTAACCGTGTGGATCGGGTTAAACCCCGACGCATCAAACCACCACATGCCACCGCCCGATGTCGCGTAACGCAACATCACACCGATCCACGACACCTTTCCCCTATCCAGACCAACTCCCTCCTTGGGCCTCATCGTGATCTGGATATCGATGAACACCTTGTTCCTTATAGCGACGGCAAAGTCGTGGAGGAAGTGCGGCTAGAGAATTCCGAACACCGGTATGTCCGGCTATTTTCTGTCATTCATGTCAAACCAGAAGTAGGTGAGGAATGACGAGAAGGGACCGTAGTGGAAGGCAAAGACCTCCCCGGTTAAGGAGTCCTTCTTAAGGTGTGCGGTCATGCCCATCGAGAACCGCACCCACCGCACATCTCCACCATCGTTCAGCAGCCGCCATCACGCCAGCAGACCTCTACCTGTGCGGAGGATAGGTCCAGGCGGCGTTTCCTTGCCCCATGCGTGGAACACATGATGCCAAAAAAATAGGGTTTCTAAATTTGAATAAGCAATTAAGGTGACGTTAATGGAGGAGATAATTGACGTGTTTACATACTATATTTAGATAATTTCTAAAGACCAAATTGGGTTTTTGTTTAATTTATAAATAATATTAACATGTCATTAATACTTACCACATGATTAATTACGAATGGTTGAGATTGATGGCCTTCCTTATGGATGGAAGGATCATGTCTCATTTGAAAGATATCCTATATATATAGACACACACACACACACACACACACACACACACACACACACACACACACACATATATATATATATATATATATATACACATACATACATACATACATATATATGAAGATAGGGAGTATGCACACAATGCATGCAATTTTACATGCACCTAGGCCTATAACTTCCACTTTTCTTACTATTTAAAAAAATACCATCATGTATATTCATCTATATATCCCTACTATATGTTATTCGAATTTCGTCAAAAACAGAGACTCATACGCACTCCATCCAAAACAGGTCGATTACAAGAATTCTTAGACCGTTAAAATTACATGTTCTAGATGGAGGGCATATAAGTCTCTGTTTATGACGAAATTGGAATGTCATATTAGAGGGATATAATGATGAATCACATGACAGTATTTCTTTGAAAAAGTAAAAAAAGTGAAAGTTATAGGCCCGGGAAAGTGGAAGTTATGCACTTGGGTGCATCCTCCCTATCATATATATATAAGGAGCCGGGAGCCTACCCCTAGTGGTATAGATAAGTACCTACACCTGACTTGCTTTTTCATTTTTTGGATTTTTAAGGAAACCTTAGGGGGATTTACTTAATATATTGAGGGGATTATGGGCTTCAAGATTCATGCAAAACAAACATTCCTAACACGTTCGTCTAGAAGGGCTCAATTTTAGCAATTTTGAGACCATTAAAATTTAGTATTCTTGATGGACATGATAGAAGTACCGAATTAAGTTGAATTTGGAGTGACAACATGGTGGTATATAGTGATTTAATTCGCCAAAAATTTAATTTCAAAAAAATGAAAAAAATGAAAAAAGAGCTAGGTGTAGATAGTTACCTACATCGTCTGGTGTAGGCTCTCTATTTCCATCCATACACATACACACACACAAACAAACACACACACACACACGGACATGCACGCACGCGCGCGCGCACGCACACAAACACATACATACATACATATATACATACATACATATATATCCAATAAGGTGCACCTTTTCTGGGTGTAAGGAAAGCTCACCATCTAAACCATTCGCAATCAATCCAATAAAAAACCCATTATGGTCATTTTAGCATATTCTATATTTAGAATGCAATAAATATCTCCACAATTATCTCCTCGCTCTCCCTCCCTCTCTCTCTCGTTGGCGGCACGAGGTTTCTCTCCCTCTATCTCTCTTTCTCGATGGAATCATGAGGGGAGGAGGTTGCCGCTTGTCGGTGATGGCATGCAAGATAGTGGATGCAACGTGTTGCTATACGGTGGCTGGTGATGGCATTCTCTAAGGTTGTTTTCTTATAGGCAATGGAGGTGGTGTCTCGTGGACATGGTGGTTGTACGTGGAGGAGGTGGAGCGTGGATGAGAAGGTTGAAGGAGAGTGTAGATAGAGGTGTGTGGTCGGAGGAGGATATGCATGGAGAAGGGGTCATGGAGGAAAAGGGCGGAGGAGGTGCGGGTAGAGTAAGGATGCTGGAGAAAGAGGGAAAATCCAGTTTTTAGATCTCAGATATTTTTTTACAATCTCATATCATTTTTTTCAATCTCCTATCATTTTTACAAATTTTTTATTGTTTTCTACATTTATTGTTTCTTTTATATAGTTCTAGCCATTTACATTTTGTTATAGAACACAACATAAATTTTATAATCAATCATGAAATGTTACAAATGTAGCGTGAATATTACGAATGTTAATTTTTTTCATTTTCTCTTTCTGATCAATAATTGGTAAATTAATAACTATCTACTTTTTTGCAGATCTCCATACCTATATTACAAAATAAGTAGAGTTTTACATAGGCATTATGTAAATTATAATTACAATATTTTATAAAGTAGGAACAATTTTACAATGTCAATGCATATTTTACAAAGAGACCATCCATTCTGCATAGTGTGAAAATGCCACCATGTTGGCAAAATGTCATTGAATAAATAACAAAAAATGAAAATCAAATAGGAAAAAATAGTAAAAATGAAAGAATTAAATGGAATTGAAATTCAAAACAAAATTCAAATTCAAAACGAAATTACATTGACTAAAATACTCTTTTGGATGAAACGTTAGATTGAGATAAAACGAACAAGATTGTGGGTTTTCCGTGCATTCAAGAAAGGTGCACCTCATTGAAAGGGCTATATATATATATATATGGAGAAACTTCAAATGAGGCGGCGTCTCACCATATATATGATGAGCCACCCTAAATTTAGGTATCTTTCCAATATATTTTACAATTTCTTGTTTCATACATATAACAATAAATATTAACACAACATGTATAGTGAAATTATAAAAATATTATTATATTGGATGAAAATGTTAATTCAAATTTGGATGCTATATTTTAAAAAAAACATTTTTTAAAATGTGCAGTTTATATTTTTACAAAACCGTTGCAGAGTTTTTACTAAATTCACAGTGACCTTTACAATTTCAAAAAATCTCCCACCTCATTTGAAAGGTCCCCATATATATATATATATATATGAGGTAAATGGGGCTGCCCCCAGGGAGTAGCCAACTTGGCTACTCCCACCCCTATTTTTCCCTCATGTTTTCATTTTTTTAGAAAATAAAAATTTGTATATTCATCATTATATCCCTCTCACATTCTATTAAAATTTCGTCAGAAACAGAGACTCCTACGGCCTCCATCCAAACATGGTCGATTTAAAAAATCCTGCGACCGTTAAAAAAATGACGTGTGGATGGAGGGCTTAGGAGTCTCTGTTTCTGACAAAATTTTAATAGAATGTGAGAGAGATATAATGATGAATATACAAATTTTTATTTTCCAAAAAAATAAAAAAATGAGGGGAAAATAGGGGTGGGAGTAGCCAAGTTGGCTACTCCCTGGGGGCAGCCCCATTTTACCCTATATATATATATATATATATATATGTATGTATGTATGTATGTATATGTATGTGTATGTGTGTGTGTGTATGTATGTATGTATGTATGTATGTATGTATGTATGTATATGTATATATATAAATGTATATGTATATGTATGTATGTATATATATAGAGAGAGAGAGAGAGAGAAAGAGAGAGAGGGGGGAGGGAAGGGAGCCTACTTCATAAAGTAGGTAACCTTACCTACTCCATATTCATTTTTGACAATTTTTTTATTTTTTTTGAAAAATACTACCATGGATTTTCATAACTATATCCCTCTAATATAACATTCAAATTTCATGAGAAATAGAGACTCTTATACCCTCCATCCAAAACAGGTCGATTACAACAAAGATAAGACCGTTAAAATTACATGTTCTGGATGGAAGGTAAAGGAGTCTTCGTTTCTGATGAAATTTACATAATAGAGGGATATAGTTATGAAAATCCATGGTGTATTTTCCAAAAAAATTGCCAAAAATATACATGAAGTAGATAAGGTTACCTACTTCATGTAGTAGGCTTTCTTTCATCACCATCATATATATATATATATATATATGTATGTATGTATGTATATGTATGTGTGTGTGTGTGTGCGCGCGTGTGTGTGTGTATAGGATTTCCTCCTAGCAGGACGCGATCCTTCTTTAATACAGTAAGGCCGTCGCTTTTTTGTTTGATATACGATGACTTTAGTTGAATACATAAACATTTTGTGTTACAATGTGTAGTTTTAATGTTTGTATTGTAATGTGCAGTTTCGTATTTATAATGTTCAGTTTTAATACAAACGTTATTAATATTCTACTAAAGTGATCGTGTTTTCGTAAAGAAGATGATGACCTTCCTGAACTCAAGAATGACGCATCCTATGGGATGGGTCTCTCTCTCTACACACACAATTTGCACATAATGTGTAATGGAATGGATAGTGATAATCGGTGAAAGTTTGCGATAGTTGATCGCACGACCGAACTGTTACCAATAAAAAAATAAATGGCATACAATGAGCAGAGATAAATATCAATTCCATAAAATATCCATTTAAGTAGGAGTTCCATTATTACAACTCTAAACTGGGGAAAATAAAACTATTCTATGAATTAAAATAGCATCTCGGTAGTTCTTGTGGACATACAGATATCCACTAGATCTTCACAAGCTAAATCATACCACGTCAGAAATCTCAATGAGTCCGAAGCACGATCCTGAGAATGCAATCAACTATGTTCATCACATGAAATTTGCAAACATAAATTTTCATGAGCCTAATGCCCAGTATACATCGGGGTCCATACACGGGTATTCTAACGGTCCTTGATCCTTTAATTCATCTACTTAGATTTTCATTAATATACATCATTACGTGCCTAGCTATTGCCCATGCATGTCTAAGTTCGATCCCTATCATGTATAGTTTGGCTTCATTCATGGATATGCATGTAAAGTAGGTAAATTGCATAAGTAGGTATGAAAACCATTCATTTCTACTTGTGGGTATATTTCATAAAATACCAAGCAAATTACATACTTATAAAACATATAAACCACTTTATGTATTAGCCCCCATGACTTTATTGGTTTAACATTCTTAAACCAATTCTTGTATAACATGTGATGGTTCATTCTCTTATTAAACATTTATTGCATTTTTCATGATGGTTTTCCCTTATAAACCATTTTCTTGCATAACATTCATTTACGTATCTTGTTATACGTTTTCACCCGCTGATACTCGCAGTTTATGAAATGACATGACAACGTAGCTACAACTGTAAAGGACTTAGCTTTTGCCTCTGTGGTTCCTTGCAACCACTTGCCCCTTGCGGATTTGCTCCTTGCGGCAAATGCGACCCCTTGTTGTCACTCATGTGACTCCTTATGAGTCTGTCCCTTAATCTTATATAATTTACATACTTAATGTATTGTTCCAATCATGTATATGGGAAGACTTTTGACCATTGATTGGTTCACACCAATCAAAATTACATTCATTAAATTATTGAATCTAATCATTAATTCAATATTCTATTTATCCATGAAGTGATCTTATATGTGTGTCTTTTATCTTCCTGATTTGAATATCCTTTTTTTTGTTTCCTCAAATCCAAGGTTAGTAAGCTAATTGCTAAGTACAAAGAACTGTCAACAATTAGGATATATAGTATCATAAATTAATGGTATTAGAAATTAATACGAGCACCTTTGAAATTTGATGTTCTATGACCACACGTTATGGGTGGTCAAAAAAATGTAAAGCACAAAAAAAACAAGTCTTGTCGTGTTATTAATTTAATGAATTCATTATAATCATTAAATTCTAAAATCTAATTTCATGATTTAAGTCTCAAGCGCTTTGAAATTCTATGTCCAACACATAGGTAGATAGATAATCATTATGTATTTGATAAAAAAAATAGAACATACATCATATAACTTTGCCATTACATGATACTCAAGCTTATTGGGTAAATCCCCATCAAATGGATTGGAAGTAACGAAACTTATGTATAGTATGTCCCTTCTTTAAAAGTTTGTTAGTATTTTTTTTCTAATAACATATGGTTGTATGTCTTTCTACCATATTAACAATATATGGATATGGATGTTAACTTCCTGGTTTAAGCATCAATGTGTCGTATTTCATTAATTTTGTAAATATATAAAAAACGAGCATAGCTTGCATCACATATAAAGGTTATGATAAGATTCAAGACATGAGCAATAACCTTCCTACGTAAACAAGATGAAACCATATACTTGTAAGACATAAAACACTCATAATGATCCAAATGATCGTGCTCCAATAATTACTCTCAATGTATTACGGTTGCGTCTAGGATGATCCTACTGATTTGAAGCATATAATGAGATGTCTTGTTCAAATCAATACATATGTAATACCCTATGAAACCAACACGTACATTCGCAGATCGTATTTTGGATATAATCTTGATTCATACGTAGTCCTAAATCGATACATATAAGAGATCTATTTAACATAAGCAATATTTATACGAAAATCTAGACCGATACATACCTTGAATCCAACGCACAACTCTGACTGTCGCAATCGTCATGACTCCTTCCAATCACGGATTCGTGCTCCTCTCCTCCTTCGATTCGACGTCGTCTTCTCTTGCGACGACGAAGGGTCTCCCATAACATCTCTATTCCCTTCTCTCTAGCTCTCTCTATCTTTTCTTCTCTCTCAAAATGCAAGGAAAGTGTCGTGAGGGGGGGGGGGGCACCCTTGTTGTTTTAAAGTTGACAATAAGGAGATTTAATGCATTAATTAATTCCATTGAATATAATTCATCTCGTTTGAAATTTTTTCCCGAAAATAGTAGGTCGTTACAATCTACCACCCTTAAAAAAAGTCATCCTCGAAAGGGACATACCGAAAAGTTACGGGTACTTCTCCTGCATTTCACTTTCTAGCTTCCAAGTAACCTCCTCCTTTTGGTGGTGTTGCCAAAGGAACTTAACCATCGAAACTATGCGCCGACGCAATTGATGATCTCTAAGATCAACGATTCATATAGGTTTCTCTTCAAAGGTCAAGTTTGATTGAACATTGATGACATCATGCTCTATCACATGTGAAGAATCAGGAGTGTACTTCCTCAGCATAGACACATGGAATACATCATGTAACTTTGAGTATATAGGTGGTAATGCAATCCGATATGCCACCTTTCTGATCCGCTGCAGAATCTCAAAAGGTCATATGTATCTGGGAGTGAGTTTCCCCTTTTTTGCCAAATCGTAAGATGCCTTTGGTTGGAGAGATCTTTAAGAACACGTATTCTCCAACCGTGAAACGCAACTCTCTTCTGTGACGATCGGTATAAGATTTTAGTCTACTTTGTGCTGCCAACAATCTTTTATGATTAGTTCAACACCCTGCTTACTTGTTTAAACAAGTTCTGGTCCTAAGATGGGCTTCTCTCCCACATCACTCCAACATGTGGGTGATCTGCAGGATCTCCTATACAATGCTTAATAGGGAGCCATCTTGATGCTCGAATGATAGCTATTATTGTAAGCAAACTCCACTAATGGAAGGTGTCTATCTCAGCTGCCCACAAAATCCAAAGCACAAGCTCTCAACATATCTTCTAGTGTCGGGATGATCCTTTCTGATTGAACATCAGTCTATGATGCAATGAAGTATTGAACTTCAATTGAGTGCCCATAGCATCATGAAAACTCCTCCATAAATGAAAGGTAAAACGTGTGTCCCGATCAGACACAATTGATGCAGGAATACCATGTAAGCTGACAATTTCGTTCACATATAATTCTGCCAGACTGTCTGTCGATTGATCCAAGCGGATTGGTAGAAAATTTGTCGGTTTGGTCAATCAATCAACAATCACCCATATGGTTTCATAACGATGTTTCGTGGTCTTGGTTAGACCGGTGATGAAGTCCATCATTATGTACTCCCACTTCCATTCAGGTATCTCCAAGGGTTGAACAGGGCCTGTAGGTCTTTGATGTTCGATCTTGATCTGCTGATATACGAAGCATTTAGCAACAAATTCTGCAATATCATTCTTCATCTTTGGCCACCAAAATTTCCATTGCATATCCTTGTACATTTTTGTTGTATCTGTATGAATAGTGTAAATCGATCTGTGTGCTTCATCTAGAATCTCCTGCCTCAACTCAATATCACTTGGAATCCATAATCTGTTGCAGTACCTTATAGCTCAGTCTATTCCGATGGTGAAATCTGAACCTTCTTTCTTGGATGCTTTAATGAATTTAAGAAAATCAACATCTACTTTTTGTGCAGTTAGTAACTTTCCAATTATCTCTGGTTGAATTTTGAGTGCTGCAAAAGATATCTTTCTCGATTCGCTCAAGAAAGGCTTCCAATCATCAAAATCCTTCATCATTTTCCACTGATGTTTTAAACTAGATAGTTTACCTTCCCATTTTCTACTTGATGCATCTGCTACGACATTTTCTTTTCATGGATGATAATTGATGGCAAAGCTGTAATCTTTTAGGAATTCCAGCCAGTGTCACTGTCTCAGATTAAATTCCTTCTAAGAGAAAATATATTTGAGTCTCTTATGGTCACTGAGGACCTCAAACTGCTCACCGTAGAGGTAATGATGCCAGATTTTTAGAGCAAAGACTACCGCTGCTAACTCTAAATCATGAGTTGGGTAGTTCCTTTCTTGTGGTTTTAGTTGTCGTGAGGTATAAGAAATGACTTTCTCATTCTGCATAAGGACACATCTGAGTCTCGTGCCTGATGCGTCAGTATACACCACGAAGCCTCCATTGCCTGATGCTAAGGCTAAGATTGAAGTTGTAGTCAATCTCTACTTCAATTCTTGAAAGCTCAGCTCACAATCCTCAGACCATATAAACTTCACATCCTTTCGAGTGAGCATTGTTAACGGAAGTGATATCCTCGAGAAATTCTGAATAAATCATCAATAATAACCAGCCAAGCCAAGAAATCTACGGATTTCATAAACATTCTTGGGTTGACTCCAATTCATCACGATTTCTACCTTGGTTGGATCTACCTCAATATCATCGTTATGTACCACGTGACCAAGGAATGCGACTTTATCTAGGTGATGAATCCCGTATTCATCATGCTAAAATTAGTCAATTAGGCTCGGTTCCTAAAAATTCACATGCATTTAATCATTAACAAAGCATCATTAGCATTCATACATGTGTAAATAATATTTGCATTTCATCATGCATAATTGCATTAAAACAATTCCAGTTGTATATTAGCCCAAAAAGCCGCTAACTTCTCAACATTGTAAATAATTTATCCTAACTCCGATTGACCCAAAAACACCTCCATTGTGTAGATATTACTAACAAGAATAAATCAGAAATAGAAAAAAATTAACCTCAAATAAGTGTCAAATAATCCCAAAGTCTAATTTCACATTTGACGGACTAAAACGAGCATATCTCTCTCACGCAGTGTCTGATTTTGGTCTACTCACTTTTAAAGTACTCCATTTTCAAATATCTTCAAAACAAGACTAATTTTGTAAAATTCGGAGCTCGTATGTGAAAGTTGGGTTTTGGGCCTCTTTTGCGCATTGTGACTTCTTGCTATATTTGACCTGAATTTTTCTATACATATATAACCCTTTTAATTTTATTTCTTCTTCATTTGTGTTCTTTGATGAAAGTTTTATTTAGCGACACAAAAATCCAAATCCAAATTGAAACTGAAATCAAAGAAACTAACTAAGTCTAAGTGTCTATTGTAAGTCTGTACAAAAATTGTGTATTTCTTAATTCCATTTTACTTTCCTATTTTCTTATTTATTAAAAATCCAAAAAATAGATTAGTGTGTAACTAATTTTCTTATATTTTTTCATATTTTTTCTTTATCCTCTCTAAAAATCACCAAAAATTTACAAAAATATAAAAAAGCTGGTTTTCTATACACATGGAAAACCACCAAAAATACCACTTCACACAGATGACCTCTTTTGCTCATAGGTCCTTCATAAATGTTGTAGATCTCGTCGAGATGAACAATTTTTGTGAAAGAAATATTTCGATCCAAGGTCTTCTTCTCTCTCTTTTTCCCTCTCCAAATGCTGAAAAAAATTTTGTACTGCCACGTGGCAGCTCCAGGGTGTCCCACGTGGCACCCTACTTTCTCTCACTCCAACGCCCCCGGGTCATGTGCGAGGCACGTGACCCCCTTCCCCTTCCTCCAGCCGTTGCTAAAACCGCCCCCCTTGCCGACGTTCCTCCTCCTCCATCCTTATAACCGCCGCCACCTCCTCGTACGGTCATCGCCGTCTTCATTCCCTCTCTGGTCGTTACGAGGATGGCCCTCGCCCACGTAGCAGCCCGCTAATGCCACCTATAAAGCCTCCACTCGCCGGCATTCTTCCCATCCACCATTACAAGTAGAAGAGGATAGTACTGCCACTTCCTTGACGGTGACAGCGTCAAGGTTGGTCGAACCCTCCTGCGGTGAGATCTAAGGCCCTGCAGCCTTGTCACAGCATTCCCCACCGAGATACGCTACAGCTCCGGTCTAGCGATCGTCGAGCATAGTTTCCTCCCCAGAACCCTCATCTTCGGCCTTGCACAGGACGTAGCCTGGCTCTCTCCACAACCGCACCTAAGAACGGAGACCCGCTCACCCTTCTCTTTTCTGTGCTAACCCCCTGCAGGTGCCTCCATTGCCATCGAGCAGTGCCTCCACCTCGACCTCCGTCGCATCGATTGAAGCAAAGACCATCGGAGTAGAGGTACAGGAGCTCATCGAGATCCCTCCTTTGTCGTTGGTCGACATCGAGGTCGAGCCCAGCCACCCTGGACGACTGCTCACTGCCTCCGCCACAACCTCCCGCTCTTCTTCCTCCGCAGGATTGCAGCTCCATCGTCTCACACCTCACCGGCTCTGCCAGCCCCTCCACCACGCTCGGCCGCTCGCCCACCGCCTCCGCTCAGGCCGAGCCCCCACCCTCTCCACGAGCTGTACCGTCGGATCGAGCAAATAGCCCTTGATCCGACGGCCTTAGAGCCACCACGCGTTCCATCCCAAGCCTCGGCCCAGCCGCGAGGCTAGGGCCGCCCGAACCGCCCATCGTAGTCGTGTGGAGGCTCGGACAATACAAGCCTTAGCCTCGGTTCGAGCCTCCCGCCTCGCCACCGAGCCTCAAGCCCGGGCCCATACCATAGGCTTGGGAACCCCTAGCCTCCGCTTCGCCTTCGAACCGCAAGGCGCACGTGCGATGCACGTACGCGTAAAAAAATTGCACCGAAGCCCCTGATATTTTCAGAAATTACAAATATACCCCCACTTGGGGTAAATTACAGAAGGGCCTTCCCGACTTTGTGAAATTACAGATAAGCCCTCCAGGGACCTGTTTGAAGAAAAAATTATTTTAATTACATTTTAGTCCCTGAAATTTTATTTCATCATATCCTTTTCATATGAACTCCGTTTTTAGCATACAATATGTCATTTTAAAGGTATTTCCATGCTCTACTATTTAGCATAGCTTATGAACAGATCTGAGGTTGTTAATGATAATTATTATTTAAGGATCTTTGTTGACTCTTGGAGGCTGAATTCTGACATATTATATTCTCAGGGATAAATTGATTCTACAGGGGAGTTCTTATGAAGTATAGACATTTATCTCTCATTCTTTTACATGATCAATTTTATTGAGGCTTTGATTAGAAAATAATGATTTATCAATAAAATAATTTGCCTTAGCTTAGTAATTTGCAGGATTGTTTGTCAGAACTAATTCCCTTCTGCCTACTTCAGGAGTTGTTTTGATAAATATTTCTGGACATGATCTCTTTCGATCTGTGATGTGATTTTGAGGATTAATTGACTTTATTACTTGATGATTTAAATCGTGAAAAATCACAGATCTTGAGCTCAATTATGTTTCTATTTATTTCCTTGACATTGCATTTCTTTGCATTTGTATTATATTTTCCCAACACAGCAATTAATCGAGCATTGATTAATTACTCAATTTAATTTAAAACCACGTAACTAAGAATCATCGTTCCCTATGTTTGACCTTGGTAGACTTGCCAAGTAAAAATACTCCACAACATTCAAAGTTTGTGGTTTTTGTTGAATCATTTTCTGTCTCATATACTACAATTCATCATTATTTAAGAGGCAGATTTCTCATTCATCACCAGCCAAAAATCACATTTGAAGAATTTTGGATAAAGTTGGTGTTGTCTTAAGGTTTCAAATACAATCTGCAAATGTACTCGATGCTTCTCCGGATCAGATGAATATATCAGTATATCGTCCACAAACACGATGCCAAACTTATCAAAGTATTCTCGGAATACCCTATTCATTAGCTCCATAAAAGCTATATGAGCATTAGTGAGACCAAATGGCATGAAAGAATTCATAATGACCATACCTTGTCCTGAAAGCTATTTTTGGTATATCCTCCTCTTTTATTCGGAGTTGATGATAACTCGTATGCAGATCAATTTTTGAGAAAATTGTGGCTCCCTACAATTGATCGAATAAGTCATCAATGCGAGGTAACGGGTATCTATTCTTCACGGTCACTTTGTTTAGACCTCGATAATCAATGCAGAGTCTAAGGGACCCATCTTTCTTTTTCACAAAAAGAATGGGTGCTCCCCCGTAGAAACACTGGGATGTAAAAATCCCTTATCCAGTAGTTTTTGTAACTGCTTCCTTAGCTCCTCAAGTTCTGCAGGTTTCTATACGAAGTTTTGTAAATCAAAGTCGTTCCTGGGATCACATCAATTGAGAAATCAACCTCTCTATGAGGAGGTAGTCCAGGAAGATTGTTTGGGAAGACATCGGCAAACTCTCTAACTACATCTAAATCTTCAAGACGTGTATGTGATGATTCAGTGCTAATTATACTAGCGAGGAATGCGATGCAACCTTCAGCTAGTAGTTGGCTTGCTTGAAAATATGAGATAACCAACCTCCCACTCTTACATGTGCCACAAATCACTATCTCCTTATGGTTTGGTCTACTCAAGGTCACCTTCTTTTCTCGATAATAGATCGCTGCATAATGCTCCCATAACCAATCCATTTCCAAGATGACATCATAGGTTGTGATGGGAAATAATATCAAATTGGCAGTGAGGGTGTTTTCTCTTATCAAAACAGGTACGTACTTTAAGTACAAATCCGTGGTAATAATACCACCCATTGGTGAAGAAACTATAAGTGTATATGGAAGCTTAACGGCTTATAAACTTAACTTTCTTGCAAAATCATTCGAGATAAAGGAATGCGTAGCACCAGAATAAAAAAGAACATGACATAAATGGTTCTCAATTAGTAGAGTACCTTCCATTGTCGTGTTGGCACCTTCTGCATCCTCATGAGTAGTAGAAAAGGATCTTCATGTCACCTTATTCTCTGCTCAAATGACATTTTCTGATCCTTGACATCCTTCTTGTAGCCTTTCATGAAGTGACCTTTTTCTTCGCATATAAAGCAGGTAGTGGTTAGCTTGTAGCATTCTCCTTGATGCCTCCTATCACAATGCGGGCACACCTCGTATGTATACTTCATGTTGGTTGATGTATCATCAGTATTTGTCTTCTTGACATTTATTGCAGTGTGACGCCTCTTATCAATGAAGTTCGGCTTGTGAGGGCCCTTCCGAGGATTCGCTTGTTGTATCCTTCGATATGCTGCATCAATCTCCACAGCGAATTCAACCGCCTCAGATAAAGTTGTGGGACCTCTAGTAAGCACTTTAATTCTCAGTCCCGCATTTAGACCTCTCTATAAACTTTCTGCCTCGTTGCTTTTCATTGGCACAGATACCCTTGCCATACTTCTCCAATTCTTGAAATTTTGCTGCATATTCTTCGACTGTCGTGTTTCCCTGTCGGAAATTTATAAAATCTTGACTCTTAGCATCCTTAGCATGCTCAAAGATGTAACGTTCAGTGAAGCGTTCTGCAATATCGTCCCACTTAATGACTGGAGCCTCCAAAAAGTTGATTCCCTTGCATGATGTCCACCGCTCCTTTGCGTTGTCCCGCAGATGAAATGTCCCAAAAATCAATTTTTTCCTCATGACAATCAGTTGCCTCAAAAGTCAACTCCGTCTCTTGATGAATCGAAAATCAACCAATCAATCTGGGATAAAATAATCACTCTCTGGTCGTTGCGACCGGGATTGAGAGGGATATCAGCTCAACAAGAAAAATAAGGATCAGACCACCAATCAAACAGATAAAACAATGAAAGCAAAATAGTGGCCCTAGCTATGAGATTAGCCTGGTGTAGCACCCAGGGTCGGACTCAGGGAGCACGAATTGGCCTTGCAGCCTACGAAGTAGTCAAAAATGGAACAAGGCAAAAACAAGTATTTTTGGTGGTTTTTAATTATTTTTATATTTTTTGGATTTTTAATAATTTGAGGAACGTAATAAAAGGACAAAAACAATCACAATCAACAAATTATTTACACAATCTAAAAAGCTCCAAAAATTCAAACAAGAACATTTTTATGTTTTTTATATTTTTTACTGTTTTTGGTGAATTTTTGAGATTTTTATAATTTTATGGAATTTTATAAAAATGAAAGAAGGCAGAAACAGTGAGGTATTGTCCAGCCAGGCTTTAAAGGGCCATGAAAAATATGAAATGGTCCTATCACAACCTGGAGGTAATTTTTATGAAAACTACAAATAACAAAGGAAATTCAGCAAAAGAATTTATGATTTTTCGGATTTTCTATAATTTTTTAGAATTTGTATGAGTTTTTAAGGGTTTTTTAATTTTTAAGGTTTTTATGTGTCTAAAAATATCCAAAAATGCATAGAAAATCAAACATAATAAAATTAACAAAACCTAAATTTTTTAGAAATTTTAAAAGAGTTTTTATATTTTTTATGATTTTCTAATCTGGACAAACACAAAAACAATGATTTTCGAATTTTCAAAAATAGAAAAATGCCTCCAAAATGTACCCAAAAATTAGGGAAATTTTTACACAGTGGCAGGAGCCTCGTGTCCAAATTTTCACGCAATTTGGGTTAAGTTTGATATTTCATTTAAATCAAAAATAGGCTCACAGTGCACAGGGACCTAAATGTAATAAAAATAAGTCGCAAGGGCTAAAAAGTAACACGGCAAGAGAACCCAGGGCCCAAAGTGCAAAAATCCCACACAACACGCGCTAGGCACGTGGTTTAGATTCAGAAGGGTATATATGCAATTCCTATTTAAAAAGTTTGAAACAAAAACACGCAAGGAATACAGGATGAAAAGTGCAAAAAGCCCACTAAATCACGTGTCGATGCACGTGGTCAATACATACAGGGACTATATTATAAATATACAAACAAGGGGGTCTTAAGTGCAAATGTTCAAAAATAAAAACAACTGAAATAAATATTTACAAGACTGAAAAGTAAATGCAATAAAATAAGGGGCCTAAGAACAATTTACCTCACTTATTATCTGAGGGCTGGAGGCGTGCCACGTGTGAGATCGGATGGCGGAGAAGTGTTGCGCCTCTTCGAAGAACTCTGGCTCGGATCTGACGGCGGAGAGCTTGCCACGTGGAGGATTCTGACGGTGGGAGGCTGTGGCAAAACCCTCGTTGGATCAACGTCTCAGAAGAGGACACGTGGGGATCGGACGACGCAGAATATATGGTGCCTCTTGGCCTGAGTGGATGGTCCAGATCAGGCCTCTGATAGATCCAACGGTGTAGGCTCCTCGCAAATGGGTGGCTCTGATCAAATCTGGCGCGGGAGGTGTGGAGGGTCTCCAAGAACAGGTCGTCGGCGGGGTTCGCCGGCTCGATACTCGTGGTGGAGAGGTCCTCTGAAGCTGCTGAGGTGGGGAAGAGAGTGGTTGAGGTCGTCCGCAGCTAATGTCGTGCTCAGATGGGGCCGAGAGCATGTGAGATGCTCCGACGGCACGAACCTCCTGGAGCACATGTGCTTCAGCTATTTGACCCCCCAGATGGGGTCCTGTAGACCTGCAAGCTACACAGAATGGAACAGGGGTCGAGGGCAAAGTGCCTCGACTCGTCAGCGGTTGAAGAAAGTGGTTGGGTAAGGTGGAGCGTCGCCCTCCGACGAAGCGACTGCGGAGGAGGGCGTGGGACCTGCTCCGGGGCGAGCCAGGGGGAATGAAAGGGTGGAGAAGATGGAGGGAAGTCTGGTGAACGTGAAGGGAGAGTCGGAGTGGCAGATGGGTGGTCGGAAACGGTGGGCGATGGCGGCGGAGCGAAAGGGGTTGAAACCTAAGAATCGGAACCTCACCTAACCTACAGGCTATCGAAGCTACCTGGAGGGCGCAATCATCTGGGCTGGAGCTTCTGGAGCTTCGGGGGTCATTGCCTCGATGGATCGACAGCTCCAGAGGCTGAGCTCGCTCGGTGGCGAAGCACGGTGGTGATCGTCGCCGGATCAGTGGTTCCCGGCTGCCCGAGCCTCGCTTTGACTCTCTCTCTCGCATAGATGTCATTCAGGCGAGGTGGAAGAGCTCACTGGCAACGAGGGGGAAGGCCAAAGATGGAGTGAAAAGCTGGCCGGAGGTGAGGTCTTATACGACTAGTGGTCCGAGAAGATGAGGGTCGGGCGAGCATATCGAAGCTCGGATCCCTAGGCAAAACGTCGGGGCGTGTATCTCGGATATGTGCTAATCAATTGGAGCACGGGTTCAAGAGAATTGTTGGCCGACCGATCCAGGAAAAGTTTACCGGGTCCGCGAAGAAGAGGTCCGCGGGGAAGAGTTGACCGGGGTCAACAATCCCCAGTAGACCAATCAAATTATTCCATTTTTAAATTATTTAGAAATTCATTTAAAAATAATAAATGACTTATTTTCGAAAAACTCAAAACATGAAAAATGTTTTTTTATCTTCAAATATTTTTTTGTGATTTTTATTTATTTTTTTGAAATATAATTTAGGTATTTACAAAATATTATTATTATATACAGGTATATACGTATGTATTTTTATTTTTTATTTTTAATTATTTATTTTTATACATTTATTCCAATTTTATATTTTATTTATTTATAGAATAAAATTTGAAATACCAGGGTATTTTTATTTTTTTATTAATTATTTATGAGGTGAAATAAATACTTTTATTTATATACAGACATGGTATATGTACAAGGTGGACTTTGATTTTTATTTTATTTCTTTTTATTTTATTTTATTTTCATTTTTCCGATTTTTATTTTAGTTTTATATTTACAAGTATATACAAATAAATAAACACACTTTTTTTATCTAGAGGAAAATAATTTTTATTTATATACATAGGTATGTGTACACATATGAGCTACCCTATCTCTCTCTACTTGGTTCTTTTGCGGTAAGGCTCATGCTCAGCCCTCCCTTGGGATTAGGTCACTCAATATTTATTCTAAATATTTCCCTCTTTTTCTTTTATTTCTTTATTCTTTTATTTATGCACAAAAACATGCTAAATTTGCATATTTACACAATGCATGTTTTTTGGTAATTATTACTATTTACAACTATCTACATGTGTTTTGCATAGGTTTTGTAGATAAAATAAAAGAATAAAGAGTGATGAATGGGTATTCATCACCCCCTTATACTTAACTTTTCTAGTCCCTTAGCAAACACTTATTTGAAAAAGAAGTGAAAAAGAAAAAGAAAAAGAAAAGGAGGAGAAAATGCATGGATCACTGCTGATTATTAAACTTGCTTTCATTAAATTGAAACATGGAGCTCGATCAGACCTTTGGATTATTAATTTGTCGGAACCTTATTTGGACTTAAGCTTAAAACTTAACAGCCTCTAAGTTCCACCAATCTATGGGCAAGACTCCTCAATAAACCAGATCAGAACAAGTCTACAAACACAAACTCTAATGACCATGAATATTTCCTTGTACGGTGTAAGTGATATGTATCTCCCCACCTCAGAAGTAACAAAGAAACCTCCCTCAACCTGGTAACTCTAATGCCTCGGTCTAACAACTCTTTCCTCGAGAAGCGGGGTATTCCCTTCTAAGTTCAAGTGCAACCGGCTCAAGAAGAGGGGGAAGAAGAGAATGGACCATGGTCAGTGTAGCAATGTATTCTTGGGAGGTCTAACCAGTGTAGCTGAGTCTCCCAATGCAAGCTTCATGATATGGAACATATATAGCATAAGCTTTTGCTTTATTTGACTATATACACTACTGTGGGATTATTAAATTTTCAATCCGACCCACCACTTTTTTTTGGAGTTCTTTTCTTTTTGCACATTTTTTTCATGTGCATCTGTACAACATATCTACATGGTGCAGCATATATACAAGGAGTTTTTCCTCTTGAGCCAGTAGACTATCCCTCTTTTGAAGCTTTATTGCAACCCACAGCTTCTGTCTTTAGACTTCATAACCACCAGACCAAGTTGAGACGCACTTCCTTCACTAGAAGAAGAAGAGAGGTTCCGCCTAGATGGACTACCCTCATATGCTACCCCAAGCCAAAGGAAATTGCCTCCTCACTACCTCATCCGTGGAGAGCTAGGTGCAAAGTGCTGGTGCAAGTAAAGTCATTGTCTCTGAGAGTCATGCGTATGTTGTTAAGTGCTCTACTTAGGCTCACCAAGATGACATATGCTCATACCCTAGTGGACTCAAAGAATGAAGTCACTATGGACCTGAAAAGCCTTAACCATAAGCCCTATAAGTTTCGTCTTATAATTAGGTGGATTAAGATCTTAATCAAGCTCCATTTTTCAATTTAATTCCAGGCTAGTTTAAATGTCAACTATAATCCAGGAAAAACTATACAAGTATATACAAAGATGCTATTTACACAATATTTACATATGTGCAAAATTTTTGAAAACTGTTTTGAAAACATGGATGTATGCATGGACACAAATTTTGCAAAATATTTACACAAATTTACACAAGGTTTTTGCAAACTTTTGATTTTCAAAACATTTTGGAAAAATTTTGTACTATATACATAATTTTGATATGCACATATTTACACACTATTTACACAAAAAGTTTTTGAAAACATTTTTACAAAAATAATTTGATAAATAAATATGTATGTGCAAGATGAATTTTATATAAAAGGGAATTTTTTTAAATTGTATGGATTTCTAGGTTTTTAGCCATTTTTATTTATTAACACACTCACACAAAGTACGAGTTATGGCTAAAGTATATATGAAATATATACATACCCCCCTATACTTAGCTCAAACGTTGTCCTCAGAGTGATCAAGAGCGATGAAGAAGACATAACTCGTGCTTAGTATAGGGAAGTGAAAAGGAACAGCTATATACAAAGACGAATCCAAGAATTGAATGAAGAGAACTCGGTGTTTCCCCCTATACTTAGGATCAAGTAATCCTAAGTATAGCAAGTTGTACATGAAGGGAAAGCTGAGTAAAGAATGTACAGGGCCTACCCCCCTATACTTAGGGCAAAATATCCCTAAGTATAGGAAGCAAAACAGGGGTAGAAAGACACGAAGAAGATCAACAAACATATACAAGATAGAGGGCGTCACTCCCCCTATACTTAAGGTGACGAACCCTTAAGTATAGGCAACAACAGAAGTGATGAAACAGAACGGACGAACAACTCGGTGTTACCCCCCTATACTTAGGATGAGGAATATCCTAAGTATAGCAAAGATAATCCTAAGCGAGACCTGGGGTGTAAACAAACACGGAAGAAAGAAAGATCAAACTAAGACGAAACATGTATATACAAAAGGGTACAATGTTGAGGTGCCTCTCAACAAGCGCCAGTTTTTACGCCCCTAGTTGGGCGCAAAGGCTAGTACAAAGTTGTGTCAAGGATCAGGACGGCATCTGTAAGGCGAATCCCGTACTGTCGTCGCAGTCTCGCTATGAGAACAGCAACGAAATCAACAGTACAAAAAAAGACACCCAAGTATGCAATCAGGCGGGTGTCTACTACCGGCCAAGGATATGGAAGTATGTGATCGGGATCCGGTAACACAAAAGACATCGTCGGCTCTGGATCAGACTGGAGTGGACGTGTGGAGCCGAAGAAGTCAAACGTGGAGAAGGATGGATCAGTCATGGAATCCTCCATGTCAATCAGTGTCTTGAAAAGGTGTGGACAATCAAGATCAGGAGACTCTCTAAGAAAACTGATATCCGATGCACAAAGTAGAGACAAATCAGACAGATCATCGAATATCTCAAGGATCGGCTCATCCTCGCGAGGGTCGTCGAGGTGAGATGACTCAGAATCAGAAGGATCAGAAGACTCGGTTTCGTGATCCTCCAGATCGGATACACTCTCAAAAGGTGAAACCGAGGACTCATCGTGTGTGGCATTCTCCCGCAGATAACACTCGGGGAGAAATGCAAGATCAAAGGTGAGAAATAGAGGATCAGGATCTAGAAGGGCATCTGCGCTGCTGTCAAGCATCCACTCGGTGCACCAGGCTGCATCATCATCTAAAGTGTGGCTCTCGGCACTCTGGAAGCAGGAGAAGGTACTGGTCAACATCGCGGAGGCTAGCAATGTATATGCGGCTGATCCTCGTTCTGCGGCAATGCTGGTTGCAAACTGGTCCTCAGCAAGTGTGTCTGTCTCGTCAAAGTGGAGGACAAAAGGCTCGAATACGGGACTATCTGTTTCTGGTCTCTCAAGGTGGTGTCTCATATCGAACTGTGGTTGTTGGGATGAGTCATGGTATCTGTCGGACTCTGAGAAGTGTCTCTACAAAAAAGAAGTTGACTCCTCCGGGAGTGGACACTGAAATGGCTGAATCAATGGTTGTAGTAGTGGGGGCTCCTCTGGCTCCTGGAATATCAGAAGATCTGATATCCAAGACTCGTCAACTGAGAACTCTGGGGCTGACTCGAACTCTAGCTGGAAGACCAACAGGAACTCGAGTAGACTCTGGGCCCGAACCTCTGCTATCGCAGTCATCTCCTCTGTACTCTGTGGTGTTGGGGCATCGAAGTCCTCGAGTTGGTGTGTAGAAGTTGTATCCTCAGGAAATGTGACACACCACACTGGTACTAAAACGTCCTCAAGTGTTGTCCCGGCTATGGTATCTCGTGAAGATGATCTCTGTGAAAGTAATCTCGAGATGGTATCTAGTAAGTGAATGTCGGAACTGCGGTGTGAACCGCCACATGTGGTAATCATCAGTGCTATCTGGTTTGCGGTCATCCCCCGCATAGAGATCTCAATAAGGTCTGTCAGTGGAAGTCCGTGCTTGGGAAATCTCCTCAAGAGGTCAAGAAACCTCGGCCATGCCTCATGTAGTGGATCCTGGGGGTCTACTGAAAACTCGGTGATGAAAGACCGCATCAACTCTGCTCTACACTGAGGAAAGTGTCTCTGTAGAAACTCTGGGCGTAGCTCTCCCCACGTAGTGAATCTCCTCCCCAATCGTCTGTGCCATCTCATGGCTCTGTCCTAAAGCATGAATGGGAAGGTCCTCGGCATCATCTCCTCTACAATGATATCTGAATAAGTCTGTGTCCTGCAAAACTCCTCGAACTCGGATAGGTGAAGATAGGGCTCCTCGTGTGCCTCCCCTGAAAATGTTGGCAGTCTCTAAAGAAGCTCCCGATTCAGAATGAATGGTTCTAATGTAGAAGCTGACCGAGCTCCCTGTCGTATCTGCTCATCCACCATACTAGAATAGGAGGTATCTGATAATCTCATCTGCTCTCTCTGATAACGAACGGAGTGCACTCTCAACTCAGCAATGGCATTGTCCGGGTCTCGCATCTGCTCCATCTGATATCCGCGGACGTCTAGCACAGCATACCCAGAGTAGTGAAAGGGATGGGAGGGAGGGAGTGGGAGGTTGGTCGGAGATCCGACCTCCCTCAAAGGTGGACTGGACTTATGGTCAGAGAATGGAGAAGAAGGAGCCGCAAGAGTCGGCAAGAAGTGTGGGGGATCCATCATCCAGGGGTACAGAAGGGATGAGAAGAAGAAGGGAGGGTGGGAGGGAGAAAGATAGAAGGAGAAGATAGAAGGGGGGTAAGGCAGAAGATATCTGGAAGCACACAAGATGAGAAAGCAAACCCCCAATTCACCTACGCACACTGAGCTGAAGATCGTAAGGGATCGGTCAATTATCTTGTCCATTTTATTTAGGTGATTAATTCAGTCATTCAGAGCGATTACGTGAGCTGATAGGAATCCAATATTCTCCATCGACTATCCCGAACACGAGGCCAATAGTCAGTCAAGAAATCGGATATGGCTCTCACCTCGGATGCGGGTCACTCTCTCGCTCATCCAAACCAAACAAGGAGGGGGTTACTCTCCCCAAGACAAGTATTCAAATGAGGTGTCTTTTAGATCAAGTGTGATTAGCAGTCCCGATTTTATTATTTTTTTCTTTTTATGTATTTTTCAAGAAAACGTCTAACGAATTTTCCGGTTTCCTTTTATTCCTAAGTCCAGAAAATCAAGAGGGAGGAAAACGAAAAAACCGATGCGCGACAAATCAATGATGCATGCACGAGATAGGAAGCGTACCTGACTCCAACAGTCTACATGCAATTATGATCCGCGCACAAATGTAAAACTAATCTATATGGAATGCAATGCGAAAAACCGTCCTAAACAGAAGCTCCTATTATCGGGAAGCACGGGTTTATTTCCCTAAGTCCAAACGCAATATATAGGAACATATATTCTTTTAGGGCTGTGGACCTAAGGCTACCTGGATCAACAAAATAAAAACCTAAGTCTAGGAGCTCAAGCACAGAAATCCGTGTGAAATCAAATAAAAGAAAAAGGCAAGAAAATCAAAATAGCGGTGGGGTCCCCCGAGCACACCGGTGCTCGGCGAAACAGACCCCGCAAACACAAGTGTCTCTGAGAGTTTGGGTACCTGTATTATTATAAATTAATAATCTGACTGAAAAGTAAATCTAAACTAAATCTAATCTACGGCTATCTACGGTTATTTTCTCGTGGCTATTCCGCAGCTCCCGAACTTCAGCTCCTCTCCTCGCGCTCTCCTGCGGCTTCGTATAAAAAGAAGTCGCCTCCGAATCCCGGTTGCTTCGGCTTCCGAAAAAGCCACCTCGGTCCTCGGGCCCTCGCAAAAAGCAAAAACCAAAGTGTGTTAGTCCAGATAAATGTATAAATGAATCAGATATGAAATATATACAAAAATCTACAAAAAGCCGCGAAAAAGAAAACCGTAGAAAAATCGAAAAGTGACTACTAAGCCGTGCCCGGCAACGACGCCATTCTGATGAACCAAAAAAATCAACCAATCAATCCGGGATAAAATAATCACTCTCGGGCCGTTGCGACCCAGATTGAGAGGGATATCAGCTCAACAAGAAAAATAAGGACCAGACCACCAATCAAACATATAAAACAATGAAAGCAAAATAGTGGCCCTGGCTATGAGATTAGCCTGGTGTAGCACTTAGGGTCGGACTCAGGGAGCACGAATTGGCCTTGCGGCCTACGAAGTAGTCAAAATGGAACAAGGCAAAAACAAGTATTTTTGGTGGTTTTTAATTATTTTTATATTTTTTTGGATTTTTAATAATGGAGGAAAGTAATAAAAGGACAAAAACAATCACAATCAACAAATTATTTACAAACTCTAAAAAGATCCAAAAATTCAAACAAGAATATTTTTATGTTTTTTATATTTTTTACTATTTTTGGTGAATTTTTGAGATTTTTATAATTTTTATGAAATTTTCTAAAAATGAAAGAAGGAAGAAACAATGAGGTACTATCCAGCCAGGCTTCAAAGGGCCATGAAAAATATCAAATGGTCCTATCACAGCCTGGAGTAATTTTCATGAAAACTACAAATAATAAAGAAACTTTAGCAAAAGAATTTACGATTTTTTGGATTTTTTTATCATTTTTTAGAATTTATATGAGTTTTTATGGGTTTTTTAATTTTTAAGTTTTTTATGTGTCTAAAAATATCCAAAAATGCGTAGAAAATCAAACACAACAAAATTAACAAAACCTATTTTTTTAGAATTTTTGAAAGAGTTTTTATATTTTTTTATGATTTTCTAATCTGGACAAACACAAAAACAACGATTTTCGAATTTTTAAAAAAAGAAAAATGCCTCCAAAATATACCCAAAAATTAGGGAAATTTTTACACAGTGGCAGGAGCCACGTATCCAAATTTCACGCAATTTGGGTTAAGTTTGATATTTTATTTAAATAAAAATAGGCTCACAGTGCATAGGGACCTAAATGTAATAAAAACAAGTCGCAAGGGCTAAAAAGTAACACGGCAAGAAAACCCAGGGCCCAAAGTGCAAAAATCCCACACAACACGCGCTAGGCACGTGGTTCAGATTCAGAAGGGTATATCTGCAATTCCTATTTAAAAAGTTTCAAACAATAACACGCATGGAATACAGGATGAAAAATGCAAAAAGCCCACTAAATCCCGTGTCGATGCACGTGATCAATACACACAGGGACCTTAATGCAAATATACAAAACAAGGAGGTCTTAAGTGCAAATGTTCAAAAATAAAAACAACTGAAATAAATATTTACAGGACTGAAAAGTAAATGCAATAAAATAAGGGGCCTAAGAACAATTTACCCCACTTATTATCCAAGGGTTGGAGGCGCGCCACGTGTTAGATCGGACGACGGAGAAGCGCTGCGCCTCTTCGAAGAACTCTGGCTCGGATCTGACGGCGGAGAGCTTGCCACGTAGAGGAATTTGACGGTGGGAGGTTGTGGCTAAACCCTCGTTGGATAAACGGCTCAGAAGAGGACACGTGGGGATTGGACGACGTAGAATATATGGTGCCTCTTCTCCTGAGTGGATGATCCAGATCAGGACTATGATAGATCCAACGGTGTAGGCTCCTCGCAAATGGGTGGCTCTGATCAAATCTGGCGCAGGAGGCTGATCGGACAGCGTCTGGAGGGTCTCCAAGAACAGGTCGCCGGCGGAGTTCGCCGGCTCGATACTCACGGTGGAGATGTCCTCTGAAGCTGCTGAGGTGGGGAAGAGAGTGGTCGAGGTCGTCTGCAGCTAATGTCGTGCTTAGATGGGGCCGAGAGCGTCTGAGATGCTCCGGCGACACGAGCCTCCTGGAGCACCAGTGCTTCAGCTATTTGACCCCCCAGATGGGGTCCTGTGGACCTGCAAGATGCACATAATGGAACAGGGGTCGAGGGAAAAGTGCCTCGACCGGTCAGCGGGTGAAGAAAGTGGTTGGATGAGGCGGAGTGTCGCCCTCCGGCGAAGCGACGGCGGAGGAGGGCGTGGAACCTGCTCCGGGGCGAGCCAGGGGGAATGGAAGGGCGGAGAAGATGGAGGGAAGTCTGGTGAACGTGAAGGGCGAGTCGGAGTGGCAGATGGGTGGTCGGAAACGGTGGGCGATGGCGGCGGAGCGAAAGGGGCTGAAACCTAAGAATCGGAACCTCACCTAACCTACAGGCTATCGAAGCTACCTGGCGGGCGCAATCGTTTGGGCTGGAGCTGCTGGAGCTCCGGGGGTCATTGCCTCGATGGATCGACGACTCCATAGGTTGAGCTCGCTCAGTGGCGGAGCACGGCGGTGATCGCCGCCGGATCAGTGGTTCTTGGCTGCCCGAGCCTCGCTTCGACTCTCTCTCGCACAACTGTCACTCAGGTGAGGTGGAGGAGATCACTGGCAATGAGGGGGAAGGCCAATGATGGAGTGAAAAGCTGGCCGGAGACGAGGTCTTATACGGTTAGGGAACCGAGAAGATGAGGGTCGGGTGAGATATCGGAGCTCGGATCCCTAGGCAAAACGTCGGGCGTGTATCTCGGACATGTGCTGATCAATCGGAGCCCGGGGTTCGAGAGAATGGTTGGCGGACAGATCCAGGAAAAGTCGGTGAAAACAAGTCGGTGACCGAGTCCGCGAAGAAGAGGTCCGCGGGGGAGAGTTGACTGGGGTCAACAATCCCTCGTGGACCAATCAAATTGTTCCATTTTTAAATTATTTAGAAATTCATTTAAAACTAATAATGACTTATTTTCTTAAAACTCAAAACATGAAAAATGTTTATTTATTTTCAAATTATTTTTTTATGATTTTTATTTATTTTGTTTGAAATATAATTTAGGTATTTACAAAATATTATTATTATATACAGGTTTATACATATATATTTTGATTTTTGATTTTTAATTATTTTTTTTATACATTTAGTCCAATTGTATATTTTATTTATTTATAGAATAAAATTTGGAATACCAGGGTATTTTTATTTTATTTTTATTAATTATTTATGAGGATGAAATAAATACTTTTATTTATATACATACATGGTATATGTACAAGGTGGACTTTGATTTTTATTTTATTTATTTTTATTTTATTTTCATTTTTATGATTTTTATTTTAATTTTATATTTACAAATATATACAAATAAATAAACACATATTTTTTTATTTAGAGGAAAATAATTTTTATTTATATACATAGGTATGTGTACACATATGAGCTTCCCTATCTCTCTCTACTTGGTTCTTTTGCGGTCAGGCCCATGCTGAGCCATCCCTTGGGATTAGGTCACTCAATATTTATTCTAAATATTTCCTTCTTTTTCTTTTATTTCTTTACTCTTTTATTTATGCACAAAAACATGCTAAATATGCATATTTACACAATGCATGCTTTTTGGTAATTATTGCTATTTACAACTATCTACATGTGTTTTGCATAGGTTTTGTAGCTAAAATAAAAGAATAAAGAGTGATGAATGGGTATTCATCATCACTCTTAACCAATGTTCGACTTTTTCTAGCTCATGCTCACCCTTGAAGATGGGCGGATCAAGCTGAATGAAGGTCTTTAGAGTCAGTCACCCGAGTTAGACGCTTGACTCTTTTGTTGCTGGGCCATTAGTGTCATCAACTCCAGCATCTGCCTCTGCATACCCATAATGACCTCTTGGCTCATCGATGAGTCACGGTCTCCAATGGCTTCAATTGCACGACACGGAGCCATCTGATTCAAAATTAACAAGGTCAATGAGTTGTGATACTAAATCTCTCTCTATATAAACCTTAGGTCACTAAGAATTGTGGATATCCTATGCCCAGAGGAACTCTAGCTCTGATACCATTTTGTAACTGAATGGATCGTGGTAATCGACAGAAGCTTGCGATACTTGATCCCACAACCGAACCGTTACCAAAAAATAAATAAATGGCATACAATGAGAAGAGATAAATATCAATTCCATAAAATGTCCATTCAACTACGAGATCCATTATTACAACTTTAAACTGGGGAAAATAAAACTATTCTACGAATTAAAATAGCATCACGGTAGATCCCGTGAACATACAAATATCCACTAGATCTTCACAAGCTAAATCGTACCACGTCAGAAATCTCAATGAGTCCGAAGCACGATCCTGAGAATGCAATCAACCTTGTTCGTCACCTGAAATTTTGCAAACATAAACATTCATGAGCCTAATGCCCAGTATGCATCGGAGTCCATGCATGGGTATTCTAACGGCCCTTGATCTGTTAACTCATGTACTTGGAGTTTCATGAATACACATCATTACGTGCCTAGCTATTTTCCATGCATGTCTAAGTTTGATCCCTATTATGTATAGTTTGACTTCTTTCATGGATATGCATGTAAAGTATGTAAATTGCATAAGTAGATACGACAACCATTTATTTCTACTTGTGTGTATATTTCATAAAATACCAAGCAAATAAAACATATAAATCACTTTATATATTAGCTCCCATGACTTTGATGGTTTAACTTTCTGGAACCAATTCTTGTATAACATGTGATGGTTCATTCTCTTATTAAACCATTTCTTGCATTCTTCATTATGGTTTTCCCTTATAAACCATTTTCTTGCATAACATTCATTTATGTATCTTGTTATACATTTTCAACCGCTGACACTCGCGGTCCATGACATGGCATGACAGTGTAGCTACAACTGTAGAGGACTTAGCTTTTGCCTCTATAGTTCCTTACAACCACTCGCCCCCGTGCGGCGTTGCCCCTTGCGGCAAATGCAACCTCTTGCGGTCGCTCATGTGACTCCTTATGAGATTGTACCTTAATCTTATCTAATTTATAAACTTAATGTATTGTTTCAATCATGTATATGGGAAGACTTTTGACCATTGGTTGGTTCGCACCAATCAAAACTACATTCAATAAATTGTTGGATCTAATCATTAATTCAATATTCTATTTGTTCCATGAAGTGACTTTATTTGTGTGTGTCTTTTATCTTCCTGATTTGAATCTCCTTTTTTTTTGTTTCCTCAAATCCAAGTTTAGTAAACTATTGCTAAGTACAAAGAACTGTCAACAATTAGGAAATATAGTATCATAAATTATTGGTTTTTAAAATTAATATGAGCACCTTTGAAATTTGATGTTCTATTACCACACGATATGGGTGGTCAAAAAAATGTAAAGCACAAAAAAATGGATCTTGCCTTGTTATTAATTTAATGAATTCATTCGGATCATTAAATTCTAATAAAGAATATAATTTCATGATTCAAGTCTCAAGTGCTTTGAAATTCTATCTCCAACACCATAGGTAGATAATCCAAGTAAAGATAATCATTATGTATTTGATAAAAAAAATAGCACATACATCATATAAATTTACCATTACATAATACTCAAGCTTATTGGGTTAATCCCCATCAAATGGATTGGAAGTAACGAAACTTACGTATAGTCTGTCCCTTCTTTAAAAGTTTGTTAGCATTTTTTTCTAATAACATATGGTTGTAGGTCTTTCAACCATATTAACAATACATGGATATGTATGTTAACTTCCTGATTTAAGCATCAACCTACTGTATTTCATTAATTTTGTAAAGTTATACAAAAACGAACATAGCTTGCATCACATATAAAGGTTATGATAAGATTCAAAACATGAGCAATAACCTTCCTACGTGAACAAGATGAAACCATATACTTGTAAGTCATAATACACTCAAAATGATCCAAATGATCGTGCTCCAATAATTACTTACAATGTGTTATGGTAACGTCTAGGATAATCCTACCTATTTGAAGCATATAATGAGATGTCGTGTTCAAATCAATACATACGTAATACCCTACGAAACCAACACGTACATTCGTAGATCGTATTTTGGATATAATCTTGATTCATATGTAGTCCTAAATCGATACATACAAGAGATCTATTTAACGTAAGCAATATTTATACGAAAACCTAGACCGATACATACCTTGAATCCAACGCTCAACTGTAACTGTCGCACTCGTCATGACTCCTTCCGATTACGAATTCGTGCACCTCTCCTCCTCCGATTTAACGTCGTTTCTCCTGCGATGACGAAGGGTATCCCATAAGATCTCTATTCCCCTCTCTCTAGTTCTCTCTATCTCTTCTGCTCTCTCAAAATGCATGGGAAGTGCCGTGAGGGGGAGAGGACCTTGCGGTTTTAAAGTTGACAATAAAGAGATTTAATGTATTAATTAAAATCCATTTAATCTAATTCATCTCATTTGACATTTTTTCCCTAAAATAGTAGGCTGTTACATAATGCATTTTATTTTGATGTTATTTTTATGTGTGCAGATTTTTGTGGTATTGATCTACGGGTACCTGTTATCCATTCAAGTAATTCGGATACCTATTGTAATGGATCGAGCCTACCCGTTGACCCCGTAATGACAGGTTGGGACGAGTAATGGTTGAACGAATTGGTTACCTGCCCATGCACAATTTGATAAATATCATTTTCATTTCATTGCAATTTTCACTTTGTTAGTGCTTCTTAACCGACCTATAAATTAAGCACTTTATATTGTTAGTCTTCACGACGGATACGCCCATGCGCAAGGATAACACGCAAAAATCAAGAAAAACACCACAGATAAGTCAACCTTGGGATAGTGATTTATCTTCAAGTCGGTTCGCAAACTACTGAATTCAAAAGTAAAGTGTCGTGTAGTCTTTCACGGGAGATACGCAACTGCCAGAATATACAGTTACCTGTCTCGACGATTGGTATATACATGTCACAACAGTTAACCGTAAACCACATTATTAATGCCATATAACGACGATTAATAAACGTCATATTGCATTCTCGCCAACTTCGCCGACGGTTCCATGAGGACGATAACTACTGACGGTGGTTATAGGGACTGTCACTGTTGTTTGGTCGGCATAGTCGAGCATTTTTAGTGGAGTCTATTGGATACTATATTTCGGTTCAGCTTTACCATACTTATATCTGTTGGTAATAGAAATAGTATAGAGCACATAGATACAAAATATGAATAGCGTTTCTAACTAGCCTCCGCTAATATTTACTTTTATATTTATGTTTTCATTATGCTGCAATACTAGGATGGAGCTACTTTGGGTTATTTGAGATTTAGAATTCTTGATTCAATCCAACCAATTGAGGCATTCGAAACCAATCCGATCCAAAATTCAATGACTTTAGTTAGTTAGGGTTACGAAGAGAATTCTGAATTCCTATCCCCTCGAAGAAAAAGTATCATCAATTAATTACATCAAATGGACAATTGGTTGTCCATTTGGAACCGATAACTTTATCAAGTAGTTGCAAGATCCCAATCTGAAGTTGGTAGGCAATCAATTTATTATATAAATAACATCAAAGTCGATGTGATTGCACAAAAATCCAATCCGGTGCTCACGAGAATCTTTTAATGAGCATTTTTAGTACATCTAATTTGCCCAACTTGGTAGTAGTTGTTGGGCTTATCAGTAACAGTTACCCTTTTAAAAAATAATACGAACTCGAAGGACGAGACGAGGACCGACATGGCGTGGGTTGGAATAATAATGTTTGATATGGGGCTGAGTGAGATTCTGATACGCTTTGGTTTAAAAATATTATCATTAGGACACAAAAGCAACGACAAAATGGCTTTTGTCACTAAGCCCATATTCTCAATGTAATAACCAGGGGCGGACTCGAGCTATTTCGGATTTAGTCGGCCCTGCTGCCACCATTAATTGAGCCGAAAGTGAGACTATCTATCTTTAGATATTTTTAGATATTTCGGATTTAGATATTTTTACACCTCTATCTCCTTTTTTTGCAATAATACTGATATTCTTACCTTTTTTGGCTGTTAACAGTTATGCTCCTCGGGTTCATTATCATCTCTCCTCCCAAACTTGTTGTAGGAACAAACGTATTTGGAAAGCAGAGAGAGGGGTACACATGTATTGTATTCTTCTCTCTAATCTTTATCTTCTTCCTTATTTCTTCCTACTCTTACCTCCTCTTCCTTGCCATCCACCTCCACGTCATCTTCGGTCCTCCACCCCGCCCCAACTCCTTCCACCCTACCTTTGATACCCTCTACACCTCACCCACCTCTGCCTCGCCCCCGCCCCCGCCCCCTCATCGCTCGCAATCTCCTCTACCCCTCTTATACCTCTTATCAAGAAGAGTATGACAGTCACGTTGTCACTCCTCATCATGTTGTCACATTGTTTGGAGGATGAAAGAAGAAGACAAGGACAACCATAAATGTAAAAAAAATCTCAACTATAATTTAATTTGAACAAACAATATTTGGTTCGTCTAATAGATATCAAGCTAATGTAAATGCACAACCATTTATAGTAGAAGAAAGTAAGGGAACAAATACTATCGAAAAAAAGTGTGGGCATAAGTATATTTCCATATTTTTGAAAGGACACTACTGTAAAATCCTTTCATTTTTACATCACATGTTCACTAGAACATAACTTGTCTCCATAGATAGTGATATCAAAAAAAAATCTGTAATCCAACCAGACGGCTGGATAAAAATTAAAATCAAGAATTTTGAGTTTACACAAGTGGTCTTCTAAGTTTTCCCAATCATACTTATGTCTATGTCTCTTTTGCAATTACACTCGTCCACTGTATTCTTATAAAATTCACAATATTGCCCCTTCCATAAGTATAGCATAGGGGCACGAGTGTAATAAATATAGAAGGCATGAATTGTAAGTTTTGTATAAATCTAGGGATGAAGGAAGCAAATAAAAATTTATCCACTATGAATCACAGAAAAACAAAATATTTAGCAAATATTTTGCTAAATCAATATTAGTTCATTGTATGAACTAGAAAATATAGCACAACAATTTGTGTATTCAGAAATTATAAATTCTAAGGAAATAATTTCCAAAATAATTGTTGATATTCACAATGAATATAAGAGATAGATCATGGTTACCTATGAAGCAAGAGTTTCTACTAAAGAAACCTCTCGAATCAAGTTTGATATGCATATATCGCTCTCGTGGTTACGGTGATGGATCACATTTCTTCCCACGAATCTGGACATCGACTAGGGCAACAAGAAGAGGTGTGTATGTGTTGTATACACCCAATCTTCTCCCTCTCTAGGGCACAACATCTTTAAGACACTAAGCTTCTCTCAAAATTCAAGCTAATAAAAGAGAGAGAGAGTATTACTCTCCTTTTATACACATTGTACACATCAATTGAAGAGTCTTCTCTTCAAGTAGTGTGTGCAATGGTAGCCCATGGATTGTTGATCAAAAGCTTATTACTAAGTCCTTGTTCAACAATACAATTATCTCCTTTTTATCTCCAAATAATTTAATTTATAAATCAACCAATAAATCAATAAAGAGTTCTTCTCAAGGACTCTTTATAATGGTGTCATGTGTCATTGCACAAGGCCAACCAATTCCATATATAGAATGTATTTTTGTTGTTGATTTATTGATTGATAATGCATCAAATTAGATAGCCGTATTCTCAATAGGATTCTTGCATATGGCACCATGTGTACTTAGTATACACGTCCACATTATCTAAAAATAGTCAATGTTGTTGCATTTTTAATCAATTAATTAACTTGGTGATCATATTATCAATATTGGAGAAATTATGGAAATAATCCTTATATCTTATGAATCATATTCATAAGTATAAATTAAATATAAATCTAATTTATATCTTAAAAATGTGAATCAAATTTGCACAATCTCATGCCTTGGAAATATTATATAAATCATATTTACACAAATATTTATACGAATAATATCCACATAATGTTAATTATTATGGTTAACTACTCACACTAATTAATGAAATATATTTACGAAAATCTTATTCACAAAATTAACCTTATTGATAATAATTATTATTATTATTATTACAACATTGACATCAACAAGTATTAATCCTAATCCAATTAGGACTCGTGATATAGAAATACAGATACTTGGATATAATGTCGGGAATATCATACTATCCATGTATAGTGACTTGAAATATGGATATAAATCTAATTTCAGGCTTTATACTATTTTTAGCATGAAACTAATACACTCTTCTCAATTGAGCTCGATTGGAACACTTCACACTCTAAATGAGCTCAACGAAATGCAAGCCACTCTACCTGAGCTCGAGAAAGTATCATTGAGTTGAACCCAACTTCCTTGACCATTTCTAATCAAATTCTAAACTAATTGGAGTTTAGAAATAAGTTGAAGGTAAATATTTCCATTTCCAAGACCATTTCTATTTCCAACATTTGGACATGAAATTCGAACTGGAACTGAAAATTGGATTCAAATGAATTGTGCTTTAATACAATTAAACCTCAATCTAGCTAAATTGAGTCACTAAAATCCATAATATTTCATCACTTCCTTAGAATGGAAGTGTCATGGTAAATGTTCTATTACGATAGAATTAACCATGAACATTCTTAATACTGATTTCATTCTTCACACTAGAAGACTTTGATAAATTCGAAGTTCAAACCCTAGTTTAATTATCTTCTTCATAATATATCAATAGATTTCTCATTCGATAATTAAATGACAATGTCAATCATATACTTTCCAAAAGCATATATTAATATATCAAATTTATATCTCATTTCATAAATAAGATGACCTTGCATGGAATTCCTTTTAACTCCAAAATATATCATGAGTGAGCTTTGCCTCCCAATTCATCAGCTATGTCAAGGATATGGTGAAATCCTCAAGTGCATCATGGAAGCGTGAGCATCATATCGAATACGACGAAGAACAACTAGTCGCACTAGTTGTTCTATGCAGTGGAAATTAACATTTTTCATGCGAGAAACCACATGATCCAAGAGCACTTCTCGGATCGTTTCGTCTAAACCACAAACAAGTAATAGGATTACCTCTTGAAGCGTGGGTTGCGATCGAATCTCTAAACGAAGAGACCTCCTGTCTCAAGTACGATCCGACGGAGGAGACGCTTGCAAGCGCAAGGATGAATCGTGTGCTTCTCGCAATCCATGTTGATGATCCAAGCAACGGACATCCTGATCTCGACACACGAGATCCGACATCTTCTTCACGAGCGAGGTGCACCGAAGGAGACGGAGATCCACGAGCAAACAATTGAGCAGCATGACGACACTGCGACGATGGAGACTCCTTCTAGGGCATCCATGGTGGATGGCCACGAGAGAGGAAGAGAGAGGGCTGATGTGTATAGAGAGAGAGAGAGACTTATGTTCTCTTGTGTGTTTTTGTGTAAAGAGCAAAGGGGTGCCTCTCCTTTTATAATATTTTGGGATCCATGGATCTCAATCCATGAGCAGCACAAATCCAATGGCTCTCATTGATTGTTTTTCTTTCAATGGCTAAGATTTTGTTGGTAAAAAACCAACAACAATCAATTTAATAAAAATCAAATATAAATTAAATATAATTTGATTTATATCAAATCAATCTCTATTGGAGAAAATTAGAAGGCGACAATCCTCTTTCCATAAGGAGTGTGGACAGCCACCACATTCCTTATAGGAATTGTGGTCGTCCACTCTTCCTATAAGGAAGGTGGATGTCTATCTCCTATTACATGAGATTACATTATCTCATGATTCTCTCCAATATTTGCAACAACTTTTGTTGCAAATTATTTCACAAAAATAAATCCAATTTATTTTGTTAACATTGCAATCATGCCATTGGAAATTTGTGAATCACATTCACAAGCTAAAATAAAACGTTAATTACATTTTCAATTTAATGTCCAATGTGAATCCAATTTACATCAATATTTAATTAATAAATGTAAATTACAAATAGCTCTCTCTTATATATTATAAATCACATTTATAATATATATGACTAATATTGATATTGCTATCCATATTATTCATATCCATGACAATTAAATCACATTTAATCATATTGGATCTCTATTCTCATGTGCCCAAATAATATGAATCACAATCACATTGTTTTCATCTTTGATAATCAAATCACATTTAATTATCTAAGACAGATCTCTTTATATAATGAATCAAATTCATATTAATCATGATAATTAAATCACATTTAAATATCAATTTTCTCAATGCTCGGATACACATATCAATAATAAATTATCCTGAACCCTTTCAAGGATAATGCACTTTCTCTGCGAATACTTGGAGATAAGGACATGGCGATTGTATTGTTCCACGTATAATGACTTGGATATTGAGATCATATCTCAAATCCAGATCGTGGACCTCCCATAGATGCTTGATTAAATCAAGGCCGCAAATCTAATCTTCTCATTGCATTTGAATCACATTCAGATAAATGTTCAACATTTGGACTAAGATCAGATTACTTCTCTACTGAGAGGAGTCACTAAAATCCAGACCCATTTCATCACTGCCTAGGAATGGAAGCATCATGGTTATACAATCGTTTATGATAACCTCACCCTCAGGTATTCCCAATACCTATACATCCTGCATACTGGAAGACTCAGAATAAGCTCGAAGTATTGGATCGACTTTATACTGTCTACTTCATGATTTTATCAGTAGGTTTCTCATTCAATCATTGGGAGTTGGTATCGGTCATATACCTTGCAAAAGAATATATCATTCTTAGGTCTTGATCATATACCTTCCCAAATTATATATCAAACCTACAAATTCAGTCAAGCTTCCAAAGAGAGATGATAGTGCACAAAATTTGATTCTTTCCAATATCTCATGAGTGAGCTCATGTCTTTTGGTTCAGTAACTGAACCTGTATGATCCCTTTGAGAGATCGTATTACTCATATGCCCTTATATGCACACTAGCGTGTCGGTGTATAGACCTTGGTTACATCATCAACCTATTGGTCTGCTAAATGTACATACTCAGACATATAGCAACACATCTGTCTTCGGTCAGAGGATGTGTGCATGTATCGTGACAGTATAGGACTTTGGTTATCTCGATCTCGTTAGGTCAACTCTTTCACCTAACTAATCTGACACCTCCGAATCTCTATTGCTATGCAGAGGACCTGCATCAAGAGGTTAGTCAGATATCAACCTAATAGAGAAAGGATTGCCATCTCCTACTCAGGCTGGAGATTATCTCTTAACAATCATTTGACAATGCTTGATGAGTCCTCAATCTAATCCTTTAGATATTCATCCAAGCACCAGCCTTTATGATTCAATAATTGAATCAACAACTGTATGTTCATTAATATGGCCATGGTACATAACCCTAATTGTACTAAGGGACCTATTATGTAAATTATTTATTCTTCATTTCAGATCAGGGAATGATATTCGCAATAACATTTATTTCATAATGGCTCGTCGTGGGCTAGCATGTCCATTAATATCCCACTAGCCCAAAGAGCCATTAATGGGCTAATCATTTAAACCCGCACTCATGTGACAATCATAGGCTATTTAGAAAATAACTAGGTAAGCTGATCAGTCACTCTGTTCCTGCGAGACTACACCAAGTCCTTTTACGACACTTGCATATCCCCAGTAACAGTGCTCGCATCTAATGCGAAAGTTGCATTTTATGCAACCAATACTCAATCTTGTGAGTTATAGTGTCCTTGATACTATAGCTTAAGAATTATCATAACCAGTATTTCCATAATCCTTATCAGAATACCCTTATTCTTGGAGATCGCTATCTCTTAAGGTATCCATAGTTAAGACCTTTTAGATCTCTATCTATAAAGTCTTAAGTTTTTGAAGATAAGACTTTGAGATCACTATCTCAAAAATCTTGTCATCTATGAAGATTTTGTTACTACTGCAATCAAGTGTTTTTTTTTCTCCATATTAGGATTAGTAAGAGTTTACTACTCCCACTACATGGCAGATATCTGGCTTTTGTACACATCTAGCATACACTCAGCTTCTCGTAACCGATGCACAAGTGCAAGCAGTTCTAGCATTCACTTCCTCAATTCTTTGAGGTGTTATCCCTTTAGATAGGTCAGTACGATATCTTAAGGGATTGAAGCCTTTCTTGGATTTTTCCAAAAAATGAAATATGTCCAAGGTGTACCATTAATGTGACAGTCCCGATACCCTCTTCTCTATGCTTCTGAACACCTTCAGAACTAAGATCCAAGAGGTATCTTTGAGATCATATCTCAGGTTATGGAACAAACAGATTTTATAACACTTATTATTATCCTTACATCATTTTAAATGATTAGGATATCATCTACATTTAGCACGATGAACACAAAGGCACTCCCACTAAGCAACACATGGCTCATCAAAATTTTATATGAAATCATAACATTTATAATTTCATCAAATCTTATGGTCCAACTTTAAGAAGCTTATTTTGAGTCCATAGATGGATTCCTTAGCTTGCACACCTTTCTTTCCTCAACCATGAAGCCCTGGGGCTACTTCATGTGAATATCATCATAGAGGTATTCATAGAGGAATGCAATCTTGACTTACATCTCTTGAAGATCCATTTACACCTTTATGGGTCTTACCCATATAGGTGGATCCTAGAGGGTCCATATACAACACTTGTATATGAAGTCTACTTTAGACTTCTATTGCTAACATCCATCTATCCATGCTATGATCTTCAGAAGTTTCATCACATGAAGTCCGATCATTTGTCAAATTTAATAAACACATGGAATACATCCTCAAACTCATTTGAAGAAGTATTAGTGTTTCATCTTTAATTGTCCTTTTAGTTCCCTATTTCAGGAGCCTCATTATCTTCTCAAGATTAAATGAGTTCCTATAATTCATTTTCTTCTTGATTCTCAAGAGAGTCATCCTTTAAGAATCATATTCTTAGAGATGAGATCTTTTAAGAATCTCAAGGTTATAAAGTAGGTATCCAATACCATCCTTTATTTTCCTAATGAAGTTGCACTCTCTAGTGCTCAATTCCAGCTTACTTGCATGGAATCTCATTAAGGATATATAATGTAGTCTCTACTACATATATACCTAGAAACTAAGAGGAATTTATGCTAAAATTCATCATTGATCAAATCATATCACACATGATCCAATTGTATCTCCCCATAACTCTATTGAGTCAAGGTATATTAGGAGGCTGAGATAGAAATGATATTCATATCTCCATAAGGTATTCTTTTGAACTTATCTAGCAGGTACTTGCTACCTAGATTAGATCAAATTCATTTTCTCTTCCTTCAAACTTTGGTTCTAAACCAAAAATAATGAAATCTTTGAACATTTCAAAGGTTTCTTTAGGTGAAGAGAAGAAATCTCATATCATACATAATCATCAATAGATATCACATTTCCATAATGTTTACTATGATATAGGTGATCCGCATACACCAATATGTATGAGATCGTAAATACCTTGACATCTTACACCATTCTCAAAGAAGGGTGTATTGGACATTTTTACTTTGAATACAATATTCATGAGTATGTAAGTTGTGAAATTTTAGACATTCTAAAGTTTCATCTCTTACTAGCCTATTGATCAAATCAATAGACAAATGTCCAAGGCTTGATGATAGATCATTGTCAAATGACCTTCATCCTCCTATTTATCTTAAGGCTTAATTTCAGTATTTAGAAATATTAATGAACCATTCATTAATTTTCTAATTTAGTGGAGTCCACTAGATTTTAGATTACCATCTGAAATATCTCCATCATATCTCTTTATGATAGATTTATTACAGAATTCATGTTTATTTCCAACATTTAGAAATAAACAATGAGTGTATTCTTATATCTAGGTCATAGAGACATTCTCTAAGACTAAGAACTCTCCCACTGAAATTAACAAGTCTATCAATCCAACAGAGATTGTTGCAACAATTGCACCAATATCCATGTGGATAACTATAAACCTTAAGATCAAATTTTCCAGTCTTTTAAAACATATGCAACCCATTGCAAGTGTTTTTAGAAGATTGAGATTCAATTGTTAGACTTTATCTTATCAAATAAGAAAGTCAATTTCAATGATTTTTGTATATTATTTTGATGCTCTATCCGAGTCCTTCTCTAAGGATTCTAGATAGACTTGATAGTCATACTATAAACACATTAACTTATTGCAGTATGGGCATTCATCTAGCTCTTTGGATGTCATATGGAAGTCACAGAAGTACAGTCAACTCTTCGACTTTCCTTCTCATCTTGGGTCCGACCCATGCTTCCACTGTGATCCCTCTATCTATAAGCAACCCATTGTTCAAGACAAAGAATCTCTTATGTTAAATTCAAAAGAATTCAATGTAAGAGCATTCAACATTTATACATGCTTCACTAAATTTATACAATATGAATATTATGAAGCTTCATGAATGACTAGAGTATAGACAGTAGAACGATGACACTCATCGTATCTACATCCATATAAACTCTTGAAACATTGGTTCAGGTAGGTATTCAAACATTTTGAATACATCAACTTTTACAGAGCTACCATTATGCATGATGCAGTGAACCATGTCATACATGATAAATGTCAAGAGCACATATGTATGCCAAAATATCTTCTTAGATTTTTATAAGGATTAATTTACAATTGCGATCATCGTCGACATATCACTTCCAAAGTACATCCGATGAGAGATCAAGACTACAGAGACATACAAACCCTAGGGTTGTAGCCCTATTATCTATTTAATTGTCATTCCTCATTATTGTGAGGAAACTTACACATTGCAATCACATACATTATGGGTCCAACTGCAAGTACAATATCTGGATCATGAGTCCAATCCATGATATTTTACTGGTTATAATTGAGTATAACATTGAGTGGGTTTAATGAAGGATTATCTGAATAAGAAATTTGCATAAGTGTATATATATACATATTTTACTTTGATTTAGGAATTTTTATATCAAAGTTGTCTTGCCTTGTCAACACTGAAAGTTCATTCCCTTAATCACTTTCATTGTAAGAGATATACTTACCATTATATCTCAAGCAAGATCTGGGATCTCCTTCCTTATCTTTGTCACATCTCAATAATATGAGAACCTGTGACTCTAATAAAAAGAAGCGGGAACACATTCCGCCTTACAAGTACAACTTGCATCTCCCAATTCAGTCTTTACACCCGGGCCCACCACCCCTTAGGCGATGTTGACCCATCATTAATTGAACCAACCGTCAACAGGAATACAACTCGCTATGCGCAATCCAATATCGCCCCAATAATATGAGGACCTGATATTGGGGTCACTATGCATACGTCCTTAATCTTTCGAGAAGCGAAGAGCCCGATCCAAATGGCTTGTATGCAAGAGCTGTCACTTCGGACAGACATCTCCAACATACAATCTCTGGCGATGGAATCCTTCGCCTTGACGGGAGACCATGGATGTCACTTATGTGATCCTCCATATCAAATTCAAATTCTAATTAATCGTTATAAATCATATTCATTATGATTAATTCTTGCAAGGGAAATAACATCTCTATTTATAATAGAGTGTCTTAATTTTAATTTCATTCTAATTAATCTAATCATATTAAATTAATGATCCAATCAATATCCAATAAATATTTTAATTGCTACTTGAAATTATGGTGTTATCTCAAATATGTATTATTTCGAATTTTAATAATTAGAAATACATCATGATTTCTTAAACATTATATTAACCCTACCCGTTGTCATGGCTAGTACCGACGAGAGTGGGACGGACCACATACGTTGCAATCCGCTACCCCAGTGCTCTCCGACTAGACACCATATCCACCCCAGGAAAGGATAATGCAAAATAGATCACTTTGTACTTGAGATGATCATTGATTCTTCAACCGAAATTATACCATATAGTAATAATAATAATAAAACAATTTTGATTAACATTATAATAAGATTTTCTAAACAAATCCCAAATTCTATTCAAGCAACATGTTTATTGGAATGTAGATCATGTAACCAATTAGTGATCTAGATCGCATCTAATCAAATATAGGTTAAGGCAATGTCATTTAAGGGAATAATTATCATCAAATATTTCACAAATATTCATGCATAATTATTCCAGGAAATTAAACAATTTTAATTTCACTAATTAATTAAATGACAATCAGTAGGTTCTTGATTAGAAAAGTATTTCCAGCAGTGACTCTCACTTACTAAAAATGCCATATCTCAATCAATTTAAATCCAAATTAAGCAAAGTAAGTTCTTAAAGTTTGTAATTTGATTTACAATAGAATCTAAATTATTTGCATACATTTCAAGGTATTTCAAATCCGCAATTAACTCTTTAATTACGTTGAGATTCGTTGTTCCCGAAACTGTGGATACATGTTCACTAAAATGAGCATATCCTGAGCAAACGGAATCGAAATCATGCAAACTCATATCCTACGGTTTCCTTATTTAATGGGGAACAAAATTCGGTTATTTTTTTGTTTCAAAAATTTAAACAGTGCCTAAAATAATCCCAAAACAGATATGCGAAAATGAAATGCAAGAAAACTTTCGCAAACCCTAATGAACCCAAGTCGTCCTCGGTTAATGGATCGTATCCAAAACCACCGACCTAAGGTCCTGATACCACTTGAAGGATATGGTTAAATCCTCAATCGCATCATGGAAGCGTGAGCATCATATCGAATACGACGAAGAACGACTAGTCGCACTAGTTGTTTTATGCAGCGGAAATTAAAATTTTTCATTCGACAAAACCACATGATCCAAGAGCACTTCTCAGATTGTTTCGTCTAAACCACAAAATAGTAATAGGATTACCTCTTGAAACATGGTTATGATCGAGTCTCTAATCGAAGAGACCTCCTGTCTCAAGTCCGATCCGACGGAGGAGACGCTTGCGAGAACGGGGATGAATCGCCTGCTTCTCGCAATCCATTTTTATGATCCAAGCGGCAGATCTCCTGATCTTGACACACGAGATCCGACATCTTCTTCACGAGCAAGGTGCACCAAAGGAGACAGAGATCCACGAGCAAACAATTGGGCAGCATGACGACGCTGCGGCGATGGAGACTCCCTCTAGGGCATCCATGGTGGACGACCATGAGAGAGGAAGAGAGAGGGCTGACGGGTAGAGAGAGAGATACTTATGTTCTCTTGTGTGTTTTTGTCTAAAGAAGAGCAAAGGGGTGCCTCTCCTTTTATAATATTTCAGAATCCATGGATTTCAATCCATGAGCAACACAAATCCAATAGCTCTCATTGATTGTGTTTTTCAATGGTTAAGATTTTGTTAATAAAAAACCAACAACAATTAATTTAATAAAAATCAAATATATATTAAATATAATTTGATTTATATCAAATCAATCTCCATTGGAGAAAATAGGAAGGAGGCAACCCTCTTTCCATAAGAAGGGTGGACGACCACCACATTCCTTATAGGAATTGTGGCCGTCCACTCTTCCTATATGGAAGGTGGATGTCTATCTCCTATTACATGAGATTACATTATCTCATGATTCTTTCCAATATTTGGAACAACTTTTGTTGCAAATTATTTCAAAAAAATAAATCCACTTTATTTTGTGAACATTGCAATCATGCCATTGGAAATTTGTGAATCACATTCACAAGCCAAAATAAAATGTAAATTATATTTTCAATTTAATGTCCAATGTGTCCGATTCACATCAACATTTAATTAACAAATGTAAATTACAAATAGCTCTCTCTTATATATTATAAATCATATTTATAATATATATGACTAATATGTATATTGCTATTCACATTATTCATATCCATGATAATTAAATCATATTTAATCATCTTCGATCTCTATTCTCATGTGCCCAAATAATATAAATCACATTCACATTGTTTTCATCTTTGATAATCAAATAACATTTTATTATCTAAGATATATCTCTTTATAATATGAATCGAATTCATATTAATCATGATAATTAAATCACATTTAAATATCAATTTTCTCAATGCTCGGATACACATATCAATAATGAAATTATCCTGAACCCTTTCAAGGATAATGCGCTTTCTCTGCGAATACTTGGAGATAAGGACAGGACGATTGTATTGTTCCACGTATAATGACTTGGATATTGAGATCATATCTCAAATCCAGATCGCGGGCATCCCATAGATGCTTGATTAAATCAAGACCGCAAATCTAATCTTCTCATTGCATCTGAATCACATTCAGATCAAAGTTCAACATTTGGACTAAGATTAGATTACTTCTCTACTGAGAGGAGTCACTAAAATCCAGACCCGTTTCATCACTCCCTAGGAATGGAAGCGTCATGGTTATACAATCGTTTATGATCACATCACCCTCAAGTATTCCCAATACCTGTACATCCTGCATACTGGAAGACTCAGAATAAGCTCGATGTATTGGATCAAATTTATACTGTCTACTTCATGATTTTATCAGTAAGTTTCTCATTCGATAATTGAGAGTTGGTATCGCTCATATACTTTCCAAAAGCATATATCATACATAGGTCTTGATCATATACTTTCCAAAAGTATATATCAAACCTACAAATTCAGTTAAGCTTCCAAAGCGAGATGACCGTGCACGGAATTTAATTCTTCCCATTATCTCATGAGTGAGCTCATGTCTTCCGGTTTAGTAACTGAACATGTATGATCCCTTTGAGATATCGTATTACTCATATGCCCTTATATCCACACCAACGCGCCGGTGTATAGACCTTGGTTAGGTCATCAACCAATTGGTCTGCCAAATGTACATACTCAGACATATAGCAACACATCTGTCTCCGGTTAGAGGATGTGTGCATGTATCGTGACAGCATACGATATAGGACTTTGGTTATCTCGATCTCGTTAGGTCAACTCTTTGACCTAATTAATCTGACACCTCTGACTCTCTATTCCTATGCAGAGGACCTGCATCAAGAGGTCCGTCAGATATCAGCCTAATTGAGAAAGGATTGCCATCTCCTTCTCAGGCTGGAGATTATCTCTTAACAATCATTTGACGGTGCTTGATGAGTCCTCAATCTAACCCTTTAGATATTCCCCTAAGCACCGGCCTGTATAATTCAATAATTGAATCAACAGCTTCATGATCATTGAGATGGCCATGGTACATAACCTTAATTATACTAAGGGACCTATTATGCAAATTTATTTATTCTTAATTTCATATCAGGGAATGATATTCACAATAACATTTATTGCATAATGGCTCGCCATGGGCTCGCATGTCCAACAATCTCCCACCAGCCAAAGAGCCATTAATAGGCTAATCATTTAAACCCGTACTCATATGACAATCATAGGCTATTTAGAAAATAACTAGGTAAGCTGATCAGTCAATATGTTCCTGCGAGACTACGCCAAGTCCTTTTACGACACTTGTATATCCCCAGTAACAGTGCTCGCATCTAATGCGAAAGTTGCATTTTATGCAACCAATACTCAATCTTGTTAGTTATAGTGTCCTTGACACTACAGCTTAACAATTATCATAACCCATATTTCCATAATCCTTATCAGAATACTCTTATTCCCGGAGATCACTATCTCTTAAGGTATCCACAGTTAAGACCTTTAATCTATAAAGTCTTAAGTTTTTGAAGATAAGACTTTGAGATCACTATCTCAAAAATCTTGTCATCTATGAAGATTTTGTTACTACTGCAATCAAGTGTTTTTTTCTCCATATTAGGATTAGTAAGAGTTTACTACTCCCACTACATGGCAGATATCTGGCTTTTGTACACATCTAGCATACACTCAGCTTCTCGTAACTGATGCACAAGTGCAAGCAGTTCTAGCATTCACTTCCTCAACTCTTTGAGGTGCTATCCCTTTAGATAGGTCAATACCATATCTTAAGGGATGGAAGCCTTTCTTGGATTTTTCTAGAAAACGAAATATATCCAAGGTGTACCATTAATGTGATAGTCTCAATACCCTCTTCTCTATGCTTCTGAACACCCTCAGAACTAAGATCCAAGAGGTATCTTTGGGATCATATCTTAGGTTATGGAACAAACAGATTATAAAATACTTATTATAATCCTTATATCATTTTAAATGATTAGGATATCATCTACATTTAGCACGATGAACAGAAAGGCACTCCCACTAAGCTGCACATGGCTCGTCAATATTTTATATGAAATCATAACATTTATAATTTCATCAAATCATATGGTCCAACTTCAAGAAGCTTATTTTGAGTCCACAGATGGATTCCTTAGCTTGCAAACCTTACTTTCCTCAACCATGAAGCCTTGGGGCTACTTCATGTGAATATCCTCAGAGAGGTGTTCATAGAGGAATGCAATCTTGACTTACATATCTTGAAGATCCATTTACACCTTTATGGGTCTTACCCATATAGGTGGATCCTCGAGGGTCCATATACAACACTTGTATATGAAGTCTACTTTAGACTTTTATTGCTAACATCCATCTATCCATGTTATGATCTTTAGAAGTTTCATCACATGAAGTCCGATCATTTGTCAGATTTAATCAACACATGGAATTCATCCTCAAACTCATTTGAAGAAGTATTAGTATTTCATCTTTAATTGTCCTTTTAGTTCCCTATTTCAGGAGCCTCATTATCTTCTCAAGATTAAATGAGTTCCTATACTTCATTTTCTTCTTGATTCTCAAGAGATTCATCCTTTAAGAATCATATTCTTAGAGATGAGATCTTTTAAGAATCTCAAGGTCATAAAGTAGGTATCCAATACCATCCTTTATTTTCCTAATGAAGCTGCACTTTCTAGTGCTCAATTCCAGCTTACTTGCTTGGAATCTCATTAAGGATATATAATGTAATCTCTACTACATATATACCTAGAAACTAAGAGGAAATTATGCTAAAATTCATCATTGATCAAATCATATCACACATGATCCAATTGTATCTCCCTATAACTCCATTGAGTCAAGGTGTATTAGGAGGATTGAGATTGAAATGATATTCATATCTCCACAAGGTATTCTTTTGAACATATCTAGCTGGTACTTGCTACCTATATTAGATCAAATTCATTTTATCGTCCTTCAAAATTTTGTTCTAAACCAAAAATAATGGAATCTTTGAACATTTCAAAGGTTTCTTTAGGTGAAGAGAAGAAATCTCATATCATACATAATCATCAATAAATATCACATGTCCATAATGTTTATTATGATATAGATGATCCACATACATCATTATGTATGCGATTCTGAATACCTTGACATCTTACACCATTCCCAAAGAAGGGTGTATTGGACATTTTTACTTTGAATACAATATTCATAAGTATGTAAGTTGTGAAATTTTAGACATTCTAAAGTTTCATCTCTTACTAATCTATTGATCAAACCAATAGACAAATGTCCAAGGCTTGATGCGAGATCATCGTCAAATGACCTTCATCCTCCTATTGATCTTAAGGTTTATTTTAGTATTTTGAAGTGTTAATGAACCGGTCATTAATTTTCTAATTCAGTGGAGTCCACTAGATTTTAGATTGTCGTTTGAAATATCTCCATCATAATTCTTTATGATAGATTTATTACAAAATTCATGTTTATTTCCAACATTTAGAAATAAACAATGAGTGTATTCTTATATCTAGGTCATAGAGACATTCTCTAAGACTGAGGGCTCTCCCACTGAAATTAACAAGTCTATCAATCCAACGAAGATTGTTGCAACAATTGCATCAATATCCATGTGGATAACTATAAACCTTAAGATCAAATTTTCCAGTCTTCTAAAACATATGCAACCCATTGCAAGTTTGTTAGAAGACTGAGATTCAATTAATAGACTTTATCTTATCAAATAAGAAAGTCAATTTCAATGATTTATGTAGGTTATTTTGATGCTCTATCCGAGTCCTTCTCTAAGGATTCTAGACAGACTTGATAGTCATACTATCAAAACATTAACTTATTGCAGTATTGACATTCATCCAACTCTTTGGATGTCATATGGAAGTCACAGATGTACAGTCAACTCTTCGATTTTCCTTCACATCTTGGGTCCGACCCATGCTTCCACTGTGATCCCTTTATCTATAAGCAACCCAATGTTCAAGACAAAGAATCTCTTATGTTAAGCTCATAGGAATTCAATGTAAGATCATTTCAACATTTATACATGCTTCATTAAATTCATACAATATGAATATTATGAAGCTTCATGAATGACTAGAGTATAGACAGTAGAACGATGACACTCATCGTATCTACATCCATCTAAACTCTTGAAACATTGGTTCAGGTAGGTATTCAAACATTTTGAATACATCAACTCTTATAGAGCTACCATTATTCACGATGTAGTGAACCATGTCATACATGATAAATGTCAAGAGCACATATGTATGCCAAAATATCTTCTTAGATTTTTAAAAGGATTAATTGACAATTGCAATCATCATCGATGTATCACTTACAAAGTACATCCGATGAGAGATCAAGACTACAGAGACATACAAACCCTAGGGTTGTAGTTCTATTATCTATTTAATTGTCATTCCTCATTATTGTGAGGAAACTTGCACATTGCAACCATATACATTATGTGTCCAACTGTAAGTACAATATCTGGATCATGAGTCCAATCCATGATATTTTACTTGTTATTATTGAGTATAATATTGAGTAGGTTTAATGAAGGATTATCTAAAATAAGAAATTTGCATAAGTGTATATATTTATTTATATATATATATATACATATTTTACTTTGATTTAGGAATTTTTATATCAAAGTTGTCTTGCCTTGTCAACACTGAAAGTTCATTCCCTTAATCACTTTCAATGTAAAAGATATACTTACCATTATATCTCAAGCAAGATCTGTGATCTCCTTCCTTATCTTTGTCACATCCCAATAATATGAGAACCTGTGACTCCGATAAAAAGAAGCGGGAACACATTTCGCCTTGTAAGTCCAACTTGTATCTCGCAATTCGGTCTTTAACACCTGGGCCCACCACCCCTAAGGTGATGTTGACCCGTCATTAATTGAACCAACCGTCAACAGGTATACAACTCGCTATGCACAATCCAATATCGCCCCAATAATATGAGGACCCGATATTGGGGTCACTACGCATACGTCCTTACTCTTTCGAGAAGCGAAGAGCCCGATCCAAATGGCTTGTATGCAGGAGCTGTCACTTCGGACAGGCATCTCCGACATACAATCTTTGGCGACGGAACCCTTCGCCTTGACGAGAGACCATCACTTATGTGATCCTCCATATCATATTCAAATTCTAATTAATCATTATGAATCATATTCATTATGATTAATTCTAGAAAGGGAAATAACATCACTTTTTATAATAAAGTGTCATAATTTTAATTAGATTCAAATTAATCTAATCATATTAAATTAATGATCCAATCATTATCCAACAAACATTTTAGTTGCTACTTGAAATTATGGTATTATCTCAAATATGTATTATTTCGAATTTTAATAATTAGAAATACATCATGATTTCTTAAGCATTATACTAACCCTACCCATTGTCATGGCCAGTACCGACGAGAGTGGGACGGACCACATACGTTGCAATCCGCTGCCCCAATGCTCTCCGACTAGACACCATATCCACCTCGGGAAATGATAATGCAAAATAGATCACTTTGTACTTGAGATGATCATTGGTTCTTCAACTGAAAATATACCATATAATAATAATAATCAAAACAATTTTGATTAACATTATAATAAGATTTGCCAAACAAATCCTAAATCATATTCAAGCAACATGTTTGTTGGAATGTAGATCATGTAGATCATGTAACCAATTAGTGATCTAGATCACATCTAATCAAATATAGGTTCAGGCAATGTCATTTAAGGGAATAATTATCATCAAATATTTCACAAATATTTATGCACAATTATTCCAGGAAATTAAACAATTTTAATTTCACTAATTGATTAAATGACAATCACTAGATTCTTGATTAGGAAAGTATTTCCAGCAGTGACCCTCACTTACTAAAAATACCATATCTCAATCAATTTAAATCAAAATTAAACAAAGTAAGTTCTTAAATTTTGCTAATTCTATTTACAACATAACCTAAGTGATTTGCATGCATTTCAAGGTGTTTCAAATCCGCAATTAACTCTTTAATTACGTTGAGTTTCGCTGTCCCCGAAACTGTGGATACATGTTCACTAAAATGAGCATATCTTGAGCAAATGGAATCGAAATCACTCAAACTCAGATACTACAGTTTCCTTATTTAATGGGGAAGAAAATTAAATTATTATTTTCGTTCTTAAACAATTTAAACAGTACCGAAAATAATCTCAAAACAGAGATGCGAAAATGAAATGCAAGAAAACTTTCGCAAACCCTAATGAACCCAAGTCATCCTCGGTTAATGGATCGTATCCAAAACCACCGACCTAAGGATCTGATACCACTTGAAGGATATGGTGAAATCCTCAAGCGCATCACGGAAGAGTGAGCATCGTATCGAATACGATGAAGAACGACTAGTCGCACTAAATGTTCTATGTAGCGGAAATTAAAATTTTTCATGCGACGAAACCACTTTATCCAAGAGCATTTATCGGATCGTTTCGTCTAAACCATAAAAAAGTAATAGGATTATCAATTGAAGTGTGGTTGCGATCGAGTCTCTAAACGAAGAGACCTCCTGTCTCAATTCCGATCCGACGGAGGAGATGCTTGCGAGCGCGGGGATGAATCGCGTGCTTCTCGCAATCCATGTTGATTATCCAAACGGTGGATCTCCTGATCTCGACACACGAGATCCGATGTCTTCTTCACAAGCGAGGTGCACCAAAGGAGACGGAGATCCACGAGCAAACAATTGGGCAGCATGATGACGCTGCGGCGATGGAGACTCCTTCTAGGGCATCCATGGTGGACGGCCATGAGAGAGGAAGAGAGAGGGCTGACGTGTAGAGAGAGAGACTTATGTTCTCTTGTATGTTTTTGTGTAAAGAAGAGCAAAGGTGTGTCTCTCCTTTTATAATATTTTGGGATCCATGGATCTCAATCCATGAGCAACACAAATCAGATGGCTCTTACTGATTGTGTTTCTTTCAATGACTAAGATTTTGTCGGTAAAAAATCAACAACAATTAATTTAATAAAAATCAAATATATATTAAATATAATTTTATTTATATCAAATCAATCTCTATCGGAGAAAATAGGAAGGAGACAATCCTCTTTCCATAAGGAGGGTGGACGGCCACCACATTCCTTATAGGAATTGTGGACGTCCACTCTTCCTATATGGAAGGTGGATGTCTATCTCCTATTACATGAGATTACATTATCTCATGATTCTCTCCAATATTTGCAACAACTTTTGTTACAAATTATTTCACAAAAATAAATCCATTTTATTTTGTGAACATTGCAATCGTGCCATTGGAAATTTGTGAATTTCATTCACAAGCCAAAATAAAATGTAATTTACATTTTCAATTTAATGTTCAATGTGAATCCAATTCACATCAACATTTAATTAACAAATGTAAATTACAAATAGCTCTCTCTTATATATTATAAATCATATTTATAATATATATGACTAATATGGATATTGCTATCCACATTATTCATATCCATGATAATTAAATCACATTTAATCATCTTGGATCTCTATTCTCATGTGCCCAAATAGTATGAATCACATTTACATTGTTTTCATCTTTGATAATCAAATCATATTTTATTATCTAAGATAGCTCTCTTTATAATATGAATCGAATTCATATTAATCATGATAATTAAATCACATTTAAATATCAATTTTCTCAATGCTCGGATACCATATCAATAATGAAATTATCTTGAACCCTTTCAAGGATAATGCACTTTCTCTGCGAATACTTGGAGATAAGGATACGACGATTGTATTTTTCCACGTATAGTGACTTGGATATTGAGATCATATCTCAGATCCAGATCACGGGCCTCCCATAGATGCTTTATTAAATCAAGACTGAAAATCTAATCTTCTCATTGCATCTGAATCACATTCAGATCAATGTTCAACATTTGGACTAAGATCAGATTACTTCTCTACTGAGAGGAGCCACTAAAATTTAGACTTGTTTCATCACTCCCTAGTAATGGAAGCGTCATCGTTATACAATCGTGTATGATCACATCACCCTCAGGTATTCCCAATACCTGTATACCCTGCATACTGGAAGACTCAGAATAAGCTCGAAGTATTGGATCAACTTTATATTGTCTACTTTATGGTTTTATCAGTAAGTTTCTCATTCGATCATTGGGAGTTGATATCAATCATATACTTTCCAAAAGCATATATCATACCTAGGTCTTGATCATATACTTTCCAAAAGTATATATCAAACCTACAAATTCAGTCAAGCTTCCAAAGCGAGATGACCATGCACGGATATTGATTCTTCCCAATATCTCATGAGTGAGCTCATGTCTTCTGATTCAGTAACTGAACCTGTATGACCCCTTTGAGAGATCGTATTACTCATATGCCCTTGTATGTACATCAGCGTGCCGGTGTATAGACCTTGGTTATGTCATCAACCTATTGGTCTGCCAAATATACATACTCAGACATATAGCAACACATCTGTCTCCGGTCAGAGGATGTGTGCCTTTATCATGACAGCATACGATATAGGACTTTGGTTATCTCGATCTCGTTAGGTCAACTCTTTGACCTAACTAATCCGATACCTCCGAATCTCTATTCCTATGCAGAGGACCTGCATCAAGAGGTCGGTCAGATATTAGCCTAATTAAGAAAGGATTGCCATCTCCTACTCTGGATGGAGATTATCTCTTAACAATCATTTGACGATGCTTGATGAGTCCTCAATCTAACCCTTTAGATATTCATCCAAGCACCAACCTCTATGATTCCATAATTGAATCAACAGTTGTATGATCATTAAGATGGCCATGGTACATAATCCTAATTTTTCTAAGGAACCTATTATGCAAATTATTTATTCTTCATTTCAGATCAGGTAATGATATTCGCAATAACATTTATTGCATAATGGCTCGCCGTGGGCTCGCATGTCCAACACTATGAACATATATGATTCCTTTGAGAGATCTTACCTCTTATATGTCTCCATATGCACACCAAGCATCGGTATATGGACCTTGACAAGGTCACTAACCTATTGCATTGTTAAATGTACATACTCAAGCACAGATACATATATATCTCGAATCAAAGGATGTGTGTCTGATTATGTCAGTTACGATTCTGGTCGTAGTTTATCTCGACCTCATCACGTCAACTTTTTGACTTGATTATTCCAACACTTCTAAATTTCCATTCTCATGCATAGGACATGCATCAATAAGTCGATCGGAAATCAATCTTTAGAGAAAGATCACCATCTCTTTCTCAGACTGGAGATCTTATATTGAATATCTCATGTTTAAAGTTAGTTGTGTTCTCTCAGTTGAACAATATTCAATATAGTCATGGTACATGACCCTAATTATAAAAAGGGATCTTAATATTAAGTGTATTCATAATATTTCAGATGGAAAATATAAAACAATAACTTTTATTGCATTTATAGGTTGCCAAGGGCATTCAACTCCAATAGTTCCCCCAAACCCTTAGAGTCATTCATGTACAACTCTTAACCCCATATTCATTACATGCTAGTCCAAAACCTTTTGGGTCAACGGCTTGGTTAGCGCCATGATTCGATGCCCTTGCGCATCAGTCGTGGGAAACCTAATGTATGCCATGATGTATACTAGACCATATATCTTCCATGTAGTGGGAGTGGTAAGCCGTTACCAATCTTTCTATGGAGAGAAACACTGTACTACAATATAGAGCATCTTCAAATACCTAAGAAAAACTCAAGACTACATCTTGATTTATGGAGATAATGATCGCCAAGTCTCAGGGTACACTGATTCTGACTTCTGATTAGATATGGATAATAGGAAATAACCTCAGGGTTCTTATTCATATTGAATGGTGGTGTTGTGGCATGGAAAAACAAGAAGCAGGACATCATGACTACTTTAACAATGAAGCAGAATGCATAGCTGCATCGGATGCTACTAAAGAAGTTGTGTGGCGACACAAGTTCATTCAGGAACTTGATATACTTTCCTCATCAGAATCTCCCATTCCATTGCTCTGCGATAATGCGGGTGCCATAGTGCAAGCGAAGGAACCCCGCTGGTATGAAAGAAGCAAGAATATTGAGAGTAAATGTCCCACCATATGGGAAATCCAGAAGCGTGGTGATATCACGATCATTAAGGTTTCCTTTGTCGAAAACATTGTTTCTTTTCCTCAATAGCTTGAGGAGACATCCCTTTAGATATGTGAATACCATCTCTTAAGGAAAGGAAGACTTTCTTAGAATTATCCATACAGAATCTTTCCAAGATCTTCTTGATGTATCCTTGTTGAGACATTCCTAAATTGTCTATTTCTGAACAATTTCAAACCCGAGATATAAGAAGAATATATAAGATCTTTCATCTCAAACGTATTGGACAACCAGATCTTAACACTAACCGTTATCCATGTATCATTCCCAATGATAAGGATGTCATCCACATAAAGATAATGAACATTATATCACTCTCTCTAAGCTTCTTTTACATACATGATTCATCCATATTCTGCACAAAATCATAATTCTTTATGGTTTCATAGAATCGGAGGTTCTAAATACAAGAAGTTTGTGTTAAGCCCATAGATGGATTTCTTTAGCTTGCACACTTTTCCTTCCTCAACTATGAAGCCCTGGAGCTACTCCATATAGATATCCTCTTCGAGGTATCAATTGATAAAAGTGGTCCTGACATCCATCTGCCAGATGTCATCATTCAGATGTGCAACTATAGCAACCAATGCCCTGATGGATTTGAGCATGGCCACAGGAGAGAATGTTTCATAGTAATCGATGCCTTATCTCTATGTCTAGCCCTTGTCTATGAGGAGTGTTTTGAAGGTATCTACCCTTGAATATCCATTTGCACCCAATGGATTTTACCACTTTAGGTGGATCTTCGAGGGTCCATACATTACTCTTGTGCATGGAGTCTATCTCAGACTTTATTGCTAGCATCCAGCTATCCATGTCGTGACCACCCAATGATTCATTGAATGAAGTTATATCATCATTATACTCCTCTTATACATTGAATCCATACCTTTTAGGTTGTCTTACAACCCTAGAACTCATTCTAAGAGGTATGATTGTGTCACTCTCAATTATCTCTTCAGTTTCTGTTGTAGGAACTTCATCGGTCTTGTTAAATTTAATTAGTTCCTATTTCTTATTTTCTTCACTTCTAAGGAATCTACCTTCTTGAAATTCCATATCTAAAAATAAATACCTTTCGAGTCTCAAGATCATAAAGTTGGTATCCAATACCATTAGCCAATGAAGTAACACTCTCTAGTGTGAGATTTTGGCTTGCTTGCATCGATGTTTTTAACATGGACCAAACAACCCTAAATTCTCAAGTGTGGTACACCTGGCTTTGTACCATACCAAAGCTCATGATGGGTTTTAGGTACAGATATTGATGGAATCTTGTTTAGGACATAAGATGCAATCTCTATTGCATATCCCTAGAATCTGAGAGGTAAGTTTGTTTTACTCATCATTGATCTTACCATGTCCAACATAGTTCTTTTGCATCTCTCTGCAACTCCGTTGAGTTGAGGAATACCGGAAGGAGTGATATTGGAAATAATTCCTCTCTCTTTAAGGTATTCTTTGACTTCAACTGAGAGGTATTCACCACCTCGGTCAGATCGATTCTGTTTTATCTTATTTCCTATTTAGTTCTCAACTAAAGCAATCAATTCTTTGAATTTTTCGAAGGTTTCATGTTTGCGACGTAACAATAAGACAAAACCATGCTACGGATGGTCATTAATAAAGGTCACATAATATTGATGTCCATTTCAAGTAGTAGTACAACATAGACTGCATACATCAGTATGTAGTAGCTCTAATACTACATAATTCATCTTTCTTAGAGAAGGTTTCCTGGAAACTTTCATATGAATATAATATTTGCAAGTTGGTTAATCACAATCTTCTAGAAAATCCAACGGTCTGTCTTCTATCAGTCTATTGATTATATCAAGAGGCACATGTCCAAGTCTTTGATGCCATATCATGGTTAAATAATGTCCATCCTCCTTTGATCATTTATGGGTTTTATATTATTATTAATGTTATTAGTGGTATTAACATTCATAACACATTCATGCATATTCAGTTCATAGAGTCCTCATATTGTTAATAAATCATCTTCCACAAAATTACCATAATGATTCATGATAAGTAATGCATAAAAGGAATGAATATCCATGTCCAACTAATTTAGATACAAATAAAAGGTTCCTTCTAGCATCAAAAACATATAGAAATTCTCTGATAATTAGGACTCTTTCACTAGATGACGATAGTCTGCACGTCCCAGTAGCGACTGTTGTAATGATTGCATCAAATCCCATCTGGATGACTATATCCTCTTCATTAAGATTTATGTTGTCTTGAAAAACTAATTGCATACATGTGAAGAAGCACCAGAATCAACAACCCAACTTCCTTATCGTCCTACAAGTAAGTTGGTTTCGATGATGAATATACCTTCTTATATACAAGAGTAATACCTTTATCCTTCTTTAAGGACTTTAAGTATTATGGATGGTTACTCTTACATAATCATGGCTTATTTTAGTGATGGTAGATCTCTATGTATATCAGATGTGTTGAAGCTTTGGATGATTGATCAATAGTTTGACATTTCTTCTTCTCTTGTATCGGACCTTTCCGAGATCCACGCTTCCTCTCGTTCCTCCCTTTTAACCTGTACAATCATTGCACTACTAGAGAGATATGCTTTCTTCATAATATCCTCCACAAACCGTAATATAGAAAGAGTATGGTTCACACCACCATACATCTCCTTTAGATTGATTAGGATGTAATTAGCAGATTCAATGTTTATAAGTTGCTTTTAAAGCATATTAGACAATGATCCAAGAATATAACAATGGGCAATTGAGTGATCCTCATCCCACTTCTTATTCAACTCACATGCGTCCTTTATCTGAGGGTTCACTTCACAAATAAGATCACATGCTTTATGTGTTCTGTCTCAAGTACGAGTTCTCCAATTCGAATAATTTGTATGAGTCAAATGTTTGACCTTAAGAAGATTATTAAGTAGGTTGAAAGACTTCATATGGAACAAAAGGAAAAATAGAGTCCACTATAATATCTTGATTAATGATATTAAATAATTTAATATTTTAAATCAAGAGTTATCGTATTTTTTATACTTTTAAATACTTACCCTTATTAAGCTTTCAAAACATGAGACAGGCTAACCAAAGGCCTCACTACGAGATCTGAGTCTCCGTTCCATTTTCATTGCCCCTCAATAATATGAGAAAATGCAACTACGATGAAATAAGTGAAAACTCTTTCCTCCTTACAAATCCAACTTATATTATCAGTTAGGTCTTCAACACCCACTCCCACACATATATAGAGTTAGCATGTTGTCAATTAAACCAACAGTCAATGAGCGAATATCTAATTATGCTATGTGAAATCAAATGCTGCCTAAATAATATGGGGAACTATATTGGGTTCACCATGTGTACGTCCTATCTCTTTCGAGAAACGAAGAATCTAATTCCATGCTATTTCTACTCCGGATTCATGACTATGCATGAGCATCTCCAAAAATGGAACCCATGGTTATGGAGTTTTTCACAATGACGGACGACCATGGATGTTAACATACGACTTAATCCATATCATATTTAAATTAATGTTTAATCATTTCAAATGATACTCTTATGATTAATCTAAGGGATAGAGCTAGGATATATGTTTATTGTCATATTTTTAATCTAGCTAAAATAATGATACTTATTTGATCCTAGTTAGGGGTTGATCCTTTTATGCACTTGATGTTACCATTTAATATTACACTCTCACTTAGTAAAATTTAATGATCAAATTTTAGTTGTTAAAGTACATCATGAATCCTCATGCTACCTTTCCTCGAAACGGATCCAATCAGGTCTGACAAATAATGCCAACATGGTGTACTTCCACTACAAGTGCGATGCAGTATGATAATTAAGTAACATATTAGCATATACATGGCTTAGATACCTTCACCATTCCAATTCGAGATAAAACAATTCGTACATATTGTGCGAAGGAGATATTATCATTCTTTCAACATTGTAAGATACTATATAGTAACTCTCAGAAATTTCAGTATATTTAGAACTCTTTAATTTCCCAAAATGTCTCGTGCAAAAATATAGATACTTTTTGAATTCAAATACTTCTTTTTAAATTCAAAAAATCTAGTGCAACAATCTAGATAATTCTTTGAATTGAAACAAATTCAATTGCGAAAGATGTCTATTGCAACAATCTAGAGAATTCGTGAAATCAATAAATTAATTCCACAATTTATAATTACATTGTATCCATTCAAGTAAATAAATAGACAGGTAAATATGAAGTAAAAACATTGCATACTTCCAAAATAAACAAACAATGATTTCAGATTCAAATTTGCAAGCTATGACCATCACACTTCAAATTAGAAAGCATCATATAACTCGAAATAAAATTAGAAATTACCTAAATTATTTCTAAAATATTAATTTGAACTTCTGATGTAAATATACAAATATATTTACATCAATTTTGAGTCCCAAAATATGAGAAACAGGTCAGTTAAAACAATCAAGTCCTCTTCCAACTCCATATATGGAGAAGTCTAATTTCTTGAGGTTGCACGATCGAAATAGTATGAAATTTTTCACGCTAATCAAATTAATGGCTTATTAGTCAGTATTTTATCTTATTATATGATCCAAAATAGTAGCTAAAAATCAATATTTTTTGCTACAGTCTTTAGTCGAAATCTGAGTCTGTGATCATTTTAACATCTACATTTTTTCTCGAATGTCACCAACAATCGGTGCATATTTTGGGAATAAATGCAGACTTTATAGACATCATTTATATTCCAAAATATGTTTAAAATAGGAAATAATAGTAGCAACTTCAAAAGTCGTTGAATCAATTGAATCGTTAAAACTATCACACGATAATGTACCCCATAATTTGAATAATCTAGTCGATTATTTATCATAATTGGATGCAATAAAAATCCTCAAAACCGAGATCTGATACGAATTGAAGAGAGTGAAATAATGATTTTACAATAGGGTCGTACAAGTTCACAAGGTGATATTGCATTCGCTAATGTACCGCTCAAGAAGATGATGAAATTCAACAATTAAACCACAATAGATATAGAAATGAAAGCAAAATAAATGTGGAGTTAAATTTTATTATAACTCCACCAAATGCCTATATAGGTGCAAGTTATGTGTAGAGTTTCGAACAAAGGAAGCAAACATGATAGATTGTGCAATGATGTGTATACTCTTCTTATCTTTTTATTGTCTTTTTGTGTATGTTTTTAAATAAATATTTTTTTACGGATTTTAGTTTTGTATTTTTTATTTGTTTTCGATTTTATAATTTCTATTTTATTGTTTATAATTTTTTGATTTTAAATTTCTTTTTTTAATAAAATCAAACTTATATATAATTATATATTAATACACGATAATATGATTATAAATTCTACTTAAATTAGCATAATAAAATGTTTCTGTATTTTTATCTTTTTCTACTATTTTTGTGATTTTTTAGATATTTTTGTTAAGTTTCAGGTATTTTTAAAATCAGAAAATTTCGAAAATAGTAACTAAATATATAGGTTGAATTGATTTGAAGATTTAAAATAACAAAAAGGGTCAAAATATCTACAAATTAATTATAAAAATAATATATATGATAAAGAAAATTTAGAGATATAGATAAATATTTTTTTATTTTTAAAAGATTTTTTATAAATTTTATAAGGATTTTGTAGTTTTTAAATTCTTAAAGTTTTCTTTTTTCTATTTTAGTGGTTTTTGATCTAGAGCCACAAAAATACAATAATTTAATAATGCAGATTTTTTGGAATTTTTAAAAATTTTTAGTATTTTCTATTTTTTTACTGAAATGAGGACAATACATGCTATTTCTTATTATTAAATAGGAAAAATCCCTAATATGAAAAACTAAAAATATAGCGTGAAAACGCATGTTAGCAGGCACTTAATCCTATATTTCATAATTTTTGGAGCACGATTGATATTTTTAGAAATTAGAATACAAGCACAAAAATAAATAAACTAGAAAGGGTATATTTTCAATTAAACTAGATGTAAGGAGCAACAATGTAAATTACCCAAAAGTTTACAACTAATATTAAAGTTTAAATATTAAACTGAAATACAAAAAACCATGAGGGGTTACATGCAAAATGCCCACCTCACGTGGGACCGCACTTGTGGTGAGCTGGACTAGACTCCGCAATATGCAATAAACTCAAGGCCCAACATGCAAAATGTCCACAAATTATAAAGTGTTTTAAATTATTTACATGACTAAAAGAAAATGTGACAAAAATAGAGGTAGGAAATGTTATTTACCCTCTATAGATGCGGATTGGATGGCTAAAGGCACCTCATTTGCCATACGACGTGCTCTCCTTGCGTGATGACTGTTTGTAGCCAACATATGAGATTAGATCTCACGGAGGAGATCAACGATCGTGGCTCCTCTAATCTGATGGTAATCGCTCAATTTGGAGAAGGATCAAGACCGGATGGCTGGCGAAGACAGTGGAAGAACAAGCGAAGAACTCGCATCTGGCGAGCTTTGATCTGGTGTGTAGCACTTGAGAGTCCTCCGATGGTCTTTTAATGCTCCTACCACCTCTATGTGTCTCCCCAATGCTCCAAAGATGTTTGTAGATAACTAATTGGTCCTAGGAGCTCGAAGCTTCATCTACGAACCTGGGAAGTGTGCTCGAGATAAACTAGGGCTCAGGCACCCCTTTCAAGTTCTGCAAAGAGGGTAGAAATACTCGCGATGTACAGGGGATGGTCTTGACCTTTATTGGTGGCAGTTGGAGGATGAAATGATGAGGGTGATTGAGGTTCGCTATGTGGTGGACTTAGACCTTGAAGTCTAGAACCAAAGGGGAACTGATTGAGCAAGGTGGTGTGTGAGATGGAGAAGCAAAGGGGTATTGACTTGGAATGGTCGGCGGGAGGTAGAACAATGTGTGACGACGTCTCCTCTTATGATAAATCATCCTCGTGGAGACAGATATTCCCTTCAGGTTCCAGGTGCTCCTGGTCTTTACAACCGAATGGGGTAAGAAGTTAGAAGAATGGGAAGAGAAGTGGGAATAGAACAGTGTAGTCTTCATTCCCTTGTGAAGTCGGTCAGTGTAACCGATTCTTCACCAAGAAGTAGGCTTTTTCTGCAGCTCAAATTTTTGTGGAATTATTGGGTGCAGGATTCTTTGGATATTTTCTTTGACTTTTCATGGCTTCTGCATTCTTGTTTGTGCCCTGGTGGATATAGCATCTTTTGTTCCACCCACTTTTTTGGGTCCACCAGTAGAACTTTCCTCAATCGAAGCATTATTTCAACCCATCTCCAGTCTTTATATATCATTGTTATAAAAAAGAAGTGGGTTAGAATACATGTGTCAGCAATACCCAAGAATGGTTCATGAGCCATCCTTGACGAAGCGGCCTTGCATCATCCCGACATAGACTCCAAGATTTTTCAACAGTCCATTTGAGTTGAGCTAAGTACTAGGTGTGAGGTTTCCAGTCAAGTTATTGTCTCAAGAGTCTTAGTATGATATGGATGGTTCTATTTAGGCACATTGAATTGACTCATGAACATAGTCTATTGAATCTAAAGAATAAAGTCAAGGTGAGATGAAATGTCTCTACTTCCGATCCTCAATGGGTTCCTCTGAAATTAAGTATATTAAGGTCTATTCTAAGCTCCAATCTTCATATTGTATTTTCACTTGTTCACTTGTCTACGTTATCCTGAAAAATGCGAATGCTATTATTGAGTAGGATCTTTCGGGTTTTAAATTATTGATGTGAAATAAATGTGCAATGGTCCTTGCAACCCAAATAATCTCGCAACAAACAAACAAATTTATTTATTTTTGTTCTCAAGCTGAATTAATTATAAAAGAAATGTAGCAAGAGAAATTTTGCTTTTTAATTTACTTGTATAGCTAACAAGATCGAATATAGCGATGCTACAATTCCAGAGGGTTATTCAAATAATCAAAAATCAATTAAAAAGGGAATCTCGAATGCTAACTACCTTGGTTTTTGTGAAATTTTTATCTTTTTATTTTTTATTTCTGTTTCTTTATTTGTCTGATTTTCTTTATTTTTTTAATTTTAATTTTGAAATTTATTTAAATTTCAAAAATATAATTTTCAAAACAAATTTCTACACAGAGAAATGTATTTTTTTTATTTTTCAAATATGATAAAAATGCTTTACAATATTTGAATAAAATCTTTTTGTATTTTTTTTTTATCAATTTTACTATTTTTGTAATTTTTATACGATTTTTAGATTTTTTTTAGGATTTTAAAATGAATAAAATAAGGGAAAATACAATAGTGAGCAAAAAAGATTATTTTTCAATTTTAAAATACCAAATCAATGTGAACATTATGACAATAATTTTTCCCAAAAACTAAAAGAAAGTATCTACAAATAGGAACTAAAAAATTATTTTGAATTTTTATACATTTTTCTATGATTTTTTTAGATTATTGCATTTTTTGGGTTTTAAAAATAATTAATGCATGAAAAATGGAAAGAAAGTAAAATGCATAGAAATAAAACTAATCATTTTTTTTTGAATTTTTTAGGAAATATTTGAGTTTTTAAGAATTTTCAAAGTTCAAATATGAAAAATGCCATGTTTTCATTTTTTAATAATAAAAAATAAAATAAAAATACAGCCAAAATTTAATAAAATGAAGACGAACATATCAGAATTCTACATAAATTTTTGCAGAGTTTCGAAATAATAAAAACATTTACTTCAACCAAATAAACACTAAATTTTAAAGTTTGGAAATGAAGGACTGAATTGCAAATATTCGAAGTTTTTTGCATCAAATGATAACAGTCAATAAAAGTTCAAGAAAAATGCAAATTACCCACTAAAAATGTACGTTGCACGTGTTGAATTTTGGCAAGGACGTTTATGAAATTTTGTGAGATTGTGAGTAGTGCATACTGAAGGATATGGAATAATCCTCAAGCGCATCACGGAAGTCTATGCATTGTATCGTATACGATGAAGAATGACTAGTCGAACTAGTTGTTCTATGCAGCGGAATTTAAAAATTTTCATGTGATAAAACCACATGATCCAAGAACGATTCTCTGATCATTTCATCTAAACAACATCAAGCATGTATGAATACCTCTTGAAGCATGGTTGATCGAGTCTATACGAAAAGAGACTTCCTGTCTCAAGTCCGATCTTCGGAGACGACGCTTGCGAGCGCGGGGATGAACCCGTGATCCTCGCAATCCAAGTTGTTGAATCCAAGCGTGGAACTCCTGATCTCGTCGCACGATATCAAACTCCTTCTTCGTGAGAGAAGCACACCAAAGAAGGGGGAGAACTGGGAGTCGTAGAGGTGGCGTCACAACAGCGAGTCGACGAGGGAAATGCCTTCTTCTTCTCCTGGAGTGGACGGCCACCAATATGAGAGAAGAAGAGAGAGGACGTGTGGAATGAGAGAGAGAGAGAGCTTATAATTCTTGTTCTTGTTGTAACTCTAGAGAGCATGTAGTGCCTCTCTTAGTATAGGATTTGGGAGTCCAATGCATCTCAATCCATGGGACACACAAAATCAATGGATAAGATTGATTTGTGTTTCTTTCAGTGGTCAAGATTATCATTGGTAAAACACAACAATGAATAATTTAATCTGAATTAAATATGTTTGATAAATCAAATATAATTCAATGCCAAATTAAATCAACTAACAGTAAAAAGGAAAGAAATACTCATCGAGAAGGAAAAGATTCAAAATTTCATGGGATTTACGGATGAATCTATGGTGCTCTCCTTCTTACACTCAAAGTTTCTATTAGATGCACAGCTAGAGCTCCAGGCTCTTCTTCTCAAAATAATAGAGGAGGTCAGTAATCCCAACTTCTATAAACGGAAACCTGTTACGTTTGCTAATTCGTTGGAACAACTTTTAAATAAATTCATTCAAACTGAATTCTATAAGGGTCTTTCAGCAAGTCAATTAACAATAGATGTTCTGCTGGATGGAAAATATATGCTTTTCCCATCTTTTGAGACTCAGGCTAAATTGACGGGTATATCGCAACAAGTAAGGAATGCTTGGGTGGTAACAAACTATTGGCTCAATAGCTTATATGCAGGAAAATGCTCTTCTAATGATTTTCAAAGTCAACACTCATAGGCCTCTTCATGAAACAGGTATATGATGTTGATCCATGCACACTTGATCCTCAAGCCACAACTAGAGAAACAACCATCTTCATCATCTAGCTCAAAAGATAGTAACCAGGTGGAACAGTGCATTACGAGCAGTTCTGCTGACAAGAAAGTTTTGAAGAAAGGCAAATTGATCAAGAAAAAATTGGTGAAAGGCCCAAGACAGTTGAAACAACTTCGCAAGAATCATACCAATCCATTGATTAGGGGTGGAATTCGCATATATAGATTTAAAAAGATTTATACGGGTTCTCGAAGAGGAGATGGGAAAATATGGGATGAAGATCCCACTTCTGATATTGTGGACTTGATGGCCGCTCTCAAAATTAGGCCACACATACAGCCCCTCAATGAAAAGCAAAAGGAGGCGGTAATAGACCTTGATGAAGAAGATTCAATGGAGGAAGACCAATAAGCCAAGACTTTTCCTGGGAAGTTTCACCGATCTGGAGTCCAAAGGTTTTAGTACCATGGCCAACAAAATTATGTTTCTTTTTGTTAGTCTTTTTCTTTTTGTTTTTTATGTCTAAGTACAAGTTTCAGTTAGAAGCCATATGTGGCTTTATTCTCCGCTTTTATCAGTAGAGTTCTCAAAACTCTCTCTTTGTAATCCCCTTGAAGGGCTCCTACTGTACTTTATCTTTTTTTGTATTAAATAAAAGCAGCTACCCAGGCTGTGTAAACCGGGCTTTATAAAAAAATATGGAGACAATTGCATGAAGATTGCATCTCCCCATGGAGATTGGTAGGACGGCTACCAATTTCCATATTGAGATGGTAGTCGTCCACCATAATCCAAGGTGGAGGCAATCTCATGCAATCTCACGATATTGCACTACTCCTTGAAAATCTCCAAGATTTTTACAATAACTTTTGTTGTAAATTATTCTACAAAAATAATTCATAATTAATTTTGAGAATATTGCAATCTTGCCATTGAAAAATTGTGAATCACATTCACAACCCAAAACAAAAAGGTAATCTATATTTTCAATTAATTATACAATGTGAATCCAATTCACACCAATAATTAATCAACAAATATAAATCAGAATAAGCTCTCTATAATACATATAAATCAAATTTATAATATATTATGAATAATTGGATATTGCTATCCACATTATTCCTATCCATAATAATTAAATCTCATTTAATTATATTGGATCATCATTCACATACCTCCATTAATGTGAATCATATTCACATTATTCAAGATAATTAAATCTCATCTAATTATCCATTTCTCAATGCTTACATATAATTCAACTATGGAATTATTCTTGAACCCTTTCTAGAATAATGCACTTTCTCCGCAGATACTTGGAGATAACGACGGGGCGATTGTTTGTAACACGTAAAGTGACTTGGATGTTGAGATGTCGTCTGTAACCCAGATCTCACAAACCTCTAATAGATGCTTGATTAAATCAAGACCGCAAATCTAATCTTCTCATTTCATCTGAATATCATTCAGATCAATGTCCAACACTTGGACCATGATCAGATTACTTCTTTACTGAGAGGAGTCACTAAAATCCAAACCTATTTCATCACTCCCTCGGAATGGAAGTGTCATGGTTATACAATCGTTTATGATCAAACTACCCTCAGGTATTCTTAACATCTGTACATCTACATACTGGAAGACCTATGATCAACCTGAAGATATAGATCAATTTTACACTGTCATCTTTAGGGTTTGATCACCAAGTTTCTCAATCTTTATCATTGGGAATCGGTATCGATCATATGCTTTCCCAAAGCATATATCATACCTTCAAATTCTTATCATGCTTCCAAAGCACGACGAACATGCATGTAATTTGATCGGTCTCAATACCTCATGAGTGAGCTCATGTCTTCCGGTTCACAAGTGAACCTGTATGATCCCTTTGAGAGATCGTATTGCTCATATGCCCTTACATGCACACTGACTCGTCGGTGTATAGACCTTGGTATGGTCATCAACCTATTGGTCTGCCAAATGTATACACTCAGACATATAGTAACACATCTGTCTCCAGTCAAAGCATGCGTGCCTATGTTATGACAGCATTCAACATAGGACTTAGGTTATCTCGATCTCGTTAAGTCAACCCTTTGACCTAACTAATCTGACACCTCCGAATCACTATTCCCATGCAGAGGACCTACATCAAGAGGTCGGACAGATATCAGCTTTATGAGAAAGGATTGTCATCTCGTACTCAGGCTGGAGATCATCTCTTAATAATCATTTGACGGTGCTTGATGAGTCCTCTATCTATCCTTCGATATTCATCCAGACACTAGCCTCTATCATTCAATTAATGAATCAACAGTTGTATGATTATCAAGATGGCCATGGTACATAACCCTAATTGTACAGAGGGACCTTATAGTGCATTCATTCATTTAATCTCAGAAAGGAAGTGAAACAATCAATAACTTTTATTGATAAATCATATATATATATATATATAAATTACAGCAACATTTATTGTAAGAATGGTTCTCCTCAGGCTCACATGGCTAACAATCTCCCACTAGCCCTCAGAACGATTCAGGAGCAATCCGTAAACCCATCATTACATGCTAGTCGAAAACCTTCCGTGTCAAATGTTTGGTAAGAGGATCAGCAACGTTGTCGGCAGAGGTCACATTTGAGATGATGATATCACCATGCTTTTGAATCTCCCGAATGATGTGGTATTTCCTTTCCACGTGCTTGCTCTTTTGATGCCTTCTGGGTTCCTTCGCCTGGGCAATGGCTCCCGTGTTATCTCAAAGTAATGGGATGGGAGTATCAGAGGAAACTACGCCAAGCTCCAAGATGAACTTGCGCAACCACACCGCCTCCTTTGTAGCATCCGCTGAGGCAATATATTATGCTTATGTTGTTGAATCTGTCGTAGTGTCTTGCTTCTTGCTTCTCTAGCTCACAGCACCACCGTTCAACAGGAATACAAACCCTGATGTCGACTTTCGATCATCAATATCCGACTGGAAGTCTGAATCGGTATATCCCAATACTTGGAGATCTCTTCATAGACCAAGATGTAATCTTGCATCCGTCTTACATATTTGTATATGTTCTTTACTGCATTCCAGTGTTTCTCTCCATAGCAGGATTGGTAACGACTTACCACTCCCACTGCATGGCATATGTCTAGTATAGTACACATCATGGCATACATTAAGCTTCCTACAATTGATGCATAGGGGCATCCAGCCATGGCCTTCTTTTCCTCAACACTTTGAGGAGCCATCCCTTTAGACAGATGTATACCATGTCTTAAGGGGAGGAATCCTTTCTTGGAACTATCCATACAGAATCGCTCAAGAATCTTCTTAATGTACCCATGTGGTGATAATCCCAATATCCTCTTTTCTCGGTTTCTGAACAACTTCAGGCCTAAGATGTAAGAGGCTTCTCCAAGATCTTTCATCTCGAAGGTATGAGATAGCCAAACCTTCACACTGGTCATCATATTTATATCATTCCCAATGATAAGGATGTCATCTACGTAAAGCACGATGAACACAATGGCGCTCCCACTAGGCTTCTTGTACACACAAGGTTCATCAGGATTCTACACAAAATCATAACTCTTTGTGGTTTTGTCAAATCTGATGTTCCAGCTACGAGAAGCTTGTTTGAGCTCATAGATGGATTTCTTCAGCTTGCATACTTTGCCATCCTCAACTATGAAGCCCTGGGGCTTCTCCATATAGATATCCTCTTCGAGGTATCTATTGAGGAAAGCCATCTTGACGTCCATCTGTCAGATGTCGTAGTCAAGAGATGCATCTATATCTAGGAGGGTTGTGATGGACTTAAGCATAGCCACAAGAGAGAACGTCTCATCATAGTCAATGCATTCTCTTTGTATGTAGCCCTTGGCTACGAGCCATGCTTTGAAAGTCTCTACTTTCCGACCAGGTCCCATTTTCCTCTTGAATATCCATTTAAACCCAATGGGTTTTACCCCTTTAAGTGGATCCTATAGGGTCCATACACCATTCTTATGCATGGAGTCAATTTCCGACTTCATTGTTAGCATCCATCTATCAATGTCAGTGATCCGCAAGTTCTTCATCAAATGAAGTAGGATCGTTGTCAGTTTCACCTAACACATGGAATCCATACCTTTCAGGTGCTTGAACTCCTTCAAAGAGGTATGTGTGTTTCATCTTTATATATCTCTTCATTTTTTGGTTCAGGAAGCTCAGAATCTTCAGCGGATTCAATGAGTTCCTCAACTTCATTTCTGTCTTGACATTTAAGGAAATCATTCTCCATAAATTTCACATCTCTAGAGACAAAAACATTTTGGGTCTCAGATTCATAAAGTTGATATTCAATACCATCTTTAACATACCCAATGAACTAACACTCGTGCCAATTTACTTGCATCCACATTCTTCACACGGACCAAGCAACCCCAAACCCTCAAGTGATTAACACTGGGTTTGTTTCCATACCAGAGCTCGTGAAGGGTCTTGGGTATACATTTGCTAAGAATCTTATTCATGATATATATTACATTCTCTACTGCATATCACAAGAAACTAAGAGGTAAATGTGCTTTGCTCATCATTGAACGGACCATGTCCATGGTGGTCTTGTTGCATCTTTCAACAACACCATTAAGTTGGGGCATTCCAGAAGGAGTGAGATTTGAGACAATCCCATTCTCTTTAAGGAATTCCTTGAATTCATCTGAGAGGTACTCGTCACCTCGGTCAGATTGAATCCGTTTAATCTTCCTATCGGTTTGGTTCTCAACCAAAGCCTTAAACTCTTTGAACTTTTCAAAGGTTTCAGATTTATGATGTAGTAGGAAGATAAACATGTATCGTGAATGGTCATCAATAAATGCCAAATAATATCGATATCCTTTTCGAGTCGCATTACTGAAGGGACCCCATACATTGGTATGTATTAGGTCAAGAATACCTTCGCATTTCGTAACCTTGTTACAAAAAGGTGTTCTAGTCATTTTACCTCGAATGCAATGTTCGCAGGTAGGCAAAGATTGAACCTGTAGAAAATCTAAAGGTCTATCCTTTATCAATCTATTGATCCTATCAACAGATAAATGACCAAGCCTTTGATGCCAAATCATATTCGAATGATTTCTATCCTCCCTGGATCTTTTAGGGTTTTAATTATTAGTGGTAGTAACATTCATGACACATTCATCAATGCACAATTCATAGAGTCCACCAAAAGTCAAAATACCATTCACAATATATTTATCATAACAGTTTATGATTAACTTATTACAGAAAAGGAATGAATATCCACTTCTAACAAGCTTAGATACAGATATCAAATTCCTTCTGACTTCATGTACATAAAGACACTCTTTAAGTACTAAGACTCTACTACTAGATAACAATAGTCGGCAGGTCCTGATGGCGACTGCTGCAACACTTGCATAAGATCCCATATGGATAACTATCTCCCCTTGCTCTAGATTCCTAGTTTCCTAAAACAAATGCAACAAATTGCATACATGAATAGAAGCACCAGAATCTACTACACAACTTCCTTCTTGTCCAATGAGAAAACTAGTTTCAATGATGAAAGCAGATTTCATACATGTTGGGGCTTTACCTTTGTCAGCCGACTTCAGGTATTCTGGGCAATTGCGCCGCCAGTGCCCCGACTTTTTGCAGTGGTGACAAACATCGGTTATTGATGACCAAGAAACTCACTATCGGGATAAGGTAAGAAAATTCAGAGTCGTTGTGACCCGAATAGCAAGGTTCGATCAACAAGAAAATATTAGGAACCACCAAATAAGTAGATAAAACAATGAAATCAATAGCGGTCCTCGCTAATTTTATTAACCTGTTATAGCGATCAGGGTCGGACTCAAGGAGTACGGGATTGACTTACGGCCTACGAAGTAGTCAAAATCGAAAAAATATAGAAGAAAATATTTTAGGTAGATTTTAATTATTTTTAAAAGTTTTGTGTTTTTTATTTTATAAGAAAATGTAAGAAACAAGCAACTACAACAATTATTTAAACACCCAAAAATACATAGCAAATTCTAATAAAATTGTTTTTGTGTTTTTTTATATTTTTAAGTGTTTTCAGTGAATGTTTCAGAATTTTTCAATTTTTATTTGATTTTCTAAAAATAGAGGAAGGAGAGAAACAATGCTCATTGTGCAGCCAGACTTGAAAGATCAATTAAAAATATATAATTGATCTATAAAATCCTGGAGACAATTTTTATGAAAAATATAGACACAAACTAAGGTACAGAAAAAGAGTTTGCATTTTTTTATTTCTATAGAATTTTTTAGAATTTTTATAAGATTTTTATGGTTTTTCAATTTTATGGGTTTTATAAATCCAAATAAGCTCAAAATTAAAAAGAAGCTAAAAGACAACAAAACTAACTATCCCTAATGTTTTTAGAATTTTTAGACAAGTTTTTATATTTTTAATTGATTTTTTTTTCAAACAGTTAGAAAAATACGTGTTTTTGATTTTTTAGAAATAACAAAAAGCCTCGAAAATGTCCCAAAAATTTAGGGAAATTTTTACACAGTGGCAAGAGCCACAAATCCAAATTTCACCTAATTTGGATTTGAATTGATATTTTACTCAATAAAAACAAGGCACACAACTCATTAGGACCTAAATGCAAAGAAACATACTTACAGGGGCTAAATGATAACACGTTTAAAAAGCTTAGGGGCCAAACTTGCAAAAAGCCCAAAACTACACGTGCGCAACACGTGATTCAGACACAGAGGGGCATGAGTGTAATTCCAATTTAAAAAGATGCAATCAATAACACACAGGAAGTACAGGGCTGAAAATGCAAATGTCCCAAAACCTCACGTGTCGATGCACGTGGCTCACATACAGAGGGACTAAATAGAAATATCCAAAAAATCCAAGGTCCAATATGCAATTATTCTAAAATAAAAAAACCTACACTAAACATTTACAGGGCTAAACTATAAATTGGATAAAAAGAGGGGCCTAAGTAAAATTACCCCTTTATTAGGGATCGATGGTCGAGGAAGCGCCACGTGGAGATCGAACGACTGATAACAGAAGAAGCCTCTTCGCTGGATGAACGTCCTCGATCGACCCCCAGGTGAATCGGACGGTGGAGACGCTCCACTGATGGACGACGATGATCAAAACTGGCGGAGGGGTGCCGATCGGACGGTATCTAGAGGTCCTAGATGAACTCGACTCCGGCGAAGTTCGCCGGAGCACTCCGTGCGTGCTGGACCTCCTCAGGAGCTGCTGAGATATGGAGAGGGATGCTCGGACTCTTCCGCAGCTGGTGGGTGCCTCCGATGAGGTCGGGGACCAGCGTAGTGGCCCGACGATGAAGGAGGAGGGAAGCTGCTATGCTTGGATGTTCGGCCCTCCAGATGGGGGCCTTAGACCTGCAAAACAGCACAAAACAACTCTTGGGTCGAGGGCAAATTGCCTTGACCCGACAGTGGGTGAAATGGTGATCGGAAGGGGGCGGAGCATGGTCTCCGGCGAAGCGACGGCGGAGGAGACCCGAGGTCCTACTCCGAGGTGAGTCAGGTTGATCGGATGGGTGAATAACATGGGTAGAGGTCTTGTGGACGTGAATCGATGGTCAAATGAGTGAACAGACGGTCGAATCGGCGGGAATCAGCCGGTGACGGTCGGCAGGGCAAATGGGCGAAAATGGAAATTACTCTAACCTAAGGTGAATCGGGGATGCCTGATGGATGAGGTCAACTGGGCTGGGGCTAAGGAAGCTACTGGGGTCTTCGCCTCAATGGTTCAACATGGCCAGAGGCTCGGGCGCACCTCGCGGCAGCGCACGATGATGAAGCTCGCCGGATCAGTGGCTGGGCCGCTCTCTCCACGCTGCTACACAGCCCTCGGATAGCTGTCACTCTAAGGAGGGTAATGGAGGTCTTGTGATGGAAGGCGGAGGCCAAAGATGGAGTGAAAAGCACGGTGGAGGAGATGATTTATACTTGTAGGGGTCTGGCAAGATGGATTTGAATAGGAAAATCGGAGCTCGGATCCCTAGGAAGGATCATCGGGCGAGAATCAGGAATGGATCTAGTACAATCGGTTCCCGGGGTTTGAGTGGATGGTGATCTGATCATGCTGGGAAAATTTGGCGAAGTCGGGTCGGGAGCAAAGATCCGAGTCTGGTGGTCCTGTGGGGAGAGTTGACCGGGGGTCAACATTCCCCCGTGGACCAATGGAATAATTCCATTTGTTAATTATTTGGAAATTCAATTAAAATTAGTAAATGATTTTATTTTGGAAAAGTTTGAACATAAAAATGTTTATTATTTTTCAAATTATTTTTTTGTGAATTTTATTTTTTTTTGAAAAATAAATAACGTATTTACATTATATTATTATTATATGTAGGTATACATACATATGTATTTTTTGTTTTTATTTTTAATTGTTTATTTTTGCACAATCATTCCAATTTTATATTTTATTTATTTTCTACATAAAATTTGGAATAAAAAGGTATTTTTATTTTATTTTTGGGATGCATTTACATGAGTTAAATAAATAGGTTTATATACATATGTACATGGTATATATACAAGGTTGAAAATTGATTTTTATTATTTTTATTTTTATTTTATTTTTCTAATTTTTATGTTATTTTTATAAATATGGACAAAAAATGAGAAATACTTTTTATTTTTATTTTGAGGAAAATAAATTTATTTATACACATAGGGTTATGTACATGTATGATTGACCTTATCTCTCTCTACTTGGGTTCTTTTGCGGTCAGGCCCATGATGAGCCCTCCCTTGGGATTAGGTCACTCAATATTTATTCTAAATATTTCCCTCTTTTTTGTGTTTCTTTATTCCTTTATTTTGATACAAAAACATACTAATTATGCATATTTACATGATGCATGTGTTTTGGCAATTTATGATATTTACACATATTTACAGGGTATTTGGCTAAGGTTTCTAGCTAAAATAAAGGAATAAAGAGTTATGAATTGGGATTCATCACCCCACTACACTTTACTTTTGCTAGTCCCTTAGCTAACATTTATTTGAAAAAGACGTGCAAAAGAGAAAGAAAAAGAAAAGGAGGAGAAATCAAGGTTGATTATTAAACTTTCCTTCATTAAATTGAAATATGGAGCTCGGTCAGACCTTTGGATTATTAATTTATCGGAACCTTATTTGTACTTAAGCTTAAAACTTAACAGCCTCTAAGTTCCACCAATCTATGGTCAAGACTCCTCAATAAACCAGATCAGAACAAGTCTACATACACAAACTCTAATGACCATGAATCTTTCATTGTACGGTGTAAGTGATATGTAGCTCCCCACCTCAGAAGTAATAAAGAAACAACCTCCCTCAACCCGGTAACTCTAATGCCTCAATCTAGCAACTCTTTCCTCGAGAAGCGAGGTATTCCCTTTGAAGTTCAAGTGCAACCGGCTCAACAAGAGGGGGAAGGAGAGAATGGACCATGAACAGTGTAGCCATGTATCCTTGGGAGCTCTAACCAGTGTAGCTGAGTCTCCCGCTGCAAGCTTCATGAGATGGTCATGTATAACATAAGCTTTGCTTTATTTGACTATGTACACTCTGGTGGGGTTATTAAATTTTCAATCCGACCCACCATTTTTTTGGAGTTCTTTTCTTTTTGCACTTTTTTTCATATGCATCTGTACAACATATCTACATGGTACAACATATATACAAGGAGTTTTCCTCTTGAGCCAGTAGACTATCCCTCTTTTGAAGCTTTATTGCAGCCCACAGCTTCTGTTTTTGGACTTCATAACCACCTGACCAAGTTGAGACGCACTTCCTTCACTATAAGAAGAAGAGAGGTTCCTCCTAGAAGTATTACCCTCATATGCTACCCCAAGCCAAAGGAAATTGCCTCCTCACCACCTCATCCGTGGAGAGCTATGTGTAAAGTGCTGGTGCAAGTAAAGCCATTGTCTCTGAGAGTCATGCGTGTGTTGTTAAGTGCTCTACTTAGGCTCATCAAGATGACATATGCTCATAGCCTAGTGGACTCAAAGAATTAAGTTCCAATGGACCTGTAAAGTCTCAATCCTAAGCCCTATAAGGTTCCTCTTATTATTAGGTGGATTAAGATCTTAACCAAGCTCCATTTTCCAATTTAATTCCAGGCCAGTTTAAGTCAACTATGATTTGGAAAAAACTGTACAAGTATTTACAAAGATGCAATTTACAAATATTTACACATTTGAAAACATGGATGTATGCATGAATGCGAAGTTTTGCAAAATATTTACAAAAAATTACACAAGATTTTTGCAAACTTTTTGTTTTTCAAACCATTTTACAAAAGTTTTGTACTATATACATAATTTTGATATGAAAATATTTACAAATTATTTACACAAAAAGATTTACAATCATTTGTACAAAAATAATTTTTATAAATAAATAGGTATGTGCAAGATGAATTTTATATACAAGGAAATTTTTAAAATTTTTATGGATTTTTAGCCATTTTTATTTATTAACACACTCACACAAAGTACGAGTTATGGCCAAAGTATATATGAAATATATATGACACCCCCCTATACTTAGCTCGAACGATGTCCTCAGAGTAATCGAGAGCGATGAAGAAGTAATAACTCGTGCTCAGTATAGGGAAGTGAAAAGGAATGGTATATACAAAGAGGAATCAAAGAATAGAATAAAAAGAACTCGGTGTTTCCCCCTATACTTAGGATCAAGTCATCCTAAGTATAGCAAGCTGTACATGAAGGGAAATACGAGTGGAAGGATGTACAGGGTCTACCCCCTATACTTAGGGTGAAATATCCCTAAGTATAGGCAGCAAAACAAGAGTAAAAAGAATCAATAGGATACCCGAGAGTCCTACACCCCCCTATACATAGGGTAAAGTACACCCTATGTATAGCATAATCATAAAATGAGAAAAGGGGTGTGGGACTAAAGAATAGATTGATATGTACAATTGGATCTATACAATCAGAAGAACAGTGATAATCAGGCGTGAGATTCAATAGATGTGAGTCAAGAGACCACATCTCACGCAAAGTGAATCGGGGCAACATCAACGATACGCGGCTCATGATCTAGATATGGCTTGAGCTGCTGGCCGTTTACTCGAAAGGTAACATAAGAAGACAACTCAGATATATCAATACTCCCATTGTCATATTCCTTTCTAACCAAATACGGTCCCTTCCATTTGCTCTGTAGCTTCCCTGGAAATAAACGAAGCCTAGCATCAAACAACCACAATCTCTTTCCTGGCTCAAACTGCTTGTGGCTGATATGAGAATCATGCCACTCCTTCACTCTCTCCTTGTAATGTAGGTTGTTTGAAAAGGCGGTATCATGAAGCTCCTCCAGGGCTGCTAACTCTGCCCTCCTCTAATCTCCTACACTCTATGGATCCAAAAGTATATCAGTGACAGCCCAAAGTGACCTATGTCTCAGCTCAACAGGTAAATGGCACGGCTTGCCATAAACGAGGCGAAAGGGAGATGTACCCAAAGGCGTCTTGAAAGATGTACTATATGCCTGATGAATCTCGGATTCACCATTCTAAGTCTCATTAATTAACGCTCAAGTCCCTCAAAATCAACTGCATTTCTGCATTTATTCTGCATAATTAGCATTCATGCATGATTTCATAAGAATTGCATTTTAGCGTTAATTTCTGCATAAAATAAGAAGCCAAAAATCCAAGCCAAAAATGACCTGTAAATAGCCTAACTTCCCCTATTTTTAACTCCTTCACGCTAACTCTGAATGCCACAAATCCACCTCCACTGTGTACATATCACTAACAAGAATAAATAAAAAATACAAAAAAATAATTAACCCTGTTAAGTGGACCAAAAACCCAAACCCTAGTTTCAGGATTTTCGGACTAAAAGCCACATATCTTCCCCATCTAGTGTCCGATTTGATCCTACTCACTTTTGAACTAACGCACATTCAATTATCTTCAAAACAAGACCAAGTTCAAGTGAATCGGAGCTCGTATGTGAAAGTTGGGTTTTGGGCCTCTTTTGTATATTTTCGTGGCTTTTCTGACCTATATTTTATGTATATATTTTATTAATTAATAAAAATCCAAAAAAATAGAATTAGGTGCCTTTTATTTATCTTTGAGTTTTCCATATTTTTCCGGATTTTTATCTTGTTTAAAAAATGACAAAAAAATTAGAAAACCCAAAAATCAAGGTATTCTATGTACATGGGATACCCCAAAAATTCACTTTTCACATTTGACTGAATTTGGCTTTGATGTCTTCATGAAAGTTGTAGATCTCTTCGAGACGAGCATTTTTCGTGAAGAAACTTTTTCGATCCGAGGTCATTTGCTATTTTTTATCTATTTTACAAGAGGTTTTATTTTCGATTTTTCTGGTGCTGACACGTGGCAGCCCTAGAGGCCGCCACGTGTCAGCGTTTTTTGAGCCTTTTTATACTCGTTTTTATAAAAAAATATTAAAGCGGACGCACGTGCATCGCACGTGCCTCTCAGGCACATGCTCCGCACGTGCCCCGCTCTTCCTCCCTTTGCACCACGTGGCGACCCCGCAACCGTTCGATCATGGCCGATCGAACGGCCGCTGTAGATCGCCCTCAACCTCGCGCCTCCCCCGCAAATCTCGCCAACGGCCGCCTCCATCGCCGTTAACCTCCACTCCCGCAACTGCTGGCCGCTCGCAACGGCCGCCGCCCCGCTCGCAACCACCTCCGACCCCCCTTCTCGCCTATAAATAGTGCCTCGTCGCCCCGCTTTCTGGGCATCCGCCGATAGCGACGACGCTCGGAGGTGACAGCTCCGAGAGCCCTCCTTCGACGAGGTCCGAGGGCCTTCTCCCTCGTTGCGATCCACGACGAGCTCCGCCGTCTCGCACCAGCTCCGTTCTCCCCTACCGTCGAGCCGAACGTCCATCGTCTCCAACCTTCAACCTCCGCTCGAAGATCCTCCAGGAGCTGCGCCCACCGACCATCTACGCCATCGACTTCGACATCGACACATTCATCTTCACCGCCTTCCAGCAGCTTCGTCTCCGCCCCGACCATCTTCCACGCCTCCACCTGGAACGCCTCCGCCAACGCCACCGTCGACATCTACGATCACGGCCTCGCCATCGTCATCAGCGCCATCGCCCGACCTTCATCGACAACCACCGCGGGCCCGACCTCCCTCGCGGCCTTCACCTCCACTCCGCCGGGAGGGGCTGGGCTTCGCCTCCTGGGCTCCGCCTCGACCGGCCCTCCAAGGCCGAACTCAGCCACCCATCACCGGGCTCGAGGCCCGAGGTCCCCCACACGTGCGAGGCACGTGCGTGGGGAAGCTTCCTCAGCAGGCTTCATCCCCACGGGTCACGTGCGCTGCACGTGACCGCGTGGGTCATTTGCAATCCCCCCCGGCGCTTCTCTGATTTGCGCTCCAGTCCACCACCGACCAGAGGCACGTGCTATGCACGTGCCCCTCTGGAAAATTGCAGAAGCACCCCCCCCAGTTTAGGTAATTGCATTTAGGTCCCCGTCTGCACTTTTATTTTTATTTATTTTATTTATATTCATTGCATTTACCCCCCTGTGTTCTCCCTCTGTTTTGAACTTCTTCTAGACATCATTTTATTTCTACAAAAATAGCACTTTGTTCATCGTTTAACTCTCTACATTTTGAGATAGTATGGGTATTTTTGTGATTATCGGTTGATTATTAATTAATTATTTTGTGAAAATTTGCATACTTTGCCCAATCTGTGCTCGGAAATTCATAGTTAATAAATCGTTAGTCTAAAAATTCTCCAAAAATCCCATATCGTAGAGATTACTTTGATTAACATTGTGCCCAAAAATCTTTGCATTTGCACGCATAATTTCCTCTGTAAAAATCATTTTGCATCTTTCATTGTTTAATTTTTAATAGGTATTAAATCCCACATTTTTGAGGTCTAGGATTTTTTTAAGATCCATTACCTAGTGATAGATATTAGATAATTTTAGTTGTCGAAAATAAGTAGGTTTAATATTTATTATAATTAAATATTGAAGTTCATTCTGTTTGCATTTAAAAATTCGTAAAAAATTCATATTGCATCAGAAAATTCCAAAAAAATTAAAGTGCACTTATTTCATCATATTTTACATCTCGGCAAGTTTCGTATTTTTCGGACATCGTTTGATTGAAATTTACATTTTAGTCCCTAAAATAAGCCGAATTTGCATTGCATTGAGAAATTCCAAAAAAAAAGACCGCCTTGAAAACCGAACTTAAAATTTGATAGACACAACTCTAGGTTGTTCCTTTGCCTCCTTGTGATCGATCTTGGGACTTGCCCAAGTAAAATAAACATAAACCACGAGATTAAAATTGAATAATTATTTTGTGGTTATTTCTTGACCGTTTCCGATCGCCGCCTACAACGAACGACATATTTATTTTCACACTCGAGCATTAAAAACAACTTCTTAACGCGGCTTTTGCGGACCCGTCAGATGGCGTCGTTGCCGGGGAGGCAAACGGCTTAGTTTTGTGTTTTAAAAATTTTTTGCTCGGTTTTCCGTATTCGGGTAGTCTGACCCCCGAATTCTTCATTGTGAATACCATTTTATTTTCCAGCATTTATTCGCTTGTTCTATTTTGAGTCACTCTCTTACATTATCTCTCTTATTTTTCTTGCGAGGTACCCGGCATACGTGAAGCGGTTTTCAAGAAACCGACGCATCTTCACCGATACCCGAAGAAACCGCAATTAAATTAAGATCGAGTCGAGTCGTGAGAGAGCGTAGAGTCTAGGTTTTTAATTTCTGCACTTTTAATTTCTGCTCATTTATAGCGGTGTCCGTTTGGACTCTCGCGTGTGTAAAAAGACCTTGAACTTTATTTGTGGTGTGTCGTGGCCTGTTTCACTCTCCGGAGAGGGTGGGGCCCGACTTGAGTGGCGATTAGGATAGACCTGCGCATACGGCTCTTAGAGCATTTTTATTTTTGATTGTGCTCGTAGGATCTTAAGCCACACTTCACATTAACTGAGACGCACCTTAGATCGTTCAACTTAGCCAAAAATTTAACTCAATTTTTCCCGCTAATAGAACTTTCTGCATAGGTGCGGTTTTTATCGGCTTGCACGCATATAGTATAATTTTTAAAATTCTGTCTAGCATCCCACATGAAGATTGCGAGGAGGCACTGTAAGTCTTCTAACTGAGCATTCATCATAGTTTTCCACGTGCATCGGCTTTTCCCGACTTTCTCCCCCTTGTTTTATCACATAAATCTAAAGGAAATTGGGACTGGACGGTAGACGTGTGTTTGTGCTCATATAATTTTTCAGTGATCACCTTATTAAAAATTGGGACTGCTAAATATAGCCGATCAAAATAATCCATAAAATCAAGAATTTCTGCGGGAGAGCAATCCCGACCTTGTATGTTTCTATTTTTCTGAGTGAGTGAGAGACGACACTTAAGGTTAGAGCCCAAATCCTAAATCTCAGCTCGCTAAATTCCTGCCAAGATTGATTTATCACCAACTAAAATCGAAAAGATAATAGCCGAACTCTTACGGCTTCATTGTGTGAGTTGGTGAATCTGGGGTTTGATTTGTGTTTGCATTTGTGTGCGTAAACCGAGACCTAAGATCAAAAGCCGCACATTTGATAAAAACTCTCTTCCTGTGTGATCATCTCTTTCCTCTCTTGATTTTAACCTCATCATGGATTTCTTGTCCAATAATTCTTGCAGACCCAACCCCTCATTCCTTTCAGCTCTTTCAAAAATAGCCGAACGTTTATCCGAGAATCCATCAGAACTATACTATGAAAATGAATTCGTATCGGTTAGACCCAAAACACCACCCCCTCAACCACCAATAAATCCATCTCCTTCTGCTAATCTGACCTGTTTCATGAATGACAACCCTTTGTATTCAGAGCAGACAAACCAAGAAATGATTGAGGGCTCTACTTCTTCATTTAATCCTCTTTACATTGATCATGCAATTCATCCCTCATATTCGGTAAATGTCAATCCATCATTCATGGGAGAAGATAACCACATGATCAAATTGAACACTTCTTCACCTCTTCCATCATTCTTGAACACCAAAGAAAAATCATTACCTTGGATTGAACATAACAACCCCCTCCTCACTTATACAGAGGATTGGGCCGACAACAAAAGATCACAACTCTCCTTGGACCAACTCCACTTACCTAGACCATATGAGCAGCCACCTTCCATGATTATTGAGGAGATACTTTCAGAAAATGATAATTGTATATCGGATATTTCCAGAGATCCCTCCCCTAGTACATATAGAAAAATGGAAGAGGACATTGAATTACAAAAACATACCCCAACTGCTCTCATACTTGGCCAAGAAGAGATTTTGGAGAATATTTTGAGGATAAATAAGAAATTTGATTTAATGGAGGATAAATTTCAAGAACTTGCCGATCGATTAATCTCTGGTAGCTCGGATATAAAAATGAATGAGGAAGTGATTGGATCTAAGATTGAAAATTTTGCGGATATTCAGGGACCTATGGACAATTCTGAAAATGACTATGTCGTTGACCCTCACCCTGAACTCCAGAGCCCATCTGAAGAACACCCCATACCCCCACACCACCCAGAAAATACCAAAAAAATAGAAATATTTGAAAACCACAAAAAAATTGAAAATTTAGAAAATTTCATAAAAATTGAGACAGAAGACGATCTTAGGAATTTGGATCCAACCGTACGGGAAGCATTAGGAAAGAAATTGATTTTTGAACTTCCCTTTCTACAGGCCATTGAACACTTCCCCGATCTTAAAGGATTTGTATTGGACAAATTAACGATGAAGAAATCGGGCAGGATTCGAACAAAAACCGAGAGACATATATTGTCAATGGCCTCCTCCTTGGTGTTGAGGAGAAAAACCAAGAGCCGCATAGTGAAGCGGTTGCCCAGATTTGAATGTGTACTCAAAGACATAATTTTAACCCATGCTCGGATTGATGACGATTCACCAATTAATATCCTCCCGACCTTTGTATCCCATGAACTCAAACTCGGACCGATTCGAAAGATACGAGAGATCATTCAATTGGCGGACCGATCGATAAAACGGCCGAGAGGAACCATTTCTGTCATCATGAAATTCCAAGGTGCTCCGCTCAAAGTAGAATTCACAATCATTGATATTGAGCATCAAGGAGAATTCACCCAGTCTCCAATCATTCTCGGAAAGCCATTCTTGGCATTGGCCAAGGCGAGTATTGATTGTGAGACTCGAGAAATCAATTTCACAGCATTGGAAGCACTTAGATCTGACCATGTCTTTGAGGAACCACGATCTTATGAGGCAACCCATGAAGTCCCCGACAACTGTAACCATGAAGCGGTAGAAGAGCCCTACCCCGCAGCCACACCTGAGATAGCGGTTGTTGATGAGACTATTGGTTTAGAAAATCTTCCCCCTGCTCCATTCCCAGCCGCTCTCACCATTGACAATCATGTATATGAATCATATGATCCGGAGACATGCATGGGCACACCCTGGGTCAACCTACTCTGACTACATGGATTACATCAACTCGACTCAGGAATGCACCAACATCGAATCAATAGAGAAAGAACATGCAGAGACTCTCCCCAATATTCAAATCCCCGAGGATCTCAAAATAGACAAATCTTTCTACTACGATCCTGAGACATATGCATGGTCACACCCGGGAGCAACATTCTCTGAATATCTTGACCAAATCATCCCAAATCGAGAATGCTCAAACATACGGGAGACTAAGAGCAAGCACACAGACCGAGCACCGACCAAGGAAAATTCAAATGGCTATTCATCTGGATACTCAAGTGAACCGACACCTTCACGATGAAATAAAAAGAGAGTCACCTTTGACCTTCCGGAAGAGGTATCGTCTGATGGTCCCTCATCAGGACCGGAAAAGGTAGTCTACATGAGTGAAGTCTGTTCGGCAGCCCTAAAGCCATATCTTCGTAAGGATCCAAAATTCAATTCTCATTGGACAACTCCCGTTCCTAACTACTACTCATCCAAAGCTGATGCTCCTGCCCTCTTCAAGGACACTGGAATTCTTTCGTATGAGCTGACTGAGACCGGTGCTTCTGAGCTATCATCTGAGGACAAATTAATTGATCCCAAGAAGGAACAAATTCTGAGGAAACAATTAAAGAAACAAAGAGATATGCAAACTTGGAATATGTCCACTTTCAAATACTACTCCTCTGAGGATAACTCTGATGATGGATATCTTTCATCCGACTCAAACACTTCATCTATTATCCATCATGATTTGTCTGAGGATGACACTGACAATAGTTGGGAATCATATGCTACATCTTCACCTCATCATTATGATCTCCCACCGCAGGCTCACAAGAAGATCAGCCGAAAACCGCCTTAATCATTCGGCTACCCACCCTCCCTCCCGACCACATCGGTCTCCTTGTACAGCTTCTTCCTCTACTTAGGCCAAGGCCTAAGTATAGGGGGGACCGATGCCATCGGTTTATACCATCCTTCTCATCCTCCCAACCGCTCCATTTCCACCCTTCTTCCATACTTAGGCTGTCCAGAGCCTAAGTATAGGGGGAGCCGACATCCACCTGTATATACTCTCCTCATTCCCTCTGTTCCACTTTACTTCCTAACCCTTTGTATATAAATTTTCCACTCCCTTACGCTTAGCACGAGCTATGTCTTCATTACGCTTTTTTGTGCTCTGAGGACACAGCACTCGCTAAGTATAGGGGGGTCTGTATATATACTTTGTATATATTTTACCCATATCTCGTACTTTCGCGTAAGTCTATATGTATTTACGGGGTGGGTACTAACTTCAAAAAAAACAACAACAAAAAACAAGAACACACACACAAAAAAAAGGTTTCTCTACTAACATTAACCGTGCCCAAATTTTTGAAAAAAAAAAGAAAGAAAAGAAAAGAAAAGAAGGCTTCTTATTTCATGTTGCATAAAAGAAATCCCTTGCATAAAATGTCAAAAAAATATTCAAAAAAAAATTTGCATTGCACACACCTACACTTCATCCAACATTACATGCATTTGCATCTGTGAAAAGTCATTGGGTTCTGAATCGAGTTATGAGCCAAAACCGAGAGTGGTCTGGGCTTGCCCTTAATCCACCTAATTTTCAGAGGAACTTCACCGAGAAATAGGATTTTAAGAGCTTCAGGTCTTTTGACTTAATTCTTCAAGTTCCATATGACAATGTGCAGCGTTTGACTCTTAGTGTCTAAACTGGTCTCTTCATTCTGGGTACAACTCTGGAATAGGGAATTAATTTGCACTCTCACACTATGCACTTAGCTCAACCCAGACGGGATGTTGGAAGACTATGTGAGTTTCTTTTCTGGTAGCGTGGAAATATAAAGACCGGAGTACGGGTTGAAATAAAGCTTCGGAAAAGGGATGGACGGCTGGGCACAATTTTTTCTACGACCCCAAAAAAATGTACGGAATAAAAAGATGCTATATCCGTAGGGGCAAAACAAGATCCAAGCAGAACCACCAAAAATTCCAAATACAAAGAAGCATTCTACCAAATAAAAATTCGACCAAAAAGGTCCAAGCTTCAAGAAACCTGCAGATCTTGGTGGAGACTTGGCTACACTGGCCATCTTCACAAGGAGAGGTGACTACACTGGCCACGCCCTCCAGTTCTTTTCTCTTTCTTCTAGCTTCTCCCCCATTTCGATTGTGAACACAACACGACAGACCTTAGAAGGAAATACCTGACTCCCCGAGGACGAGTTACTGGAGAGGAGAGGATCATGGTAGTCCGGCATTCTGGATGGGAAGAGCTAAAACCCTTCACACACACGAGTCGGTTATTCAATGTTCATAGGGTATACTTTAGGAAGAAGATTGATCTAAGATGACTTCTGAGCCGAAACTGTGACAATGATGTGTAGAACTTGAGGGCTGTTTATTTTAAAACTCTAAGTCTCACAGAAGTTCCGCCACATTATTAATCCAAAAGTCGAGTTTAGTTTCGCTTTCACCTTCAGTTCATGGTCTTGGTATGGAACCCAGTCTCATTTCACTTCATGGCATTTCTTTTTGATGCTCAAGGACGAGCATGGCTTAAGTATAGGGGGATGATGAATCTCGGATTCATTATTCTAAGTCTCATTAATTAACGCTCAAGTCCCTCAAAATCAACTGCATTTCTGCATTTATTCTGCATAATTAGCATTCATGCATGATTTCATAAGAATTGCATTTTAGCGTTAATTTCTGCATAAAATAAGAAGCCAAAAATCCAAGCCAAAAATGACCTGTAAATAGCCTAACTTCCCCTATTTTTAACTCCTTCATGCTAACTCCGAATGCCACAAATCAACCTCCACTGTGTACATATCACTAACAAGAATAAATAAAAAATACAAAAAAATAATTAACCCTGTTAAGTGGACCAAAAACCCAAACCCTAGTTTCAGGATTTTCGGACTAAAAGCCACATATCTTCCCCATCTAGTATCCGATTTGATCCTAATCACTTTTGAACTAATGCACATTCAATTATCTTCAAAACAAGACCAAGTTTAAGTGAATCGGAGCTCGTATGTGAAAGTTGGGTTTTGGGCCTCTTTTGTATATTTTCGCGGCTTTTCTGACCTATATTTTATGTATATATTTTATTAATTAATCAAAATCCAAAAAAATAGAATTAGGTGCCTTTTATTTATCTTTGAGTTTTCCATATTTTTCCGGATTTTTATCTTGTTTAAAAAATGACAAAAAAATTAGAAAACCCAAAAATCAAGGTATTCTATGTACATGGGATACCCCAAAAATTCACTTTTCACATTTGACCGAATTTGGCTTTGATGTCTTCATGAAAGTTGTAGATCTCTTCGAGATGAGCATTTTTCGTGAAGAAACTTTTCGATCCGAGGTCATTTGCTATTTTTTATCTATTTTACAAGAGGTTTTATTTTCGATTTTTCTAGTGCAGACACGTGGCAGCACCAGAGGCCGCCACGTGTCAGCGTTTTTTGAGCCTTTTTATACTCGTTTTTATAAAAAAAATATTAAAGCGGACGCACGTGCGTCGCACGTGCCTCTCAGGCACGTGCTCCACACGTGCCCCGCTCTTCCTCCCTTTGCACCACGTGGCGACCCCGCAACCGTTCGATCATGGCCGATCGAACAACCGCTGTAGATCGCCCTCAACCTCGCGCCTCCCCCGCAAATCTCGCCAACGGCCGCCTCCATCGCCGTTAACCTCCACTCCCGCAACCGCTGGCCGCTCGCAACGGCCGCCGCCCCGCTCGCAACCACCTCCGACCCCCCTTCTCGCCTATAAATAGTGCCTCGCCGCCCCGCTTTCTGGGCATCCGCCGATAGCGACGACGCTCGGAGGTGACAGCTCCGAGTGCCCTCCTTCGACGAGGTCCGAGGGCCTTCTCCCTCGTTGCGATCCACGACGAGCTCCGCCATCTGGCACCAGCTCCGGTCTCCCCTACCGTCGAGCCGAACGTCCATCGTCTCCAACCTTCAACCTCCGCTCGAAGCTCCTCCAGGAGCTGCGCCCACCGGCCATCTACGCCATCGACTTTGACATCGACACCTTCATCTTCACTGCCTTCCAGCAGCTTCGTCTCCGCCCCGACCATCTTCCACGCCTCCACCTGGAACGCCTCCGCCAACGCCACCGTCGACATCTACGATCACCGCCTTGCCATCGTCATCAGCGCCATCGCCCGACCTTCATCGACAACCACCGTGGGCCCGACCTCCCTCGCCGCCTTCACCTCCACTCCGCCGGGAGGGGCTGGGCTCCGCTCCTGGGCTCCGCCTCGACCGGCCCTCCAAGGCCGAACTCAGCCACCCATCGCCGGGCTCGAGGCCCGAGGTCCCCCACACGTGCGAGGCACGTGCGTGGGGAAGCTTCCTCAGCAGGCTTCATCCCCACGGGTCACGTGCGCTGCACGTGACCGCGTGGGTCATTTGCAGTCCCCCCCGGCGCTTCTCTGATTTGCGCTCCAGTCCACCACCGACCAGAGGCACGTGCTATGCACGTGCCCCTCTGGAAAATTGCAGAAGCACCCCCCCCCCCCAGTTTAGGTAATTGCATTTAGGTCCCCGTCTGCACTTTTATTTTTATTTATTTATTAATATTCATTGCATTTACCCCCCTGTGTTCTCCCTCTGTTTTGAACTTCTTCTAGACATCATTTTATTTCTACAAAAATAGCACTTTGTTCATCGTTTAACTCTCTACATTTTGAGATACTATGGGTATTTTTGTGATTATCGGTTTATTATTAATTAATTATTTTGTGAAAATTTGCATACTTTGCCCAATCTGTGCTCAAAAATACATAGTTAATAAATCGTTAGTCTAAAAATTCTCCAAAAATCCCATATCGTAGAGATTACTTTGATTAACATTGTGCCCAAAAATCTTTGCATTTGCACGCATAATTTCCTCTGTAAAAATCATTTTGCATCTTTCATTGTTTAATTTTTAATAGGTATTAAATCCCACATTTTTGAGGTCTAGGATTTTTTTAAGATCCATTACCTAGGGATAGATCTTAGATAATTTTAGTTCTTGAGATTAAGTAGGTTTAATATTTATTATAATTAAATATTGAAGTTCATTCTGTTTGCATTTAAAAATTCGTAAAAAATTCATATTGCATCAGAAAATTCCAAAAAAATTACAGTGCACTTATTTCATCATATTTTACATCTCGGCCAAGTTTCGTATTTTTCGGACATCGTTTGATTGAAATTTACATTTTAGTCCCTAAAATAAGCCGAATTTGCATTGCATTGAGAAATTCCAAAAAAAAGACCGCCTTGAAAACCGAACTTAAAATTTGATAGACACAACTCTAGGTTGTTCCTTTGCCTCCTTGTGATCGACCTTGGGACTTGCCCAAGTAAAATAAACATAAACCACGAGATTAAAATTGAATAATTATTTTGTGGTTATTTCTTGACCGTTTCCAATCACCGCCTACAACGAACGACATATTTATTTTCACACTCGAGCATTAAAAACAACTTCTTAACGCGGCTTTTGCGGACCCGTCAATGCCCACAAGACCGAGTCCAAAAGCTGTGACCAATCCTTTCGGTCAGGGCAGACAACTTTCTGCATTATAGTATTGATCTCCCTGTTCGACACTTCAACAAGACCATTCGTCTGAGGGTGGTATGGAGTGGTAACTCGATGGTCTATGTTGAACTCGCTAGCAAGGGCCTTTACCTTGGCGTTGACGAAATGAGACCCCCGTCAGATATCAACACTCGAGGGACCCCGAACCGTGAAATGATATTCTTCCTCAAAAATCTATAAACAGTCCTAGCATCTGCGGTTTGGGTGGGGATGGCCTCAACCCAACGACTCACATAATCTACGGCCAACAGAATGTACTCGAATCCCTGACTCCTAGGGAATGAACCCATGAAATCGATGCCCCATGCGTCAAAAACCTCACAGAAGTGTATGGGCTGCATCAGCATCATATCACGATGTCCACAAGTGCCCATCCTCTGACAGTCAGTACAACTCTTCACGAACTCATCAGAGTCCTTGAAGAGAGTAGGCCACTATAGGTTGGATTGGAGCACTTTCTATGTTTTTCTCTTCCGTGAGTGATGTCCTCCTGCCTCAAGCTTGTGGCAGTAAGTATAGACATTGTGATGCTCATCCTGAGGAATACATCGACACCAGATACTATCCCCTCCCTTGTGGTAAAGGACGGGATCCTCCCAATAGTAAAACTTGGCCTTCGCGAGGAAGGTCTCAAGTTTCTGCCTGGGCCAATCTTGTGGAACTTTCTTGGGGACAAGATAGTTCACAATATCGGCATACCATGGGAGTGAGGCGATAGAAAGGATCGCCTCATCTGGGAAGGTCTCACAAATAGGCTCAATCTGCTCAGAATCCTCAAGATACTCCATTCGGGAGAGATGACCCGCCACCACATTCTTGACTCCAGGCTTATCCTTAATCTCTATGTCAAACTCCTGGAGTAGAAGGATCCATCTGGTCAATCTGGCTTTGGCATCCTTCTTTTCCATGAGGTACCGGATGGTGGTATGATCAGTGTATATGGTCAATCTAGATCCAATGATGTAAGATCTGAACTTATCTAAGGCAAAAACTACGGCTAGCATCTCCTTCTTAGTGACTGTATAGTTCCGTTGCATGGCATCCAATGTATGGCTAGCGTAGTGAATAGCAAATGGGACTCCATCCCTCCTCTGTCCCAGCACGGCCCCCACGGCAAAATCGGAGGCATCCGTCATGATCTCGAATGGGGAGAGACCAATTGGGTGGCTGGAGAACAAGAGCCTCTACAACACAGATCTTGAGAGTCTCAAATGACGATAGACACTTATCATTTACAAGGAACTCGGTGCCTTTCATCAGCAGATCAGTCAACGGTCGAGAAATCCTACTGAAATCATGAATGAAGCGTCAGTAGAACCGACGTGCCCCGGAAAAGATCGTAACTGCCACAAGTTGGATGGTGGATTGAGTTTTCTAATGACATCCACCTTGGCCGGATCAACCTCCATGTCCTTGTTGGAGATGATATGGCCAAGCACCGTCCCTTGAGTCACCATGAAGTGACTCTTCTCCCAAGACAACACAAGGTGAACCTCTATGCATCGTTGAAGTACTCAGTCTAGGCAGTCAAGACAAGAATCGAATCTGTCGCCGTAGATCGAGAAATCATCCATGAAGACCTCCAAGCACTCTCCCACCATGTCCGAAAAGATGGACTGCATGCATCTCTGAAATGTCGCCGGAGCATTGCACAATCCAAATGGCATGCGTCTGAAAGCATACAGGTGAAGGTGGTCTTGTCCTGGTCCTTGGGTGCCATGGCCACCTAATTATAGTCAGAGTACCCATCCAAGAAACAATAATAGCTCTTCCCTGCCAGCCTCTCAATGATCTGATCTATAAAGGGCAGGGGGAAATGATTCTTCCTGGTGGACTGGATCAATCATCTGTAATCCACACAGACCCGCCAAGAAGTGGGTACCGGGTAGCGATCTCCTCTCCAGACTCACTGACAACTGTAGTGATGCCCCTCTTCTTGGGCACCACATGCAATGGACTGACCCACTTGGAGTCGGAGATGGGATAGATAAAATCGGCGCTCCACCATTTCGAGATCTCCTTCATGACAACCTCTTGAAGATTCGGGTTCAGCAGCCGCTGGAACTCACACGACGGCTTTGCCTCCTCCTCGAGATAGATATGGTGGGAGCACAGAGCCAGACTGATCCCCTGGAGATTGGCTACACTCCATCCTATCTCCTTGCGGTTCTTTTCAAGAACCCCCATCAGACGGGATTCTAGCTCTCCAGTCAGATCAGCGGAGATAATGACTGGGTACATCTCATACTCACCCGCAATGAACCTATACTTCAGCGACGATGGTAGAGGCTTCAGCTCTGGACAAGTCGGTGCTGGCGGATCTGGCCTCTGAAGAATCCGAGTGAATGCTGCCAAATCTGCATGGGAGAATGAGAACTCTCGCTCACAAATTGGATCTGGAGAAGGTTGCTCGACTGGTCTGTCTCTACTCTGCTCGGAATCAACCTTCTCTCTAGTTGTAGGCTCAGTGGAAGTCAGACATGGTATCAAATCATCGAACTCTGCCCAATCAGTATCTGACTCCGAGGGATCTATATCATACTCACAAAAATCTGTCTCGCGGTCGGGAACCGAATCTGCTACCTGAAATGTATCTTGGACCAGGAATGCGCTCTCCATGCTCTCCTCTGTTGGCATCTCTGCATCAGGGAACTCTGAAGGTGAGAGTATGGACTGTGCGACTGGATCTGCCCAAACTGCCTCATCATCTGTAATCATAAAATCACAGTCCTGGTGGATGTCTCGCCCTGCCTCTGTCATCTACTTGTAATCTGAAGTCGGCTCTGAGCAAGCTGAATCTCTGGCTCTAGTCTTCTCGACCGTCTCTATTTGTATACTCTCGCCCTCGACGCGAAAGTACACCTTCCCGCTATCATGGTCGGACATTGCCTTGGCTGTGGCCAAGAACGGGCATCCTAAAATGATGGGGGTATCGGTCACAGACTCAGGGATCTTCATGTCCAACACAACGATGTCCATGGGGAATTTCAGGCCCTGAATCATGATGACAACGTCCTTCAGCAACCCCTTCGGCCTCTTGATTGATCGATCAGTAAACTAAAGAGCCGTCCTGCTCTGTCGTAGAGTGCCCAACTCGAAGTGGTCGAGAAGGGCTGCCGGAAGTAGGTTGGTTGAAGAACCGTTATCTAATAGAGTGTGGTCGAACCTCTGCTCATGAATGTGGCATCTGACATACGGGGCTCCTGCATCTGGCCTCTTGGCTGGCAGACGGTTCTGTATCGCGAAACAAGTGGCTCGAGTAAGCACATGGATCTCATACTGATGGTTCCTCCTCTTCCTCCTAACTGTGGTCCTGTCTTTGAGTGATCTCTGGAGTAGAGGGATGTGCTCCAAGGCCTCCTGAAGAGTCAGCTGAATATGGAATCGATCTATCATCTGCTGGCTGAATTCTATCTGATGATTCTTTTTTATTTTATGTTTTCTTCCCCTTTGCCATGTGAAGTGCTCGTGGAAAGGGGATCACGGGGTCATGCTAATGAATAACAGAATCCACACAATCATCATCAATCAACACATGTGGATCCGGAAATAACAAACCCTTTCCTTTATTTCCAGAAACGTCTTGAGATACATGTACAGATGGAAAGACAACATGACTAGCAGAAGTAGAAATGGTGGCATCAGTACCACTCTCGGCATGTCGTCTCGCGGCATCAGTACCATGCTCTGGCTCAGCAACTGTGGTGGCGTCAGTACCACCTCCTCCATCTAGTGAAACGACGACTTCAGTACCGTCAGCTCGATCAACATCCATGGTGGCGTCAACACCACCGTCATCATCTCTCGTGGCATCAGTACTGCGCTCCTCCTCGCCTGGCACCCTGGATGTGGCGTGGGGTCGTTGCTCAGACGAGGTGCGGCCTGCTGGCATCCTACCATTCCTAAGTGTAACAAAATCAGCATCAAACATGTATGCAGACAAATCACCAAATGAATCACTAGGAGTGGTAATCTCTGTAAACTCTACCTGCTCATACTTCCTCTTCATATTGTTCGGGTTCGGCTCAATCTGGGTAGGAATGGCGGCCTTCCCTCTCACGATCTCCCGCATCTCCTCGCGGAACTCATTCATCTCCCATCTGAAGGTAGCATGTTGCTCTGTCATTAGGCGGGCTAGGTCGTCTAAGGCTGGGTTCTCATAGGCTGGCCCATGAGAACCTGACGGGTGGCCTCGCTGATAGTGAGGCTACCGCGGTTGGGACGGGTGAGAGGGGTACTATTGGGGATGATACTGCTGAGGCTGCTCTCGCCTCCAAGACTGTCCCTACTGATAGGGACGTGGGCCATACTGGGATGACTGCTGCTGCTGCTGCTGGTGTACTGGGGGCTGAGGCTGTTGGTGCTCTCGTTGATGGTCGTGCTAGCCACCCTGAACTGGAGGCTGCTGTTGGGAACTGGCACCTCCGGTTGACCAACGGAATCCGGGATGGTCTCGTCGGATATCGGATTGGGGTCGGTCGTACCAAATCCCGTTGACATCCATCAACAGCTCCGGCTCATAGGGGGTGGCGGAAGTACTGTCAGGGGCTGATCCAGCTGGTAGACCACCATCTGAGTGTCTGGGGATGGTGGTGACTGGTAGTATGGCTGCGGCTGCTGGTACGGCTCCACCTGTACAAGGTGGACCTGTCTAGGCTGACTGGAGCGTTGGGATGAGCTGTCGTTGCTGCTCGAATCTCCACGTGACTGAAGATGGGGCTGAGAAGCCATTTGTGTCTCCTGGAGACACATGACTTGTGTCTTCAGATCACTCAACATCTGTGCCATCTGATCCATCTGAGATATGCCCTGGCACTGCTTCTTCTCTATCAGCTCGATCCGATCCAGCTTCTCGCTGATAATCCCCATGTCTGCGGTTGTAGACTTGGCCTGTGCGGTTGCCGCGAACAACGTAGAAGGACCGGCATCAACTCGTGCTATCCTCTGGTACTGCACGGTCTGTGGCTGTGGGCATCCCTGAGTGTAGAGTCGGGTCTGGGACGTCATTGTGTAGTTCTCGACCATCTCCTCGTAGGTGGCCCATACTTGATCCTCATCCTTGGCGAAGTAGGACCGCCACAAGAAGCATTCACCAGGCCCTGCAGCTTTGGTGTCAACCCGCAGAAGAAGCTCTGAACTAGGTTCGGCTTCGTGATATCGTGGTACGGGCATTTGTCGAGAGCATGGAGAAGTTGTTGATCAGGGCCCTCGCTGCATTCGTCCGCCCGAGTGGATAGTACTTGTTCAAGTACTCAGTGTGGAGCTGCTCCCAGGTATACACAAATCTCCCTAAGTGCTTCAGCCAGTTGGCTGCTCGGTCGGCCAGGGAGAAAAGAAAAGCAATCATCCGGATGGTATCCTCGTCCACCTGCCGATCGTGGACGGTACTGCAGATCATCTCAAACTCCTGGAGATGAAGATGAGGCTCCTCAGTGGCAAGCCCGTGGAAGCGGGGGAGTAGCTGGAGTGTGTTCGGGGGGAACTTGAAGTCCCCCACGATAGCCGTAAGAACCACCCACCGGTGTGTCAGTGTCAATCTGAGGTTGTGCAACTCCTGCATCGGTCTCGACTCTGCTGCCGGCTGCTCTGGCTGATTTGGCTGATCAGGATCCCTCCGTCCCTCGGCTCGTGGCTGGTCTGTTGCGGCTCTCAACTGCTCTCGGAGACTCTCCATCTCTCTCCTCATCTCTACCATGAAAGCCCCCTGATCTTGTATCGGTCGCTGCATCGTCTCAAGGGAGGGTAACATGGTGGTGTTGATCGCACCCTGGCCAGAATGTATGTGGTCGTCTCAGGCCTCGGACCATCGGTGTGCTCCTCGCTGTTGGCCATGGTCTATGCAAAGGCAAAAGACCCAAACTCAGGTGCTGAAATATCATCTGTTTGCTGTCTCACATCTGGCACTGGTAACTCAGGAATAGAATAAGGGTGGTCAAGGGTGAACAAGGCGGAATCGAAATCGGGTTCGGAGAGCGGGTCTGGGCTATCCCGAACCAACCTAGAAGAATGGGTTGGAGTGCTAAAAAGCGGTGCAGCCAGAGGCTGCCTAAGAGACCTCCTACCCATCATTTTGATCTGGCGAGTCAGGCGGATGAGATCTAGAAAACAAACAAGGTGAGTAAACAAACCCCGCATTCACCTACTCCACGCTGAGCTGATGACTGTAAGAGCTCGGTCAATTATCTAATCAATTTTATTTAGGTGATCATGTCAGGATATCAGAGCAGTTACGTGACCTGATAGGAATCCAATCCGCCAATCAGACTGTCCTGTATAAAAGGTCGGTAGTCTGATCAGGGCTCGGATGTGGCTCTAGCCTAGTGTGCGGGTCACTTTCTCGCGCAATCGAACCAGACAATGAGGGGGTTGCTCTCCCCAAGACAGATTTTTAAGTGAGGTGTCTTTTAGGGTCAAGTTTGTTTAGCAGTCCCAATTTTATAGTTTTTTAGGTATTTTTCAGATCAAACAACGCCTAACGAATTTTTCGGTTCTCCTGATTATTTTAAGTCCAAAACAGGGGGAGAAGACGAAAAAGTCAATGTGCGGGAATCAATGATGCATGCAGAGTAAGAAATGCGTACCTGACTCCAGCAGTCTACATGCAGAGTGATCCGTGCATAAAATAAAGACAGAATATAAACTACCTATATGATGCACGCGAAAACCGGCCCTAAACAAAGCAGTTCTACCCGTGAAGAACAGTAGCCGGGTACTCAAGCCCAAATCTGGAGTCCTATCTTGGGAGCCACTCGGTGTCCGCCACAACGGATCCTGCACGCGTTGTATGTGACTCCTCAAGGCACGTGGACTAGAGCTCGAATAATCTGACTTTTTCTTTGTGATTTATTTAATTAAGTCCAATTATCGATCTATAGGAACAAGCAGATAATTAGGGATTTGGCCTTTATTAATTACGTCACAGTCAAAGAAAACTCCTAAGTTAGGGCTAAAACCGCGTAAATCAAATGAGCAGTAAATAAACGGTCGAAGAAATCCAAAACCGGGGAAAATCGCGGTGAGGTCCCCCGAGCACACTAGTGCTTGGCGAAACAGACCCCGATATCAACCAAGTGTCTGAGTCTGTGTCCCTGTATTATTACAATAAAATAATTTTGCTGAAAAATAAACTAAGCTAATTCTACGGCTACTCTACGGTTATTTCGTGGCTATTCTGCGGCTCTCGAACTTGGGCTCTCCTCCTCGCGCTCTCCCACGGCTTCGTAGAGAAGGAAGCCGCCTCCAACTCTCACGGTTGCTTCGGCTTCCGAAAAAGCCACCTCGGTCCTCGGACCCTCGCAAGAAGCAGAAATCAAAGTGTGTCAGTCCTGACAAATATATAGATAAAAGCAGAGAAAATATATCTATAAAATATCTACAAAAAGCCACGGGAAAGAAAAATCGTGAAAAATCGAAAACGACTACTAAGCCATGCTCCCCGACAACGGCGCCATTCTGATGACCGAGAAACTCAATATCGGGATAAGGTAAGAAAAATAAGAGTTGTTGTGACCCAAATAGTAAGGTTCGATCAACAAGAAAATATCAGGAACCACCAAATAAGCAGATAAAACAATGAAATCAATAGCGGTCCTCTCTAATTTTATTAACCTAATATAACGACCAGGGTCGGACTCAAGGAGCACGGGATGGCCTTACGGCCTGCGAAGTAGTCAAAATCGAAAAAATACTGAAGAAAATATTTTTGGTGGATTTTAATTATTTTTAAATTTTTTTGTGTTTTGATTTTATAAGAAAATGTAAGAAACAAGCAACTACAACAATTATTTAAACACCCAAAATACACAGAAAATTCTAATAAAAACTTTTTTGTGTTTTTTATGTTTTTAAGTGTGATGAATTTTTCAGAATTTTTCAATTTTTATTTGATTTTCTAAAAATCAAGAAAGGAGAGAAACAGTGCCCACTGTGCAACCAGACTTGAAAGATCAATTAAAAATATATAATTGATCTATAAAAGTCTGGAGATAATTTTTATGAAAAATATAGACAAAAAATAAGCTACAGAAAAAGAGTTTGCATTTTTTATTTTTATAGAATTTTTGTAGAATTTTTATTTATTTTTTAGGGTTTTTCAATTTTTATGGGCTTTATAATACAAATAAGCTCAAAATTGGACAGAAGCTAAAAGACAACAAAATTACCTATCCCTAATTTTTTTAGAATTTTTAGACAAGTTTTTATATTTTTAATTGATTTTCTTTTTCAAACAGTAAGAAAAATACATGTTTTTGTTTTTTTAAAAATAACAAAAAGCCTTGAAAATGTCCCAAAAATTTAGGGAAATTTTTACACAGTGGCTGGAGCCACATGTCCAAATCACCTAATTTGGATTTGATTTGATATTTTATTCAATAAAAACAAGGCACACAACTCACAAGGACCTAAATGCAAAGAAACATACTTCCAGGGCTAAATGATAACACGTGTAAAAAGCTCTGGGGCCAAACTTCCAAAAATCCCAAAACTACACGCGCGCAACACGTGATTCAGACACAAAGGGGCATAAGTGTAATTCCTATTTAAAAAGATGCAATCATTAACACGCAGGAAGTACGGAGCTGAAAATACAAATGTCCCAAAACCTCACGTGTCGATGCACGTGGCTCACATACAGAGGGACTAAATAGCAATATCCAAAAACTCCAAGGTCCAATATGAAATTATTCTAAAATAAAAACAACTACACTAAACATTTACAAGGCTAAACTATAAATGAGATAAAAAGAGGGGCCTAAGTGAAATTACCCCTTTATTAGGGATCGATGGTCGAGGAAGCGCCACGTGGAGATCGAACGACTGAGAATAGAAGATGCCTCTTCGCTGGATGAATGTCCTCGATCGACCCCCAGGTGACTCGGACGGTGGAGACGCTCCGCTGATGGACAGCGATGATCAAAACTGACGGAGGGGTGCCGATCGGACAGTATCTGGAGATCCTAGATGAACTCGACTCTGGCGAAGTTCGTCGGAGCACTTCGTGTGCGCTGGACCTCGTCAGGAGCTGTTGAGATATGAAGAGGGATGCTCGGACTCTTCCGCAGCTGGTGGGTGCCTCTGATGAGGCCGGGGACCATCGTAGTGGCCCGGCGATGAAGGAGGAGCGAAGCTGCTGTGCTCGGATGTTCGGCCATCCAGATGGGGGCTTATACCTGCAAAACAACACAAAACAACTCCTGGGTTGAGGGCAAATTGCCTCGACCCGTCAGTGGGTGAAATGGTCATCGGAAGGGGGGCGGAGAATGGTCTCCGGCGAAGCGATGGTAAAGGAGACCCGAGGTCCTGCTCCAAGGTGAGTCAGGTTGATCGGATGGGTGAAGAACGTGGGTAGAGGTCTCGTGGACGTGAATCGATGGTCAGATGAGTGAATGGACGGTCGGATCAGTGAGAATTAGCCGGCGACGGCCGACGGCGCAAATGGACGAAAATGGAAATTACTCTAACCTAAGGTGAATCGGGGATACCTGAAGAATGAGGTCGACTGGGCTGGGGCTAAGGAAGCTCCTGGGGTCTTTGCCTCAATGGTTCATCGGGGCCAGAGTCTCGGGCGCACCTCATGGCGGCGCACGGCGATGAAGCTCGCCGGATCAGTGGCTGGGCCGCTCTCTCCTCGCTGCTACACAGCCCTCGGATAGCTATCACTATAAGGAGGGTAATGGAGGTCTTGGGATGGAAGGCGGAGGCCAAAGATGGAGTGAAAATCACGGCGGAGAAGATGATTTATACTCGTAGGGGTCCAGCAAGATGGATTCGAACAGGTAAATCAGAGCTCGGATCCCTAGGAAGGATCATCGGGCGTGAATCAGGAATGGATCTAGTACAATCGGTGCCTGGGGTTTGAGTGGATGGTAATCGGATCATGCTAGGAAAATTAGGCGAAGTCAGGTCGGGAGCAAAGATCCGAGTCTGGTGGTCCTTTGGGAAGAGTTGACTGGGGGTCAACAATCCCCCGTGGACCAATGGAATAATTCCATTTGTTAATTATTTGGAACTTCAATTAAAATTATTAAATGAATTTATTTTGAAAAAGTTTAAACATAAAAATGTTTATTATTTTTCAAATTATTTTTTTGTGATTTTTATTTATTTTTTTGAAAAATAAATAACGTATTTACATTATATTATTATTATATGTAGGTATACATACATATGTATTTTTTATTTTTATTTTTAATTGTTTATTTTTGCACAATCATTCCAATTTTATATTTTATTTATTTTCAACATAAAATTTGAAATAAAAAGGTATTTTTATTTTATTTTTAGGATGCATTTACATGAGTTAAATAAATAGGTTTATATACGTATCTACATGGTATATATACAAGGTTGAAAATGATTTTTATTATTTTTATTTTTATTTTATTTTTCTGATTTTTATGTTATTATTCTAAATATGTACAAAATATGAGAAACACTTTTTATTTTTATTTTGAAGAAAATAAATTTATTTATACACATAAGGTTATGTACATGTATGATTGACCTTATCTCTCTCTACTTGGGTTCTTTTGTGGGCAGGCCCATGTTGAGCCCTCCCTTGGGATTAGGTCACTCAATATTTATTCTAAATATTTCCCTCTTTTTCTTGTGTTTCTTTATTCCTTTATTTTGATACAAAGACATGCTAATTATGCATATTTACATGATGCATGTATTTTGGCAATTTATGATATTTACACATTTTTACAAGGTATTTGGCTAAGGTTTCTAGCTAAAATAAAGGAATAAAGAGTGATGAATTGGGATTCATCAGTTATCTTCGATGTTATCAACGTGGATGCATTGGAAGATGAGTCAACTCTTTGACTCTTCTTCTTTCTCTCCTGGGGCGGGCCCTTCCAATAACCTTGCTTCCGACCGCTCTTTCCTTTCACTTGTGCAACCATTACACTAGCATAGGGGTCGTCCTTCTTCATTACGTCTTATGCAGACTTTAATGCAGCTAACAACCCAGAGTTAGTGAATTCACCTTTGCTCATGTGATATGACACAACAAAGTTGTTGAAAGACTTAGGGAGCGATAACAGAATGAACACAGCCTGCATGTCAAAATCCATATAGGCTCCCAAGGTTTCCAATTTAGAGAGGTACCTAAACACTTTGAGCACATGCTATCTGACAGAGGTCCCTTCCTGCATTTTGCAGTGAATAAGCTCTTTCATCACATTATAATGTTGTGTGCGGTTTATGACACCAAACATTTCTTTTAGATTCAGCATGATTTCTTGGCAATGGTTCATTTCCACATGTTGTTTCTGAAGATCTTCATCATATTTATCATTAAATGACTTATCTTCCAGAGTTTAAGGGTCTACTATCTTGTCCTTGGATAGAATATACGAGATGCGCTCCGCAGAGAGGACGAGATCCAAATTTCGGATCCAATCTGAATAATTCGGTCCGGTCAACTGATTGACCTCCAGGAGCATGCTCAGAGGGTTCATGGACTTCATTTTTTGAAATTAAGAATGCACTATATTAGAAAATATAAATGATTATATATTCATTTTAAAACATTTGGCATTTTAAATCAAATTTGTCTTGCTCTGTCAACTTTGAAAGTTTATTCTCTTATTATCTTTCAAAGCAAGAGATATACTTACCGCTATATCTCAAGCAAGAACCGGGATCTCCTTTTTATCTTTGTCACATCCCAATAATATGATAACATGTGACTCGAATAAAGAGAAGTGGGAAAACATTCCGCCTTGCAAGTCCAACTTGTATTTCCTAATTCGGTCTTTAACACCCGAGCCCACCACCCTTAAGGCAATGTTGATCCGTTGTTAATTGAACCAACCGTCAACATGATTAGAACTCGCTCTGCGCAATCCAATATCGCCCCAATAATATGAGGACCTGATATTAGGACCACTACGCATATGGCCTTACTCTTTCGAGAAGCAAAGAGCACGATCCAGATGCGCTTGTATAGAGGAGCAGTTCACTTCGGACAGGCGTCTCCTATATACAATCCTTGGCGACGAAACACTTCGCTTTGACAGGAGAACATGGATGTTACTTTTGTGATCCTCCACCTCTTATTCAAATTCAATAATTAATTATCATGAATCACATTCATAATTAATTCTTCTAAGGGAAATACACGTCTATTCATAATAGAGTGTTTCAATTTGGATATAATCAATTTAATCATATTAAATTCATTATATATCCAATCTTAATCCACAAACTTGATTATTACTTGAATAGAAGGTATAATCTTAAAGTACGTATTATTTGAATTTTAATAATTAGAAAAGTACACCTTGATTTCTCTGACATTATCGAATCCCTACCCGTTGTCATGGCCAGTATCGATAGGAGTGGGACAGACTGCAACCGGTGCGACCTGCTACCCCAATGCTCCCTGACCAGACACCATATCCACCTTAGGAGTGGATAATTCCATATAGATCATTGCGTACTTTGAGATGCTCATCGGTTTTTAAACCAAAATTATACCATATAGTAATAATCAAAACCATTTTGATTATAAGGAAATTTGCTAAACAAATTCTCGATCCTGTTCAAGCAAGTTTGTTTGTTGATTGTGTAACCAATAATGATCTAGATCTCATCTAATCAAATTATTGGTTGAGGCCATGTCAATTAAGGAAATTTTCACTAAATATTTCTCAAAATATTTTCCATAATTATTCCAGGAAATTAACACTTAATTTCACTAATTGACAATCACATGGTTCTTGATTAGGAAAGTAATTTCATCAGTGACCCCTACTTACTAGAATTAACATATCTCCATCAAATTAAATCCAAATTACGTAAATTTTGTTTTCAAAGATTGTTAATTTGATTTACAACAAAACCAATGCGATTTATCTGAATTTCAAGATATCTTTAAACAGTAATTAACTCATTAATTATATTAAGTTTCGCAGTCCCTGAAACTGCGGATACATGTTCATTCAAATGATCATATCTCAAGCATACGAAATCCAAATTACGTAAACTCAGATCCTACGGTTTCCTTATTTAATGGGAAATAAAATGCAATTAAATATTTTGTGTTTAAACGTTTTAAACAGAGCCGAAAAATCCAATTAAACGGAGATGCGAAAAATGAAATGCGACAAAAACATTTTGCAACCCTAACGAACCCATGTCGTCCTAGGTTTACGGATCGAATCCAAAACCTTCCATCCTAAGGCTATGATACCTTGATTTATATGGAATAACCATCAAGCGCATTATAAAAGCATGTGCACCGTATCGTATACGATGAAGAACGACTAGTCGAACTAGTTGTTCTATGCAGCGGAATTTAAAAATTTTCATGTGATGAAACCACATGATCCAAGAACGATTCATGGATCATTTCATCTAAACCACGTCAAGTATGTAAGAATATCTCTTGAAGCGTGGTTGATCGATTCTCTATGAAAAGAGACCTCCTGTCTCAAGTCCGATCTTCGGAGACAATGCTTGCGAGCGCAGGGATGAACCGTGTGATCCTCGCAAGCCAAGTTGTTGAATCCAAGCGTGAAACTCCTGATCTTGTCGCACGAGATCAAACTACTTCTTCGTGAGCCAAGCACACCAAAGAAGAGCAACAACCTAGATTCGTCGAGGCGGCATCACAACGGCGAGTCGACGAGGGAAATGCCTTCTTCTTCTGTTGGAGTGGACGACCAACAATATGAGAGAAGAAGAGAGAGGACGTGTGGAATGAGAGAAAGAGCTTATAATTCTTGTTCTTGTTGTAACCCTAGAGAGCATGGAGTGCCTCTCTTAATATAGGATTTGGGAGTTCAATACATCTCAATCGATGGGACACACAAAATCAATGGATGCGATAGATTTGTATTTCTTTCAATGGTCAAGATTATTGTTGGTAAAACACAACAACAAATAATTTAATTTGAATTAAATATATTTGATAAATCAAATAAAATTTAATCCCAAATTAAATCAAGCAAATATGGAGACAATTGCATGGAGATTGCATCTCCCCATGGAGATTGATAGGATAGCTACCAATTTCCATATGGAGATGGTAGTCGTCCACCATAATCCAAGGTGGTGGCAGTCTCATGCAATCTCATGAGATTGCACTAGTCCTTGAAAATCTCCAAGATTTTTACAACAACTTTTGTTGTAAATTATTCTACAAAAATAATTCATAATTAATTATGAGAATATTGCAATCTTGCCATTGAAAAATTGTGAATCACATTCACAACCCAAAATAAAAAGGTAATCTATATTTTCAATTAATTATACAATGTGAATCCAATTCACATCAATAATTAATCAATAAATATAAAGCATAATAAGCTCTATATAATACATTATAAATCACATTTATAATATATTATGAATAATTGGATATTGCTATCCACATTATTCCTATCCATAATAATTAAATCTCATTTAATTATATTGGATCATCATTCACATACATCCATTAATGTGAATCATATTCACATTATTCAAGATAATTAAATCTCATTTAATTATCCATATCTCAATGCTAGGATATAATTAAATTATGGAATTATTCTTGAACCCTTTCAAGAATAATGCGCTTTCTTCGTAGATACTCGGAGATAAGGATAGGGCAATTGTATTGTTCCACGTGTAGTGACTTGGATGTTGAGTTCTCATCTCAAACCCAGATCTCACGAACCTCTTATAGATGCTTGATTAAATCAATACCGCAAATCTAATCTTCTCATTGCATCTGAATCTCATTCAGATCAATGTCCAACACTTGGACCAAGATCAGATTACTTCTCTACTAAGAGGAGTCATTAAAATCCAAAGTTGTTTCATCACTCCCTCATAATGGAAGCGTCATGTTTATACAATCATTTATGATCAAATCACCCTCAGGTATTCCTGACACCTGTACATCCTACATACTGGAAGACCTATGATCAACCTGAAGATATAGATCAATTTTACACTGTCATCTTTAGGGTTTGATCACCACGTTTCTCAATCTTGGTCATTGGGAATCGGTATCGATCATATTCTTTCCCAAAGCATATTCTTATCATGATTCCAAAGCATGATGACCATGCATGGAATTTGATTGGTCCCAATACCTCATGAGTTAGCTTATGTCTTCTAGTTCACAAGTGAACCTATATGATCCCTTTGAGAGATCATATTCCTTATATGCCCTTACATGCACACCAGCTCACTGGTATATATACCTTGGTTAGGTTATCAACATATTGGTCTGCCAAATGTACACACTCAGACATATAGTAACATATCTGTCTCCGATAAGAGGATACTTGCCTATGCTGTGACAGCATTCAACATAGGACTTAGGTTATCTCGATCTCGTTAAGTCAACCATTTGACCTAACTAATCTAACACCTCCGAATCACTATTCCCATGTAGAGGACCTGCATCAAGAGGTCATTCAGATATCAGCCTTTATGAGAAAGGATTGCCATCTCCTACTCATGCTGGAGATCATGTCTTAATAATCATTTGACAGTTCTTAATGAGTCCTCTATATAACTCCTTAGATATTCATGCAAGCACCAACCTCTATGATTCAATTAATGAATCAACAGTTGTATGATCATCAAGACGGCCATGGTACATAACCCTAATTGTAAAGAGGGATCTTACAGTGCATTCATTCATTTAATCTCAGAAAGGGAGTTAAACAATCAATAACTTTTATTGATAAATCATATATATTACAATAACATTTATTGTAAGAATGGTTCGCCTCGGGCTCACATGGATAACACCCATACAATTTTTCTAAAAAAGAATAATAGGATTTTTAGGTATTGAAGCTTTCGTTCATTTGTTCCCAAGGAAGGTGTGCGTTGCCCCTCTTGCCTTCTCTTCACGCGGACAACGGCGATGATCTGTGGATGGAAGGTCTGGCGGTTGGGGAGCGATGGTGGGCGGAAAGCAGATAGCCTGGATTGTTGTGCATCTGGCGGGGCTACGGAGCTCCTGGTTAGTTGCGTAGAGCTTGGTCGGCGGATGGCTGTAGCACGACCGGCGACGCAAGACACCCTTCGCAGCGTATGGACGTCAACGTCTAAAAGGATGGAATCGGAGGACCTCGCGCAGTATGTGGGTCGACACACGCTCCTGGTTGCGGCGATGGCTATAGGAGTCAAGGTTTCAAGCAACAGTCGGCTTGTCGGTGGCTTATGGTAGGCGACACACGCCCTTCACGGGTTATGGGAGATGACTCTGCGGTGGTAGGTGACGTGTCAACGGGGTCCAGGCGTAGGACTCCTGCATGCGATGTGGCTTCGGAGGTGGTGATGAATCTACGCCTTGGAGGGTGGTGCGGCAGATGCTCTTCTGTTGGTCAACAATGGCGAGAGTAGTGGGCGCCGCCTGCGGGTAAGGAGGGCAATGCCAGTTGCTTCTGATTTTCTTATTTTTTTTATTTTTTTATTATTATAAAAATAGAAATAGGATTTCTTATGTTTTTTAAATGAAACTACAGATTTTTTTATTTAGAAATAGAAACTACAAAAAATAATTTATTGTATTGTTTTTTTTAAAGCAACAAAGGATTTTTTAAATTTTATTTCAAACAAAATTCATACACCTAAAAAAATAAAAAGATACCAACTCTAGCACAATGGCTCGGTCAAAATCAAATGGAAATAAGTGGATGAGGAGGTTCCGGTGTATGTTTCTCATAGCGGGAGTGGAAAATATCGTGATGGCCTCGACGAAGGTCGATTTGCGGTCACCGGATGGTTCGGAGGCTAGGCACCTCTCTGCAACAAGAAGGCTCTTGGAGAATAGGATCCTTTCATCAAAGATTGGTCCAATTGAAGTGAGGTAAGAGGAGCCATATTAATAGATAAAAGAATGGAGTTTGAATTTCAAAAATTTGAATGAAGATAAGAAATAAGAAAAAGAATTTGAAATGAGATAAATATAAGAAAGGAAATTAGTGTTAAAATATTTACATAATTATTTTTTATATATTTTCATCAATTTATTACATTAAATAATATGGTTTAATTTTTTTATTTTTTTGTTTGGTTATTTTAAGGAATTTATAATATACATATACTATATACATATGGTATATTATAGACATAGTTAAATAAGGAAAATAGTTTTTGTTTTAAAATTTCTACTTTTTTATTTTTATTCTGATTTTTATTTTCAAATAACTAGAAAATATTTAAAATTATTTACAAATAAAATATGTACAAATAAATGGTAAAATTGCACAAACCACCCTAGAAAATCGTATTTCAAATCATAATGCTAAAAATTATGAAACCACCATCATTTTAAAGATAATTTAATTTAGAATACAATAGAAATGAGTTTGGTTCAATTTGAGTTCACATTGAATCGGAATAGGGTTTTCACTTTATGGCTTTTTCCGGATGTGGTTACTTTTACTTTGTACATGATTTTATTTTGCAAACAATTTTTTTATTTAGGAAACATTTTTATTTATAACTTTTATTTTGAAAATTATTTAATTCGAGGTCAATTCATGTACAAATAAAATAGTGTAAAGATATAAATCTTTACAACACATTTTTTGGATTTTCTGATTAAGGACCCTATTCCCCCTACTTTATTCCTGGTCGATGAGGTCAAATCTTGACCTTCTCTAGGGGTCCTGGTTAGCTTGTATCTATTACATACATATAATCTTTTTCTTTTCTTTATTTTTCTTTATTTATTTATTTATTTTAGGTTAAAATAGTAATAAATTTATAATATTTACACACAGATGCTAGTTAGTAAGAATATGGAGTTAGTATTATATATAGGTATTTTATAAGGGATTTTAATCTAAAATAAATGAATAAAGATGATGAAATGCATATTCATCTGCTCTGTACAATGCAAGACAATATTTTTCTGAAGTAATTTCCTGATTTGAACTTTTTATGGATTTTTTTAAAAAAAGTTTTGCAAATGTTTTTGAGATTTTTTAAAAAAAATTGAGAAATTTTAGAGATTTTTCAAAACAACATTTATAGGGAAAGAAATAGGTACAAATATATACACATGAGTGCATCTTCTTATTTACAAGGAATAAGATTTCAAAATTTACAAGAGGTATTTACAGGTATTCACAAGTTAGTATGTTAGGTTCGTAGAACATTTTTATTTGCTCGAATTGTGTACATAATTCTCAAAATAATTTGAACAGTCTTTTGCATATATTTTGAGAACTTTATTTTGTAAACAAATTTTGACAAATAATTTTTGCAAAATTTTTACAAAATTTGAGAATCATTTTGTATAGATTTTTCAAACAATATATATACATATATATATATATATATATATTAAACTATTTTTCAACCATTTTTCAATCCATTTGCAAATAGATTTTCAAAATACTTTATTTCGCACAAAGAAAAGAATTTTTTACAAATAAAATATTTTTATAAAGTTTGAAAATATTTTTACAAAAAATTTTCCAAATAATTTTCAAAAATTTTTTTGAAAAGATTTTCAAACCGTTTTTCAAACATTTGGCAAAACATTTTTACGTGATTTATTAATCGATATATACAAGAATTTTAATGAGTTTTATACAAGTATTTTCATTACATTATATAAATGGATTTTAGCTATACTTATTGAAAATACAAAAGTACGAGTTATGGCTAAAATATATATAGAGTATATATTGACCCCCTTTACTTAGCTCGAGCTATGTACTCATAGATCAAAGAGAAAAGGAAGACATAACTGGTACTAAGTATAGAAAGGTCTATACTACTACGATTCGCTAAAGAATAGTATTCAACCGTCGCCCTATACTTAGGATCAATTAATCATAAGTATAACAGATTGTATTCTACATGCTGGGAGGGTTGAGAGTGGGAATGAATAAATGAATCATCATCTCATCCTATCTCCCCCTATACTTAGGGTGAAATATCCCTAAGTATAAAAAGATTATCAAGAGTTAAGGAGACAAGTGAGGGATCAAGGGATCGAGGGTGCCCACCCCCATATACATAAGATGGATCATATTCTAAGTACAACGTAGATGAATGGTGAGGGCGACACAAAAGAAAGAATTTGAAGAATTAAAAAGAAAAGAAGAAAAGAGGAAAAGAAGAAAAATATTACTACTCAAAAATGTTTTTGATGGCCTCATTTGCTTGTGCTCATGCTGCAGTTGTGAATTCTTCATCGTAGACCACCTGAGTCAAATCTACCATCGTTAGAAATGTATCATGTTCAAGATAAGGCTTAAGTAATTGTCTGTTGATCACAAATGGATGTGCATCAACTGATAATCCAGATATCATAATGCTTCCACTATCATGCACATACTTTACTATAAAAGGCCCGGTCCACTTGCTCTTCAACTTCCCTAGGAATAGTTTGAGCTTTGCATTGAACAACAAACCTTCTTACCTAGTTTGAAAATCTTGTCGCGGATGTGCTTGTCGTGCCACTTCTTGACCTTCTCCTTCTACATTAGGCTATTGTCATATGCATACTCACATAATTCGAGGAGATGATTCAGATCCTGCTTTCTTCTCTTTTTGTACTTCTTGGAATCCAGATTATATACATTAATTGCCCACAAAGATTTGTGAATAACTTCTATGGGAAAATGACATGGCTTGCCGTAAACCAGGTGGCAGGGTGACATTCCTAATGGGGACTGGTACACGGTTTGATAGGCCTAAAGTACTGAATCAAGAAAATGTGACAAAATTTTCCTATCGGGGTGCACAGGTTTCTACAAAATTGTATTTATCTCTCTATTTGAACATTCGGTCAGGACATTGGACTGTGGGTGGTACAGAGAGGTGACACGATGTTCGATGTAGAATTCTTAAGTCAGCTTCTTCACATCCCTATTGATGAAATGGCTACCTCTGGTAAATAAGCTCTGATCATGAGTATCTGCCTCTCGTAATCTTGACAGGTGATCTTCCACCACATTTTTAACTCCAGTTTTAACATGGATTTCTATGTAAAACTTATGGAGAAGAAGGATTCATATGATAAATCTGGGTTTGGCATCCTTCTTGTCCTACAAGTACTTCATGGCAGAGTGGTCTGTATAGACTATTACTTTGGATCCAAGGAGGTGAGATCTAAATTTTTCCTGGGCAAAGATGACCGCTAGTAGCTTTTTTAGTGATAATGTAGTTTTTCTTAGCTTCATCTAGAATCCTTCTAGCATAGTGAATTACAAATGGTAAATTGTCTATTCATTGTCCTAGACCTTCTCCAATGACATAATCTGATGCATATGTCATGATCTCAAATAAGAGAGACTAATTTGGCAATTAAAGGATCGGGGCATGGATGATCAGTTCTTTCATCTAATTGAATGCTTGGAGGACTCTGTCATCAACGATAAAATCCATCTCCTTGCCTAGGATCTTAGTCAGTGGTCAGGTAATTCTACTAAAGTCTTTGATGAATCATCAATAGAAACTGTCATTCCCTAGAAATGATCTAACTTGCTTCAGACCTGTAGGAGGATCGAGTTTAGAAATGAGATCCACCTTTGCAGGGTCTACCTCCATGCCACATTTTGATATGGCATGGCCTAGCACAATACCCTTTTTAGCCATAAAATGACTCTTTCCTCAAGAGAGCACAAGGTTCACTTCACAATATCTTTTTAAGACGGTCTAGATAAAATATGCACTGATCGAAGCTATCTCCGTAGATCGAGAAGTTGCCCATGAAAACCTCAAAAAATTTCCAACCATGTCTATGAATACAACCAACATGCATCTCTGAAATGTTGCTGGAGCATTGCATAATCCAAACAACACTATGTGGAAAGCATAGGTCTCAAATGGATAGGTGAAGGTTGTTTTATCTTGATCCTCATGAGCTATATCAACTTGATTGTAACAAGAATATCTGTATAAGAAACATAAATATTCCTTCGTGACTAATCACTCGACGATCTGGTCGGTGAAGGGAAGCAAGAAATGGTCCTTCTTGGTTGCTAGATCCAGACGTCTGTAGTCCACACAAACATGCCAATATGTTGGAACTATGGTCGTGATCTCCTCTCCTTTGTCATTCTTGATCATGGTGATCCCCGACTTCTTTGGCACAATAAAGAAGGGGCTCACTCATTTCAAGTCGGATGGGATATGTGAATCCTGCATCACACCATTTCGTGATTTCGTTCACGACAACCACCCAGAGATTTGGGTTCAGTCTTCGCTGGAATTCTTAGGATGGATTGCTATCTTCCCCAAGATATATGTGATGTGAGAATAATGAGGGGTTGATCCCATGCTAGCCTATGGCCTTATGGTTTCTTTCAAGAACCTCCAGTAGATGAAATTCTTGTTCCTCAGCCAGCTGTGAATTAATAATCACAGGGAACATGTTCTGCACATCCATAAGGAAGGTGTATTTCTCATATTTGCTAGAAGTGGTTTGAGCTCAGGCAGGGTCTAATTCAGTTTTGTGGTAACTTCAGCTACAGTGTAGGGTGATGGTGTCGGATCTTTCAATTGTACAGTGTCCACCATTGACACTGTTGGTTCTGCATTCAATATTTCACAAAAATCTCCTGTCATAAAATCATGTTCACAAAAGCCTTCAATGATTGCCTCTTTCTATGCTAAGGACAGGTGGCCATAAATGTGTTCATCTGGAAACTCAACAAAAATGTCATCATCAAGGATATCTGAGAACTCGATTGTAGTATCCATTAGTTCTTCTATGGAGAGAAACTCATGGGTTTCAATATCATCCATAAACAAATTTGTATCATGGATTTCAGCAAGAAAGTCATAGTCTTTTGTTCGCTACTCTGTCAGCTCACTCTCATCTATCGCAGGCTCTGACAGTTTTCACACGTAAATTGACTCAATAGGCACCTTGTCACTGTTCGAGCAGAAGGTGATATGCCCGATGCCATAATTCACTACTACTTCAATTTTTCAAAGGAACAATCATCCAAGGATTATCAGGGTATACATAAAAGGAGCTTACGTGTCCATGTCAAGCATGATGAAGTCCTCATGGAACTACATTCCCTGAATAGTGACGACGACGTCCTCTAAAATTCCTCTGGACTGCTTGATGGATGTATCAGTGAACTGCAGAATCATTCTCGTAGACTTGAGCGGTCCCAACCCAAATTCTTTGAGTAGTGAATTAGCCATAAAGTTTATTGAAGATATGCTATCGAGCAGAGTTCGTTCGAACTCTTGATTGAACATCCGACATCTGACTAGAGGAACTCCCATATACTTCTTCTTGGTCGGGAGATTGTTGATTGCGTTCATTGTAGCCACGGTCATAATATGCTTCATGTTTCTTTCTCTGGCCTTGCACAACTGTCTCCTCAAAATACATGATTCATTCAGACCTTTCTTGATGTTAGGCATGTACTTGATGGCTTTGAGCAAGGTCATTTCAAGCAGAAGATTCTGAATTATCTCAACAACATCGGGATCAGACAAGGTTGATTTCAATTTTTTATTTTTTTTTTGTATTTTCTTAAGGTGTTAAAAAACAGAATATTTATAGAATAAAAAGAAACAGTAAAAATAGAGTTCTTATTTCCATCAAAATGTATGCACACAATAGGCTGAACAAATGGATGACTAAAATGAACAGGGTCAAGCAGGAATAGCGAGCATCCAAACTACCTGCTCTTTCTTACTAAATATATTGAGGTTAGCCTCGACTTGTGCTAGAATGGAGGTCTTCGCAAAGGTCAGGTCATCAAGTTTCTGGCTCATCTTTGCTAGGCTTTTCACTAGTTGAGATAGACAATCCAAGATGGGGTTCACAGGAACAACCTCAGATGGTTCAACGTGCTGGCCTCACTAATACTAGGAATGGTGTGGAGGCTGTGAGTAGGAATACTAGTTCTGGTAGTGATGAGAAGGGTGATTCTATTGGTACTGCTGAGGAGGTTGGTGATATGGCACAATCGAGTACTGCTGGATCTATTGGTATTGTTGGTATTGACGGTACTACCATTATTGATATTGATTCTATCTCCAATTTCCCTAGTATGGAAGAGACTGGAGGTGGTGTTGAGGCTAGTTTTGGATAAATCTCCCTCCTTATTGTTGAAGGAACTAGCAGTTTCCTGCTTGCTGGCCTTGCTAGGGTCCACCTAGATGGGTCGGTTGTGCACCATTAGCTCATACATCATTCATCTCTTGAATGAGAGGTGGGGGGTGGAAACATGGATTATGAATAGGCTGGGGCTCGGGCTGGTAAACTACTAGTTGCTGTTGTGGAGATGTCAGTTCTAGAGCCTACACATAATATGTGTGCTGGACTGCTGGCTACTAAATTGAGGATATTGTGGTAATGCTTGTTCTTTCGTCTCAATGGGAGTGGTGGTCGATATAGACATGAAATTTCAGGAGCTGATTGTACTGACCAGAATCTCGAGCTACTTGGTGCTATGGTCAAATTTATCTAGGTGTTGTATCCTTTGTTTGATAACAAAAAGTTCTTTGAGATCTTGTGTTCATTTTTGTTACTATGATATCCACCTTGTATAGGTGGCTCCCTATGTTGCTCAAGTTAGAGCTCTTGTCCCTATCCAGCTCGTAAGAAAATGCCATATGGACTAGCTTCTGTAGCGTGTGGGGTTGGAGCTGATATGCACAGGATGGTGACAAGGCAGCCTCTCCTACGATTATCTCTCCAAATATTTACCAAATGATGTACTCATCTTTATTGAAATGCGAGCCGCCACATGCTGTATCCGTGAGCTTCTGACTTTCAAATGTAAGTCCCCTAAAGAAATGTTGGACTAGGCTGGTCCTAGGGATGTCATGTTGGGGACATTTCTTTTGAAGCTCTGTAAACCTCTCCCAAGACTCATATATGGATATGTATACAGCTTGGGTGAAGTTTTCTCTGTGATCTCGCTTCAAATTAAGTCGCCCAAGAGGGTAATATTTATGCAGAAAGGAATACTTGAGTTCTTCTTGCCCCAGGTGGTTAATCTAATGAAGTGCCTTGTCCTGGAGACTGAATGGGAATGATGTCATCTTGACTAATCTTAACGATCTGTTTGGGTAGTGTGTTGTACCACAAATGCGCCCGAATTGTTGGGTTTCCTTATTTATATTGTCGTGGAAGGTAGGTAGAAGCACAAAAAGTTGATGCTTCAACTCAAAATATGAATGGATCATTGGGATCTAGATCCACTAGGTGACAAGACCATCTTCAGGATTGTATGTCTCTTTGAGAGTCGGCTTCGGCCGCTCTCCTCTGGGCTCATCTACTGAGCCTCCACGAGGTCCGCCTGCTCTTTCTTATTCTTTTCCTCCTCCTCTTGGTTGATCTCTCCTTCTCCTAAGATCATTCAACATATCTCAGAATATGCCTACTTGGTGAACTGCTATTGTATCATCTGGATGGAGGTGAGAAGATGTGCATTCACCGCATTCTGATCTGCCTGGCCCTGCTCTAGCTGTGGCTGCAGCAGGTGCTGCAGTCCCTTTCCTTTTCCTCCGAGAGCCATCTCTGTATCTCTTTCTGACTATGAATATGAGAGAATCTTTGGTTCCAGATCAGGTTCTTGGCAGATCGGATTCTTGCTCTATACATGGGAGAATGGCCCAATCAGTCTGAATTGTTGCATCAGATGTAGAGAATTGTTATGTGAGGTCAAAACAAAACATCATGAAGGATGATGATGTATAAAGGAGTGAAATCAATTGCCATCCAAAATGGGTAGAGTTTGGGATAAGAGTGATCCCAGATTATTAAAGAAAGTGTGAAGTCTGGAGACCGGTTCGTGAAGTCTGAACCAGATTCTCGACAATCTCCCTGAACTATTGGAGAAGGAGAGTGCATGGGATCGATTTATGCATTGACGAAGTCTCGACTAAGCCATCCATGTGTCGCCATCTCGAAGGTTAAGAGGAAGATCGATGTGGAGGCATTTTATGGAAGTCAAATAAGGAATAAAGGGAGTAGAAAACATTAGAAGGCCCAAATGAGTAGGGGGTCAAATTAGGAATAAAACAAAAGAAAGTGAAAAAGGCACAAAATGTGCATGACTGATCTTTGAGACTTAATCTCATTCAAACAAACACAACACAAGGATGGACTCACCTACTCAATACATGTGAAGCCATAAGAGTTCAACTATTTTTATCTTTTCAATTTTATTGTTATTTTCAAGCAATCTTATAACAAGTCCATAAGTGCACTAACCCTATAGGAGTGAGAGTATTGCTATAAAATAGCATGTACTTGTCCTCATCTTTTATAACCTGTAGTCTGCACTTTTTGTGGTCCTTGTAACCATTCCTGGATCCCTGCCCAATCAAAGAATAAGAGAGGAAGCCAATAGGTGAAACTAATACTTCGGACCTCGCTCGTAATGGAATCACATATGAGCGTGCAAGGACCTACTCAGTCTCAAACTGATGAGATAGATATACCCGTAAGGGAATGGCCGAGTCTTAGTACTTCAGAAAGTCAGATGCTCCACACAAGGCGGGAACACCGTGCTCGATGAGGCCCTACTCGGTCACATATGATAGAAGTGTCAATACTTTTGTCAATGGTGCCATTTGATAATCCGCCTAAAACCCTCTGGGCTGCCTTGTGGTCCACGTAAGGCATGACCACTAAGTCATTGTGATGACAGCCCAAGAGACCTAGATGATCGAGCAACAGTCAACCCACACAATATATACCAATTAATGAAGAAACATGTGTGAATCAAAATTTATTATAAACCCTACAAATAAATGTATATAGTGATAAGCATAGTAGGGTGTTGAACACATGTAACACGATGTAGCACTCAATTTTATTTATAAATAAATAATCAATCAATAATATATGTATAAATGTATATAAATATGCACACAATTATTTAAAGAATGTTTGTTTTTAAATATATATTTCATTTGATTACATTTTCTAATTAAATATTATATTTTTTATTTTTAAATAATTATAAATATTTAGAATAATGATATAACTTATATCAAATTATATATAGATAAATATAATATACTAAGGGATTATATACTTATAAATATATATATAAATTAGTCAAAAATAACACAACAATATGTTTTTGTTTTTTTTACATTTTTTTTACTATTTTTTATGACTTTTCAAATAATTTTGTAATTTTTAGGTGTTCTTATGTCAAAATATCCCAAAATAGGGATTAAGTTAACATGTCGAAATGATTTGGCATTTAAAAATAGAAAAAGGTATCGAAATATTTCCAAATAAATTTTAATGTATACTAATATATATATATATATATATAATTACAAAATAGGGAGAAATATTTTTAGGGTTTTAAAAGATTTTTTATATTTTTCTAGAATTTTGGAGCTTTTAAATTTTTTCTTATTTTCTTTTTCTATTTTTAGAGATTTTTGGTTTGGGGGTACTATATAATATAATATACACATACTATATTTTTGGAATTTTTAAGCACGATTTTATTCTTTTGTATTTTTTAATGCAAACAAGAAATATCCATGCGATATTTTTATTATGAGTAAATACAAAACGTGAGTGAAATATGGAATAAAAATTATGGCATGAAAACACTACATCAAGCATATTTTCCTATTTTTTGCAATATTTGTAGCACGATTGATATTTATAAAAATTGATGAATATACACAAAAATTCTTAAACTAGTAGGGGCATATTTGTAATTAAAAATAAACACAAGGGGGCTTCATGCAAATAACCCAAATTAATATCCGTAGTTTATAGATTAAACACCAATTAAAATAAACCGTAGGGGTTTACATATAATATTTACAAAATATGAACGCTATTGCGTGTTAGCCTAACATGGACTATTTTGTAGTATTAGAAAAGTTCAAGGGGGTTCATGCAAATTGTATACTATATTGTATAAAACATAAAATATTTATAGGGCTTTTTAACTATTATAAAAATTCAGAGGGTGACTAAGAAATTTACCGACTTACGCCCGCCGATCGAGCCATCCTTCACGTAGCACGTGGCAGATCGGGTGGCTTTGGTTGAGTGATGCCTCGAATAAAACCAAGGACCAGGATTAGACATGGGCCCTTATTCTTGATCTAACCGTATTGGGCCCTTCTTGAAGAACAACCAAGAACACGTGTGTGGGGTTACTTCTTCCTTCGATCCTCGACGAATCCCACGAGTTTTCTTCGATCCGATGATTGCCAGACGTTGGTGGAGCCCTTTCATCTGGTAAGATTCAAGGATGACGAGGAAGCTCAAGGTGCTCAGATGAGGTAGAATAGCCTGAAGCTCCTCCAAGTGATCATCAAGGCTCCAGATGCGTCCTATACCTACAAATTGGAATAGACAACATTCCAGGGCACGAGGGTCATCTCCTCGATGAGGGAGATAATAAAAAAGATGGGGGAAACGGGACAGAGGTGTAGCTCCATCGTTAGGTGGCAAAGGGAGCTCCAAATCCCATATCCACGATGGATCTGGGTTGAATGAAGTGGGTACTCAGTGGAGAAGACGAGGAGGAACGAGATGGCTTGATGATCAAGGTGAATTGACGATCGGAGTACAAGGAATTATGCCTGGAGGCTTGGCTACAAGAATTGGGGATTTTTTATTTCATGGATAAAGGAGCAAGTAAACTCGAAGTTGAAACTTATTAATGAAAAGAGGGCTAAGGAATTACCTAATGATGCGAATGAAATAGGCTCAATCAGCCTAAAGGGCTGAGAGTTGAGCCTCACGACAGTGCTCCATCGGAGATGGTGGATCTCCTAATCTGTCGGTCCTCCTCGTTGTAGGTGGCTGCTCAACGAAGTTGTCTCCTCCAGAATCTCCAAGGCACACTTTGAGTGGTTGAGATCGGCCTAGATGGGATCAAAAAGTTAAAGAGGCGGTGGGGACACATTTATAGGTGATTTTTTTATGATATTTGAGAAGCGATTGTGCGAGCTTGGTTGAGGTTGGTGAAGATTCGGATATGGGTGTTTGAAGAGGGATGATTAGGCTACACAATGGTGGAAGGCTCGAGGTCACAAGGTAAAGGTGGAGGTGTAGGAAATTGGGCGAAGTCAGGGGTCTCGTGAAGTTTTGACAGAAGTCATAGGAGGTAGGGTACAATTAACCGTAAATCAACAAACACTTGCACCTGGTTGGTCCACGTGGACCAACCAAGAAATTCCAAGGTAGAAATACTTGGAAAATGAATATAAAATAGTATATGATTTAATTATTTTTTTAAAACATAAAAAATATTCCTAATTTTATGTATTATTTATTACCCATTTTTAATTATTTTTTCTAGATGCTTTTAGAGGTTTATATTTACAAGTATATGTATAAATATATTGACATGTGTTTTGATTATTTTATTTTTATTTTGCATTTTAAATTTTATTATTTTATGTACATATTTAATATACATAGAACCTATTAAAAACACATAAATATATTTTTATTGTATTTTTTGATGGTATTTGCATACTTAAATAAATATAGGTATATACTATATAGGGATAAATAAAGGCTTTTTATCTATGTATTTTGTATACTTATTTTATTTTTGTATTTTCTTTATGATTTTATTCTATTATAAATATATACATATATTATAAATAATATTTATAAAATTATTAAAAAATATAAAATTATAAATTTAATAAAGAATAGATAAAATAATTTTTTTGTTCATGTAAAATATATAATAGGGGTCCAAAATCTAACTTTCACATCTTAACTCCAAATTAAGTGAAACTATCTTCATTAAATAGCTTATTAAAATTTATATACAATTAAAGGTGTTTTGATGCATTTTGAATTTTTACTGAGGATATATGGGTCTGAAAAGTTTGGATTTTGGCTTTTTATTTTTAGTATAAAAAGTACATTGTATATTATTTTTCTATGAAATCAATTTTGTATTTTCATTTGTCTTTTTATCTACAACTTTCATGACAAATTTTATTGATTTGAATAATAATAATAAAGAATAAAATAGGTCCCAAAAGGTAATTATTGGCATATTTTTGTAGGGTTATCCGACTGTATTTACTGTAAAATTCATCATCATATCTTCCCCTACTTTATTCCTTGTCGACTAAGTCATCATGATAACTGAGTCTTGGGGGCTAGGGACTCAACACATATGGTGTCTCATTTCTTTTTCTAATCTTTTCTTTATTCTTTTATTTTTGGTAATAAAGGTAGTATTTATATAGTATTTTCTACAGTATTTTGTACAACTTATAGAGTATTTATTTTGATAAATTAGTGGTATATACATGCATTTTGCTAGGGTTTCAAGGCCAAAATCAAAGAATAAAAGTGATGAAATGAGGATTCTCAGAGGCCTTGGGACATGTGATCCCATTAGGAGCTATTATACAATAGAAGTTATTAATTTATCATCCCATATCTAAAGGAAAATACTATTATGTTTGTACTATTGTTAAGATCTGTAAGTACAATTACATACTTTACTTGGTCATTCTTGATATCATACAATTATTGATATAAATATTTAGATCATATAGATTGATGAAAAGTTGTAGACCTAAAGAGTTAGATCAAGGATATGGCTATTATTGCAAAGTAATGGTAAAGAAGGATCTTTTGTTTGAAAGAGATGTTAATCTTCGATTGGGACTCTCGATACATGCTCTCTGCATAAGAATAGAGGTTAGATGCTGAATGAGTCAACCTAAAGAGTTAATTTCCCGATATCGTGATACTCAGACATGTATTCTACACTGCCACAAAATGAGCACATATCCTTTTATAGGATATAGATATAAATTTATATACATGAGTACGTACATTTGACATAATGGTAGGTTCATGGCCTGACAAGGATTATGTACCGATGAGCAGGATGCATACTAGAGAATATGATATGTGTGATCTCTTAAAGGAAGCATACATGCTCATATCATTAGAATCAGAAGAGGGGATCTCAGTCATGGGATAATAGGGCGACAACGAATTCTAGTGATGGTGATACTGTTTATGAAACACTATAAGAATTCGAGATTATCAGTATACATTTTTGGAAAAGCATATTATTAACATTGTCACCCAACGATCAAATTGAGATATCTATTGATAAACCATTGAATAAGAAACCAAATGTGGTATATAACTTCAAGGTATTCAAATTCTTACATTATGTAGAATGCATGTTTATTAAGAATGTTCAAGGTCGATGTGGTCATGATAGAATGTATATCATGACGCTTTCTTTCCAAGGAAATGATGAAATCTGATGAATTTTAGTGACTATATTTAGATATCACATGAATGAGATTAAATTGGATTAATTATCAATTCATAGAAATACATTTGAGATTTAAGGATTTGGAAGTTGATCTGAAACTGTCACTCATTTGGTGAATTTGTTCAATATCTGACTCAATTAGATAACTTAGTGGTTTAAATCATGAAATTGGATGATATATATATATATATATATATATATATATCAAGTCACTATACATGGTATATACAATCTCCCTGATATTATCTCTAAATATTCACGAATGCAGCACGCGAGTTCTAATTGTATTAAGGGTTGTACATATGAGAGATTGATAATCAAGGTAAATCGAGTTATGAATTCTCATTATTGTTGATAGATATGTAGGGATATGTGAATATGATTCACATAACTGTCATCTAAAAATATGGATATTGATCCTCGATAATTAAAAATAATGTGGATGCCTTTTACATTTATTATTTGGAGTGAATATGATCCATATAGTAAATTAATGTTAATTTGAATTGAATCGCATTCTTTATTAAATAAATGCAAATTAGATTTACATTTTTTGGTCTAAATAAGAAAATGAATTATATTTATTAATTGAGAGGATTATTTTTGTATCATCCCAAGATAATTGATGGTAACCATCAAGAGAGAAAATTCCACTATGATAGACGAAGTCCAAATATGACTTGAATTAAGAAATAATGCATGGTAGAGAAAATCGCCATCAAAAGGAGCGTCGTTCATCCTTCTTGTCATGCATCCTTTTTTCATTCAACTCAAGTTGCTTTCTAGGCTTATTTCCAAGAGGAGAAAATAGAAAAGAGACTCCAACCTCTCTACTTATCTCTTGTAGTTGTCGAATGTACCCTCTTCCCTAACTAGATGGTTCCCCATTGCCTTTGGCATGCCTAATTAAGAGAGGAGTTGTCTTCCTTATCATGCTTCATGTTTGAGAAGAAGAAGAAGTATATTCATGACATGAAATTCGAAGAAATGCAATCCATTCAGATCATCTTCTGTGTGGAAAATCATTGGACATTTGTTTCTCAAGTTCACAGGAAGCTCACGATGTCATGTTTGTGGTTACAACAATCATCGGATAAGATTTGAATCAAGAGATCTCTTCAATTATAGACTACACACATCAAAGGAATTACGCCCCTTCTTTAGTTCACGAGACGGTGTGGAAATAATTTCCGCATCCATGTGCTTTCGCATTATAATTCAAATTTTTCTATGATTGCTATATCGCTCATAAGATGAGCCTTTTGCCGAGATTAATTCCAATTTTTTATTCTTCCATGTTGTACGAGGTCAAGCCTCTCATCATCTCTCCACATCCTTTTTTTTTGTCTCGGCATCTATTCGTTGTTAATCTGCTTCTATAATCTGACCACCTTCAACATCGTTTAAATCTTGGAGATTAATCCCTCTTTTTCTTCTAACACGGGGATTTCCATCGACCTCCTATTTTATGCAACCATAGGTTTCGTATATTTTGTTGTTTCTAAAGCTTATCCGATAACCTTTGAATACGGTTACCATTAGAGAAGAGTTTTCAGCTGTGGATGATCTCCTGTTTGCTATAGTTTTGGTAGTGCAGGACTATTCATGGAACATATCAATGTGCTTTAAAGTCGTGGAGGGACACTTGTGTTGAACGAGTCATCTCGAAGACCACCTACAATATCCTCAAGAAATTCATAGCAACAAGCCATCTATTATATATACGTATACATATGTAAGTCTTGCCATATCATTATCTATTTTTAAATACGAACACAGAGCCGGATACAAATATTGACGAAAACTTATGTACCATATCTTCAAAAAAATGAATACAGATGTAAAATAGATAATTATCACATAGAAGTAATACTAACAATACTCTATAGGTTCGCTTAAATATATATGTTTTGGATGGAATACACATGATAAAAAATACCAAATGCGCTTTTATAATAAAAGTTATACCAAATATGGTAAAAGAATGTATAAAATTATGTTAAGTAAAATTGAAAATAAATCTGAAATTATTTTTATATATGAAAACGGATATATCTATACATATGCGGATGTTTTGAATATCCACATGCTATCTATATCAGTATCCGTTTAAAATAGGTACAAATAAATATGTTTGTATAAAACGAATGCGGTGTCGATCGGATACTAATATATCCTTATATGTTTGCATCCCTAGTATATACATCCTCTGCTTGGCTCCACCTTCAAAAGCATTGTCTGAAATAATCAGATGCATGAGAAGGCATCAAGAACCAAGAATCCCTCTCCAGGTGGCACGGTCCATGCACCACAACCATGGTTTAAAAAATTAGATCGATCGGGCGGATGCATTGATCCATGAATTGATCTCGACTCGGACGGTTCGATCGATTTCATGCAATTAATTAAAAAAGAAAAAAATCGAGTCCCGTCGATGGTCAGACATGGTTGATCCGGATTGACCTGATTTTGATGGATTTTTTTTAAATTTTCAAAAATAAAGGTTTATATATTTTAAAAATAGGATTTCATCGCTTGTGTTCTTGACTTCTACAATATCAGCTATGTCACTCTCTTTTTTGAAATATCAGTTGTACCATGACCTTCTAAGGGTGCGCTCGGTTAAGTAAGAAGCGGGAATAAGGGTGATGAATAAGTTGAAATAAGGCATTGTTCTTGTTCGGCTGGAAGGATAGCAATAAGGTGGAACAAGGGTAGGTAAGGTAGAAAAAGGATAGGAATATTGGTGAAGAAGGTGGAATATTATGCATGTGGGAATAGTCTTATGAGGAAGGAGAGGGGATGGGAACAACGTCCTCATTCCTGGGGCTATTTCCCAAACAATCATTCCCTTAAGGTAGTTTCTAGAAGCAACTATACATATATAATTACAATATATGATATTCAAATATAATGTTGAAAATGGTGCCGAACTTTTCTAGATTTTTTTGCTTGAAATAATTATTATATTATTATCTTATTATATTATTGAAAGATTTGATATTTTAAACGATTATTTTATTGATATAATCATACATGTCGATTTTATTATTTCAAAAAATTACCACATCTCGTTTACAATGATATGATGGTGACATCATCGGTCTAATCCTGAAGGGGTGATTCCCCTCTCCTCGTCACAGGTCTAACCCGAACATAGAAATTTTCGATTATTTTCATTTTATCCCCTGCACTGGTGGCCGATTATTGTAAGAATTTTGACAACTTTATGTGCATATGTAATCCTGGAAATATATCCCATTTTCAAGATCCTAGAAACTTCTGCTGATGTTTCTAAGATAGTTTGCCAACTACGCGGGGAGATTTCGAGTCCGTTGTTGCTGATTTCATCGAGTTTTCAGTTTTGGGTGATTTTCCGAATCTCACCGCGGGTTTTTACCTGAAATTGCACATAAAATTCATATTCACTTCTTTTTCACCGAACGCCATTTCACGCATTAATAAAATGTTGAATATTTTATTACGATAAAATTTTGTTTAATTTATTTGGAAAGGATGAATGAAATCTTGAATAGAAGTTGAACTGGTAAACTAATAGACAATTATAGCTAGCAATAATTTATTTTATATTTCTAGACATGATCAAATATTTAATTTCAAAGTTGAAAAATCGGATATTCTTAAGCTACACCCTATTTTACCATAAAAAGAGTGGATATTCTTTAAAATAAATATGATACTTTAATGGGCGAGGCGGGTGGCATGTACCCATCCATGCTCCGTGTGTGCGGGTATCCAAAATAATTATACTTGTGCACATATATCACATTGTATGCTGAGCCTATTCAAGATATACACCATTAAACTGTAGAACATTGCAACAATGCCACAATTGCTTCTACGTATACATACAATGATTCATGTATATTGATTTCGTATTAGGATCAATCAATTTTTCAAAATACATCGAGATTGCGCCATCTTTCATCTCTGCGTGTGGCAGATTGAATAATACTAAAACCAATTCTCTGCCCAGCCCTTCTGGGCTCTTCTTGTTTCTTTTGAAACATTTTGTTTGTTTGTTTGTTTAATCTCCATTTGTCTATATTAAATCCAAAACGTGTGCATAAAACTCCAGGGTTGATCTAATAAAATGGCCAAATAATTTTAGTAACGGGAACGAATAATGTCGAAATCCACTGGAGAATTCCACCCGCGAAGGCTGACCTGTGATGATGTTCATATTCCACCTAAAAAGATGCCAAATATATGTGCGTGCTACGAAGATAAACTAGAGCAACCACAAGAGATATGCGCAGCGCGGCTATTTGGTCGTTGCTTCTCGTAATTGTGGTGCTTGCCTGCTTTGCCGCCGGCAGGACAGTGAGCCTAGCGGCAGCAGGAGGCGATGATGGGCACGAGACTCCTCTGAGCTCGACCTCACCGGAAGCAACGGAGACACGACGGATAAGCTACGCCGAGATCCTGGAAAGAGAAAGGAATGGTCTGAGGCTGTTAAGGTGGCGCCGGCAGCAGCTGTGTCCGGCTTGCAGCTTTGATATGGGCCTTAGATAATCTGTTTATAGCGAGTGATTGGTTTGGTTATTCTCGATATGTAATTCTGATGCTTCTCTTCCTGTTGAGCTCTGCCTGATTTTCCTTGAAACTGTGAGATGCATGATTATGATTCTTGTTCCTTGAATCAGTTTTTCAGGCAATCACCCCGGATATATGTAGTTTGATGGTAATGAGAATGATTGGATCGAGGAGTTGCTTTTCAGAGATTTTATAACCAAATTATATGATTATTTTCCACATAGATTGACTATTGTTGGCGTTAATTCCAATTGCCCAGTACCATACGATTAGTTTCCACCGCATAAGGGAAAGTACAACCATAGCAGATCCTCCGCTGACAGCTTTAAATCCGATAGGCGTCCGAACCGCTCGATGAAGATTGTTCGTTCGGAATTCGAATTTTTGCGAACCCTTACCGGATTTGTACTTAGCAGTTGTACATTATTCCTTTCAACTGTTCCGCTTATGGGACCTGAACGCCTTAAGTCATCATCATGGCTGTATTTGCTGAAAATTTGATCATTAAAATAAAATAGCAAACGTTCTTGGATTTTAACAAAATTCGAATAATTTGTAGAATATTAGTCTAAGATATAATATAATTGATAAGGTTAGATTTTGAAAAGCAAAAGCACAAAAAATTACAGCAGTAGAGTGTAGAGCTCAGTTCTTATTGGCTCTTAAACCGAAGCTTGATCGAGATATAGTAGGCAGGAGATGGGAATTGTAGCAATAATATTGCTGGAGTAAAGTGACACAACCGTCAATTCCGGGTTGAAAAATGGCCACGGATCCCTACTTTACTAAATCCGAAATAAAATTGGACTTGTACATAAAACAGTACGAATTTAAGGCGCGTGTGCGCAAAGTCTACCCATCGAAAGAGCTGTCTCTATCGTAGGTCGACTGTAGTGTTTTTGACTATTTTGCTCTAGCGGCAAAAGTTGCATGGAGTGGAACTGCCGGCTGTTCTCCCCAACACCTTTAATTGAGGATAAGAAGATGCGAAGGATAATTTGTTGGGAAAAATCGAATGCTTTGCCCCCCTCTTTGTTATGGTTTGCACGCGCCCTCTCTCTCTCTCTCTCGAGGATAAGAGTGGGATGCAGTGGATCTATCATCTCGTGTTGAAACTTTGGATGCCGCTGCTGCTGTTTGTAATTATTAATTATTATTGGATTTGATTGATTAACGGCGTTTTATAAATAGTTGGTGATTTCTAAAAGGGAATGAATGAATAGAAGTTAAGTTTTTTACCTCTCAATGTCATACTTTTCTTCGAACGTTGATATCAAGTGCCTACCTACGCTTACCCCCAACCAAACCAAGTTCGTTTTAAGTGATGATATTGGTCTTTCTATGCCCAGAACAATGAGATTGTATCCTGCTCAATACCGATATAAGATGGTCAAAACACCATCCGTAATATCTCCCCTACGTATCACTTATTGATGTATATTTCTCATACCTAACAACAAACAGGAATGATGGATTAATCAAACTTATTAATTTTATTTGTTTCTCATTGTTCAGTCCGAAAATGACATAGTGATCTATGTCATACTAAATTATAATTTAGAAAACATTCCATCTTCTGCTTTGATACTTCTCTGTACAACAAGAACAATAAAACCTTGTCCCACATTAAGTAGGGTATGATACATGGATTCTTTGCCTCCATTCAGATCTACTTGGATCATTTCTAGGCTAAGATCCAACTAACTAGCATCCCTTCAAAGAGCCCCCATTCAGACCTACTTGGATCATTTCTAGGGCATATCTCCAAGTGTCAAGCTTCTTATTTACTCCATCTCTAGATTCATCAACCACCATGATATCATCTACAAACAACATACACCACGGTACTTCATCCCGAATGTGACTAGTCAACTCATCCATAATCAAAGTAAAAAAGGAATGGACTTAAACCTGAACCTTGATGTAAATCGATGCTAATATCAAAATAGTCGATCTGCCTAGACTAGATCCTTGCACAAGATGAAGCCCCATCATACATATCCTTTATAAGGTTGATCACCTGGACAAGTATTATCTCTTCTCTAAAACTATCCACAAGATCTCTCATGGAATAGAATCATAAGCTTTCTTCAAATAAGTAATAAATCATATGAAGGTTTTGAAGGGGCACATCACAGAAACAAGGGGATCGAAAGGTATTTGCTCAAGGTCGACTAGTCATAGTAGTCGATGGGGCAGTAGAAATAAAAGTTTTCAAAGGAACCCCATGGCACACGAATAATTCTCATGTTATTTAATCATGATCACACGAGTACAAGGTTTACCTCTTGAAGCATGCATGACCGCGAGTTCAAAGCCTCCAAAGTAAGAGTCATCCTGTCTCAAGTCTGATCCGATGAGAGAGCACATGTGGACATGTGGATGAGACACGTGCTTCCCACAATCTAACGCGACGATCAAAGTTAGGGAACTACTTGAATATATCTCACAAATTCTGATGTCTCCTTCATGAGCACGAGGCACTAAAGAAGACAGAGATCCACAAGCAATCGATCCGACAACATGATGGCAACGCAACAACGATGGAGCTCTCATAAAAAATCTAGGTGGACGACCACCAAGAGTTGAGAGAAAGATAACACACGTGTAGAGAGAGAAAGTTGTTGTAACTTTTGCTTCAACTAATTGTGTAGAGAAAGTGTAACAGATTGTTTTTTTAAGATAATAATAAAAAAAGAGACCACAACAAAATCTCCACATTATCTTTTATAAGATAATCAAATAACAAGATCAATACTAATAAAAAAGAGATGATAAATTAGCAATAACCTTATCTGGCTATCACAATTATCCTTTAATTAAATTCATTTTATTATTCTTGATTATCTCATTATTGGTACCTATAAAAGGGCATGAAGTCCGTCCATTAATATCACCATATATTGCATACATGTGAGAAAGAGAGAGTTCTAGAGAGAGAGAGAGAGAAAGAGGAAGAGAGAGAGAGATCGTCGGCAACATATTTCGTTCCAGCAATAACAACCTTCTTCGCCGGCATCGAAGTTGTGATCCGACGAAATTAAAGGAACAAAGACGTGGTCGACAATGGTTCGGATTGATGGAGTCTTGGTCGACGAATTTCTTACGGCGAAGAGGTATGTGTCAAATACATAGGATCGTTAAGTGGTGTTTTCTGTTGATCTTTGGTTTAGAAATTCTGACTTATAGTTGTATGTGTCTAACCCATAGGATTATCATGGTGCTCTTGATTAATGCTACCAACACTTCGAATTACAAAACACATAAACATATTTTTTTAGTACGTCTACGCCAACCAAAAGAAAGGATGAAGTTGGACGATTTAGTAGTTTGACTAGTTGCGATTCTTCTCATGTTTTTCAATAACAAGCTTAATTAAAATTTGCGTAGTCTTGATTTAGTGGACATCTATACCTAACCTGATGAATCCCCATTCATCACTCTTTATTCCTTTATTTTAGCTAAAAATCTTGGCAAAACATCATGTAATTATTTGTAAATACAATAAATTGTCAAAATGCATGCTTCATGTAAATAGCCATAATTAGCATGTTTTTGTGTAAAAATAAAGGAATAAAGAAATAAAGAAACAGAGAGAAATATTTATAATAAATATTGAGTGATCCGAACCCAAGGAAGGGCCAATCATTGGCCTGACCGCAAAATAAATAAGTAGAGAGAGATAGGGCCATTCATCTATGTACAGATATTCCCCCTTTTTATGTACATATTTTATTTTCATCAAAAAAATATTTATGTGTTCCTCTTCATTTGTACATATTTATAAAAATAAAATAAAACAAAATAAAATAAAAACAAAAATAAATTCTCTCTCTTACCCTTGTATATACCATGTATACATGTACATTCACCTATTTATTTTCCCCTTGTAAATATACAATAAAAATTAAATAAAATTTTTTCTACATCTCAAATTTTATGTTGTAAATAAATAAAATATAAAATAGGGATAATTATACAAAAATAAACAAATAAAAATAAAAATAAAAAACACCCAGGTATTTTTACCATATATAATAATATACTATGTATATACACTAATTTATTTTTCAAAAAAAATAAAAAAATCACTAAAAAATAACTTGAAAAATAATAAACATTTTTCATGCTGTAAATATTTTTTAAAAAATTAATGTACTATTTTAAATGAATTTCCAAATAATTTCGGGATGGAATTTTCAGATTGGTCCACGGGGGATTGTTGACCCCCAGTCAACTCCCCCCTGGACCACATTCTCGCGGATCCTCACGCCAACCCGATTTCGCCCAATTCTCCTGGATTGATCCGATCGTCATTCACCCAAATCCCGATCCCCGATTGTTGCTCAACTATCCGAGATACACGCCCGATCATTTCCCTAGGGGTCCGTGCATCGATGAGCGTGCCCGATTCCAATCTTCCTGGACCCCTAGGACTATATAGCTTGAGCATCCGCCACCTTCCTCCGCACCTTCGGCCATCGTCTTCGACTCCCAGGACCTCCACCCTCTTGCCTTGAGTGACAACAAGCCCCAGGAGGTTGCAGCGAGGATAGAGGCGCCCTAGCCCCAGGTCCGGTGGTCATCATCGCCGTGCTCTGCCATCGGCGAGCTCGAGCCTCTGGAGGCATCACTCCATCGAGGCAAGGACCCTAGGAGACTCAACATCGCCCCCACAGATGCTCTCGATCGTTAGGTACCCTCTCTAGCCCGTAGCGTAGCTTCAATTCCCGATTTTAGGTTTTGCACTGTCGGTTGATTCTGGCCAATCCACACCGCTCCGATAGACCATTTCCCCTTCCGACCACACCAACACCTTCATGAGACTTCACCCCACCTTCTTCGCCCACTCGCTCACCCTAGTTCCCCAGGAACAAGATCATCGCCCTCCTCTGCCGTCGCCTCGCCGAAGGGCACCGCTCTGCCCCACACGATCACCTACTTCGCCCACTAACAGGTCGAGGCAATTTGCCCTCAACCCAGCATTTCTCCTATGCAGGTCATAGCGCCACAGAACCTCATCTGGACGTTCGGATTTCAGAGCACAGGCACTCCAGGTCTTTATCGTCGCCAGGGTCCTCCAGGAACCACCAGCCTCATCGGAGCTATCCATCAGCTGCGGACGTTCAAGGCCTTTCTTTTCCACATCTCAGCAGCACCGGAGGAGGCCCCGATAGCGCGTTTTGGTCCGGCTAAAGTCGCCAGCGAGCTGTTCATCGAGGACCTTCCAGAGCCGTCGATCGACCCCCCTCGTGCCAGATTAGATCTCAACCCTCCATCTGAGGGGGGGTCTCGACCGTTGATCCATCTAAGGATCAGATCTAGGACGATCATCTCCGAAGGGGTGTCAGCGCATCTCCATCGTTCGATCTGAAGAAGACCCCCTTCTAACCGTTGGATCATAATAAGGGGTAAATATCTCTTAGGCCCCCTTGCTTTAGCCCTTATAGTTTAGTCCTGTTAACATTTATAGTAGTTGCTTTTATTTTGGATAAATTGCACGTACGACCTCAGATTTTTAGTATTTGCAATTTAGTCCTTGTATTTGTGGAGCACGTGCATCGATCCGTGATTTGTGGAATATTTGCATATTTTGTCCTAGAATTCTGTGTTGTTACTGTTTACATCTTTATACATAGGAATGACATTTTAGTCCCTGTGAATGGGAATCACGTGCATGCCTCGTGCCCTTTTGGGCTTTTTGCAGTTTTAGTCCTGGATTTATTGTGCATGTTATTATTTGGCTGAAAGGTTTTTATTAATTACGCTTTGGTCCCTATGTAATGTGCCTTATTTGATGATTGATTAAATTATCAAATAAACTCCAAATCATGTGAATTGGATACGTGACTCCTGCCACTGTATACAAATTTCACTAATTTTTGGAAATTTTTGAATTGTTTTCTATTTTTAAAAATTCAAAAACACATATTTTTGCTATTGTTTGAATTGAAAAATCAACTAAAAATATTAAAAACTCTCCAAAAATTTTTAAAAAATTAGGTAGTATTAATTTTAGTGTTTTCTTATTTCAATCCAAATTTCATATAATTTGGATTTATAAAACAACTAAAAATTGAAAAACCCTAAAAATCTTATAAAAATTATTAAAAATTCAAAAAAATGCAATTTCTTTTTCTATAGCTTAATTTTTATTTGTAGTTTCATATAAAATTGTCTCCAGATTTTTATAGGCTATTTATCTATTTTTAGATAGCCTTTCAAATCTGGCTGCACATTAGTCTCATGTTTTTACCTTTTTCTATTTTTATAAAATTAACAAAAAAATAAAAAAATCTGAGAAAATTACCAAAAATTCTTAAAAAATATAAAACCGAAAATTATTTTTATTACAATTTTCTGATTTGATTTGTGTGGTTAAATAATTAGTTGTTTGTGTCTTTTCTAGCTTTTTACATATTTCCTTTATAATTCAAAATACAAAAAAATTAAAATACATAAAATCCACAAAAAAACATTTTTTATTTTATTCATTTTGACTACTTTGTATGCTATTTGGCCAATCCGTGCTCCTTGTGTTCGACCCTGGTCGCTATACCAGGTTAATTAAATAGCGAGACCGCTTATTCGGCTTTTGACCGATTGTTCATTTTGGTGGTCTGATTTTTTTGTTGGTCGATCTGCGAGATCCGGGTCGCAACGACCCTTGTTTTTACCTCTACCCAGATTTTGTGGGATTTTTCGGTCATCAGAATGGCGCTGTTGCCGCGGAGCATGGCTTAGTAGTCGCTTTTATTTTCGCGGTTTTCTTTTTCGTGGCCTTTTGTTCATAGTTGTATATATATTTTCTTCTGATTGCATTTGCATATTTTTATCTGGTCTTATCCACTTTTGTTTAGTTTTCTTGCGACGGCCCGAGGACCGAGGCGGCTTTTTTGAAAGCCGACGCAACCGCGAGAGTCGGAGGCGTCTCTTTTCTGCATAGAGACGCAGGAGAGTGTGAGGAGCTGAGTAGGAGTGTGAGAGCCGCGCGAATAACCATACAATAGCTGTAGGATAGTCGTAGAGTAGATTAGTTTATTTTTTTGCAGAAACATTTTATTTTAATAATACAGGGACACTCAGGCTTGGACGTTATCGGTGACTACCGAGGTCTGTTTCGCCGAGCACCGGTGTGCTCGGGGGACCTCACCGCATTTTTCGCTGATTTTGGTTTTCTCGCATTTTTTATTAATTTCTTATCTGATTTACGTGATTTTGGCCTTAGCTTAGGATTTTCTTTTGATTGTGATGTAATTGATTAGGATCTAATCCCTAATTATCTGCCTGCTCCTATTAGATCGTAATTGGACATAATTAATTAATTCACAAGAAAAAGCCAGATTACTTAGACTGTAGTCCACGTGCCTTGATGAGTCACATACAGCGCGTGCAGGATCCGTTGTGGCAGACACCGAGTGGCTCCCAAGATAGGACTCCGGACTTAGGTTTGAGTACCTGACTACTGTGCTTCACGTATAGAAATTACTCTGTCTAAGGCCGGTTTCTCGTGCATTATACGGGTAGTTTATTTTCTGCCTTTACTTTTATGCGCGGATCACTTTGCATGTAAACTGATGGTGTCAGATACGCATCTCTTACTCTGCATGCATCATTGATTCCATCGCACATTGGCTTTTTCGTCTTCCCCCTGTTTTCGGATTTAAATAACCAGGAGAACCGAAAAAATCATTAGGCGTTGTTTGCATTGAAAAATACCTAAAAAAAGAAAACTATAAAATTGAGACTGCTAAACACACTAGACCCTAAAAGACACTTCACCTAAAAATTTGTCTCGGGGAGAGCAACCCCCTCCTTGTCAGGTTTGGTTGAGCGAGAGAGCGACCCGCACACTAGGCTAGAGCCATATCCGATCTCTGATCAGACTACCGATCTTTTATACAGGACAGTCTGTTGGGAGGATTGGATTCCCATCATCTTGCGTAACCGCTCTGATAGACTGACATTATCACCTAAAATAAAATTGACAAGATAATCGACCGATCTCTTACGATCATCAGCTCTGTGTTGTGTAGGTGAACCTGGAGTTTGTTTGCTCATCTTGTGTGTTTCCAGATCTCATCCGCCTGACTCGCCAGATCAAGATGATGGACAGGAGGTCTCTTAGGCAGCCTCTGGTTGCACCGCTTTTCAGCACTCCGGCCCGTTCATCTAGGTTGGTTCATGAGAGCCGAGTCCTGCTCTCTGAACCCGAGTTTGATTCTGCCCTATTCCCCCTTGACCATCCTTCTTCCACTTCTTAGATACCAGTGCCAGATGAGAGACAACAGACAGACGATTTATCGGTACCTGAGTTTGGGTCTTTTGTCTTTGCAGAGACCATGGCTAGTAGTGAGGAGTGCATCGAGGGTCAGAGGCCAGAGACGACTACATATGTGTTGGACCAGGGTGCGATCAACAACACCCTGTTAGCTTCCCTAGAGACTATGCAGCGACAGATATGGGATCGGGGAGCTTTCATGGTGGAGATGAGGAGAGAGATGGAGAGGATGAGGATAGCGCGAGAGTAGCCGAGAGCCGCAGGAGGGGGAGAGGTACCAGATCAGTCGGAGGAGTCGGTCCAGCCAGCACCGGCCAGATCGATGCGGGAGTTACACAACCCCGGATCAATGCTCACACACCGGTGGATCGTTCTTCCAGCGATCGTGGGGGACTTCAACTTCCCCCCACAGACACTTCAGCTTCTTCCCCGCTTCTACGGGCTCGCCACTGAGGAGCCCCATCTTCATCTCCAAGAGTTTAAGATGATCTGCATCACCGTCCACGATCGGCAGGTGGATGAGGATGCTATTCGGATAATTGCCTTCCCTTTTTCCCTTGTTGACCGAGCAACCAACTAGCTGAAGCATTTAGGGAGATTTGTGACTACTTGGGAGCAGCTCCGCACCGAGTACTTGAACAAGTACTATCCACTCGGGCGGACCAATGTAGCGAATGCCCTGATCAGCAACTTCTCCATGCTCCCTAACGAGCAGTTCCATGAGGCATGGGAGAGGTTCAGAGAGCTTGTCGATAGATGCCCGCACCATGCTATCTCGAAGCCGAACCTAGTTCAAAGCTTCTTTTGCGTACTTACCCCAGAGCTGCAGGGCTTAGTGAATGCTTCTTGTGGCGGTTCCTACTTCGCCAAGGATGAGGATCAGGTCTGGGCCATATATGAGGAGATGGCCGAGAACTACACCGTGATGTTCCAGACCCACCTCTACACTCAGGGACGACCCCAGCCACAGACCGTGCAGTTTCAGAGGATAACACAGGTTGATGTCGGCCCATCCACTTTGTCAGTGGCAGCCTATGCAGAGTCTACAGTCGCAGACATGTGCATCATCAGCGAGAAGCTGGATCGGATCGAGTTGATAGAGAAGAAGCAATGCCAGGGCATATCGCAGATGGAGTAGATGGCACATACACTGAGTGACCTGAAGACCTAGATCATGTGTCTCTAGGAGGCACATACGACTTCTCAGCCCTGTCTCAGGTCACGGGGAGATCCGAGCAGCAGTAGTAGCTCGTCCCAGCACTCTAGTCAGCCTAGATAGGTTCACCTTGTACAGGTGGAGTCGTACCAACAGCCACCGCAGTTCTACCAGCCACTACCATCCCAGGACACTCAGATGGTGGTCTACCAGCCTGACCAGCCCATGGCAGTACTCCCTCCACCCACCTACGAGTAGGAGCTGTTGATGGATGTCAACGGGATTTTGTATGACCGACCCCAGCCCGGTATCCGACGAGATCATCCCGGATTCTGCTGGTCGACCGGAGGCTCCAGTTCTCAGCAGCAGCCTCCAGTTCAGGGTGGCCAGTACGGCCAGCAGCGAGAGACTCACTAGCAGCCCCAGTCCCTAGTACAACAGCAGCAGTCGTCCCACCATCAGCAGTATAGTCCTCATCCCTATCAGCAGGATCAACCTTGGAGGCGTGAGCAGCCTCAGCAGTAGTATTATCAGCAGTACCCCTCTCATCCTTACCAACAGCAGCAGCCTCACTACCAACGAGGCCACCCGTCAGGTTCTCATGGGCCGACTTATGAGAACCTCGCACTTGATGATCTAGCCCACCTCATGTCCGAGCAGCATGCTACCTTTCGACGGGAGATGGACGAGTTCCGTCAGGAGATGAGGGAGATAGTGAGAGGGAAGGCCGCCATCCCTACCCAGATCGAGCCGAACCCGAACAACCTCAAGAGGAAGTCTGAGCAGGTAGAGTTCACTGAGATTACCACTCTTAGTACTTCACTTGGTGATATATCTGCATACAGGTTTGATGTTGATTTTGTCACACTTAGGAGCGGTAGGATGCCAGCAGGCGGCGCCTCGTCTGAGTGACGATCCCACGCCACTTCAGGAGCGCCAGGAGAGGAGGAAAGCAGTGATGATGCTACTCAGGAGCATGATGATGTTGGTGGTACTGATGCCACCAAGGATGTTGATTCAGCTGACGGTACTAAGACCGTCACTTCACCAGTTGGAGGAGGTGGTATTGACGCCACCATTTCAGTTGCTGAGCCAGAGCGCGGTACTGATGCCGCGAGTCCAGATGACGAGTGTGGTACTGAGGCCACCATTTAGCATTCTGCTAGTCCTTTTGTTTTTCCTTCAGTGCATCTATCTAAGGACATTTCTGCAAATAAAGGAAAGAGTATATTATTTTCGGATCCACATGTGTTTCTTGATGATGTTTGTGTTGGAAATGCGAGCCCACGGCGAGCCATTATGCAATAAATGTTATTGCAATTCACTCCTTAATCTGAAATGAAGAATACATAATTTGCATAATAGGTCCCTTAGTACAATTAGGGTTATGTACCATGGCCATCTTGATGATCATACAGCTGTTGATTCAACTATTGAATCATAGAGGCTAGAGCTTGGATGAATATCTAAAGAGTTAGATTGAGGACTCATCAAGCACCGTCAGATGATTGTTAAGAGATGATCTCCAGCCTGAGTAGGAGATGGCAATCCTTATCTCTGAAGGCTGATATCTGACCGACCTCTTGATGCAGGTCCTCTGCATAGGAATAGAGATTCGGAGGTGTCAGATTAGTTAGGTCAAAGAGTTGACTTAACGAGATCGAGATAACCAAAGTCCTATATCGTATGCTGTCATGATATAGGCACGCATCCTCTGACCAGAGACAGATGTGTTGCTATATGTCTAAGTATGTACATTTGACAGACCAATAGGTTGATGACCTAATCAAGGTCTATACACCGGCGCGCTGGTGTGCATATAAGGGCATATGAGTAATACGATCTCTCAAAGGGATCATACAGGCTCAGTTACTGAACCGGAAGACATGAGCACACTCATGAGATATTGGGAAGAATCAAATTCCGTGCGCACGGTCGTCTCGCTTTGGAAGCTTGACTGAATTTGTAGGTTTGATATATACTTTTGGAAAGTATATGATCAAGACCTAGGTATGAAATACGCTTTTGGAAAGTGTATGATTGATACCAACTCCCAATGATCGAATGAGAAACTTAATGATAAAACCATGAAGTAGAAAGTATAAAGTTGATCCAATACTCTGGGTTTAGTCTGAGTCTTCCAGTATGCAGGATGTACAGGTATTGGGAATACCTGAGGGTGATGTGATCATAAATGATTGTATAACCATGACGCTTCCATTCCTAGGGAGTCACGAAATGGGTCTGGATTTTAGTGACTCCTCTCAGTAGAGAAGTGATCTGATCTTGGTCCAAGTGTTGGACATTGATCTGAATGTGATTCAGATACAATGAGAAGATTAGATTTACGGTCTTGAATTAATCAAGCATCTATGGGAGGCCCGCGATCTGGATTTGAGATACGATCTCTATATCCATGTCACTATACGTGGAACAATACAATCGCCATGTCCTTATCTCCAAGTATCTTCGGAGAAAGCGCATTATCCTTGAAGGAGTTCATGGATAATTCTATTGTTGATTTATGTATCCGAGCATTGAGAAAATGGATAATTAAATGTGATTTAATTATCATGAGTAATATGAATTTGATTCATATTATAAAAAGAGTTATCAGAGATAATTAAATGTGATTTGATTATCAAAGATGTGAATAATGTGAATGTGATTCATATTATTTGAGAACAAGAGAATAAAGATCCAAGATGATTAAATGTGATTTAATTATCATGGATATGAATAATGTGGATAGCAATATCCATATTAGTCATATATATTATAAATGCGATTTATAATATATAAGAGAGAGCTATTTGTGATTTACATTTGTTAATTAAATGTTAATGTGAATTTGATTCACATTGGACATTGAATTGAAAATGTAATTTACATTTTGTTTTGGGTTGTGAATATGATTCACAAATTTCCAATGGCATGATTGCAATGTTCACAAAATAAATTGGATTTATTTTTGTGAAATAATTTGCAACAAATGTTGTTGCAAATATTAGAGAGAATCATGAGATAATGTAATCTCATGTAATAGGAAAAAGGAAGCTCCCTTCCTAATGAGGAGAGGGGACGGCCACAATTCCATAAGGAATGTGGTGGCCGTCCACCCTCCTTATGGAAGGAGACTTGCCTCCTTTCCTATCTCTCCAATGGAGATTGATTTGATATAAATCAAATTATATTTAATATATATTTGATTTTTATTAAATTAATTGTTGTTGTGTTTTTAGCAACAAATCATGGCCATTGAAAGAAACACAAATTAATGTGGACCATTGGATTTGTGTTGACACATGGATTGAGATCCATGGATCCCAAAACCCTATAAAAGGAGAGGCACCCCATTGCTCTTCTTGGCACATAAGTGCGACAACAAGTCTCTCTCTCTTTCTTTCTCTTTCTCTCCCTCTCATGGCCGTCCACCATGGATGCCCTAGAGAGGCTCTCCATCGCCGCGACACCGTCGTTATGCTGCCCGATGTTTTACTCGTGGAACTCCGTCTACTTCGGCATGCCTTGCTCGTGAAGAAGACGTCGGATCTCGTGTGTCGAGATCAGGAGATCCACCGCTTGGATCATCAACATGGATTGCGAGAAGCACGCGGTTCATCCCCGCGCTCGCAAGCATCTCCTCCGACGGATCGGACTTGAGACAGGAGGTCTCTTCGTTTAGAGACTTGATCGCAACCACGCTTCAAGAGGTAAACCTAATACTTGGTTGTGTATTAGACGAAACGATCCAAGAAGTGTTCTTGGATCATGTGGTTTCGTCACATGAAAATTTTTTAATTTCCGCTGCATAGAACAACTAGTGCGACTAGTCATTCTTCGTCGTATTCGATGCGACGCTCACGCTTCCGTGATGCTCTTGAGGATCTAACCATATCCTTCAAGTGGTATCAGAGCCTTAGGTCGGTGGTTTTGGATACGATCCATAAATCGAGGACGACTTGGGTTCATTAGGGTTTGCGAAAGTTTTCTTGCATTTCATTTTCGCATCTCTGTTTTGATATTATTTTCGGCACTGTTTAAATTGTTTAAACACGAAAATAATATTTGGATTTTATTCCTCATTAAATAAGGAAACCGTAGGATCTGAGTTTGCATGATTTCGATTCCGTTTGCTCTAGATATGCTCATTTTAGTGAACATGTATCCACTGTTTCGGGGACTGCGGATCATGACGTAATTAAGATGTTAATTGCGGATTTGAAACGCCTTGAAATGCGTGAAAATCATTTGGGTTCTGTTGTAAATCAAGTTAGCAAACTTTAAAAATTTACTTTGCTTAATTTGGATTTAAATTGATTGAGATATGATATTTTTAGTAAGTGAGAGTCACTGCTGGAAATACTTTCCTAATCAAGAACCTAGTGATTGTCATTTAATCATTAAGTGAAATTAAATTGTCTAATTTCCTGGAATAATTATTCATAAATATTTGTGAAATATTTGATGATGATCATGTCCTTAAATGACTTTGCCCTAATCAACAAATGATTAGATGTGATCTAGATCAAGATTGGTTACATGATCTACATGATCAACATTCCAACAAACATGTTGCTTGAATAGGACTTGGGATTTGTTTAGCAAATCTCATTATAATGTTAATCAAAATTGTTTTGATTATTATTATATGGTAAAATTTTGGTTGAAGAATCGATGATCATCTCAAGTACAAAATGATCTATTTTGCATTATCCTTTCCCGATGTGGATATGGTGTCTAGTCGGAGAGCATTGGGGTTGCGGGTTGCAATGTATGTGGTCCGTCCCACTCTCGTCGGTAATGGCCATGACAGCGGGTAGGGTTAGTATAATGCTTAAGAAATCATGATGTATTTCTAATTATTAAAATTCGAAATAATACGTATTTGAGATAATACCATAATTCAAGTAACAATTAAAATTGTTTGTTGGATATTAATTGGATCATTAATTTAATATGATTAGATTAATTGGAATCCAATTAAAATTAAAACACTCTATGAATAGAGATGTTATTTCCCTTGGAAGAATTAATCATAATGAATATGATTCATAATGATTAACTAGAATTTGAATATGATATGGAGGATCACATAAGTGACATCCATGGTCTCCCGTCAAGGCGAAGGGTTCCGTCGCCAGGGATTGTATGTAGGAGACGCCTGTCCGAAGTGACAGCTCCTGTATGCAAGCGCATCTGGATCGGGCTCTTTGCTTCTCGAAAGAGTAAGGCCGTATACGTAGTGACCCCAATATCGGATCCTCATATTATTGTGGCGATATTGGATTGCGTATAGCGAGTACTATTCCTGTTGACGGTTGGTTCAATTAACGACGGGTCAACATTGCCTTAGGGGTGGTGGGCCCGGGTGTTAAAGACCGAATTGGGAGATGCAAGTTGGACTTGCAAGGCGGAATGTGTTCCTGCTTCTTTTTATCCGAGTTGTAGGTTCTCATATTATTGGGATGCAACAAAGATAAGAAAGGAGATCCCAGATCTTGTTGAGATATAATGGTAAGTATATCTCTTACATTGAAAGTGATTAAGGGAATGAACTTTCAGTGTTGACAAGACAAGAAAACTTTGATATAAAAATCCTAAATCAAAGTAAAATATATATATATATATATTTATGAAAATTTCTTATTTTAGATAATCCTTCATTAAAACCCACTCAATGATATACTCAATAATAACCAGTAAAATATCATGGATTGGACTCATGATCCAGATATTGTACTTGCAATTGGACACATAATATATGTGGTTGCAATGTGCAAGTTTCCTCATAATATTGAGGAATGACAATTAAATAGATAATAGGACTACAACCCTAGGGTTTGTATGTCTCTATAGTCCTGATCTCTCATCGGATGTACTTTGGAAGTAACATGTCGATGATAATCGCAATTGTCAAATAATCCTTATAAAATCAATGAAGATATTCTGGCATACATATGTGCTCTTTGACATTTAATTATGAGTGGCATGGTTCTCTGCATCATGTAGAATGGTAGCTCTATAAGAGATGATGTATTCAAATTGTTTGAGTACCTACCTGAACCTATGTTTTAAGAGTTTAGATGGATGTAGATGATGAGTGTCATCATTCTACTATCTATACTCTAGTCATTCACGAAGCTTCATAATATTCATATTGTATTAATTTAATGAAGCATGTATAAATGTTGAAATGCTCTTGCATAAGAGATCCTTAGTCTTAAGCAATGGTTGCTTATAGATAAAGGGAGCGCAGTGGAAGCATGGGTTGGACCCGAGTAAGAAGTATGATCAAAGAGTTGACTATACATCTATGACTTCCATACGTCATCCGAAGAGTTGGATGAATGCCAATACTGCAATAAGTTGATGTGTTGATAGTATGACTATCAAATCTATCTAGAATCCTTATAGAAGGACTCGGATGGAGCATCAGATTAATCTACATAAATCATTGATAAGATAAAGTCAAATAATTGTATCTCAATCTTCTGATGACATTTGCAATAGGTTGCATATGTTTTAGAAGACTGGAAATTTTGATCTTAAAAGGTTTATAGTTATCCACATGGATATTGATGCAATTGTTGCAACAAATCTCTGTTGGATTGATAGACTTGTTAATTTCAGTGGGAGAGTCCTTAGTCTTAGAGAATGTCTCTATGACCTAGATATAAGAATACACTCATTGTTTGTTTCTAAATGTTGGAAATAAACATGAATTCTGAGGTAGAACTATCATAAAGAGTTATGATGGAGATATTTCAGATAGTAATCTAAAATCTAGTGGACTCCACTAAATTAGAAAATTGATGAATGGCTCATTAACATTTCTAAATGCTGAAATTAAAACTTAAGATCAATATGAGGATGAAGATCATTTGACGATGATCTAGCATCAAGCTTTGGACATTTGTTTATTGATTTGATCAATAGACTAGTAAGAGATGAAACTTTAGAATGTCTAAAATTTCAAAACTTACATACTTATGAATATTGTATTCAAAGTAAAATGTCCAATACACCCTTCTTAGAGAAAGGTGTAAGATGCCAAGGTATTCAGGATCTCATGCATATTGATGTATGTAGATCATCTATATCATAGTAAACATTATGGATATGTGATATCTGTTGATGATTATGTATGATATGAGATTTCTTCTCTTCACCTAAGAAACCTTTGAAATGTTCAAAGATTTCATTATTTTTGGTTTAAAACCAAAGTTTGAAGGAAGATAAAATGAATTTGATCTAATCTAGGTAGCAAGTACCTACCGGATAAATTCAAAGAATACCTTATAGAGATATGAATATTACTTCTATCTCAATTCTCCTAACACACCTTAACTCAATAGAGTTATAGGTAGATACAATTGGATCATGTGTGACATGATCTTATCAATGATGAATCTTAGCATAATTATCCCTTAGTTTCCAGGTATATATGTGTAGAAGAGACTACAATATATATGCTTAATATGATTCCATGCATGCAAGCTGGAATCTAGCACTTGAAAGTGCTGCTTCATTAGGAAAATAAAGGATGGTATTGGATACCTACTTTATGACCTTGAGATTCTAAGTATCTCATCTCTGAGAATATGATTCTTAGAGGTTGAGACTCTTGAGAATCAAGATGAAAATGAAGTGTAGGAACTCATTTATCTTGAGAAGATAACGAGGCTCCTGAAATTGGAAACTAAGAGGACAATTAAAAATGAAACACTAATACCTCTTCAAATGAGTTTGAGGATGTAATCCATGTGTCAGTTAAGTCTGACAATGATCGGACTTCATGTGATGAAGCTCCTAAGGATCATGACATGGAAAGATGGATTTTAGCAATAAAAGTCTAATGTAGACTTCATATACAAGTGTTGTATATGGACCCTCGAGGATCCACCTATATGGGTAATACCTGTAAAGGTGTAAATGGATCTTCAAGAGAAAGGGAACCTGATGAGAAGGTGGAGACCTTCAATGCACGGTTCGTAGCCATGAGCTACACATCGGAAGAGAAGACATTGCTTGCGATGAGACTTGCTCTTCGGTGACCATGCTTAAAAACATCAGAATATTGCTAATCTTGGTTGCACAACTTGACTATTGCATCTTCAAAGATGTAAGTCAAGATTGCATTCCTCTATAAATACCTCTCTGAGGATATTCACATGAAGTAGCCCCAGGGCTTCATGATTGAGGAAAGCAAGGTGTGCAAGCTAAGGAATCCATCTAAGGACTCAAATAAGCTTTTTTGAGATGGACCATAAGATTTGATGAAATTATAAATGTTATGATTTCAAATGGAATCTTGATGAGCCATGCGAAGCTTAGTGGGAGTGCCTATGTGTTCATTGCGCTAAATGTAGATGATATCCTGATCATTTAAAATGATATAAGGATAATAATAAGTGTTTTATAATCTGATTGTTCCGTAACTTGAGATATGATCTCAAGGATACCTCTTGGATCTTAGTTCTGAAGGTGTTCAGGAGCAAAGAGAAGAGGGTATTGGGAATGTCACATTAGTAGTACACCTTGGACATATTCTATTGTATGGAAAATCCCAAGAAAGGCTTCCAACCCTTAAGATATGGTACTGACCTATCTTAAGGGATAGCACCTCAAAGAGTTGAGGAAGTAAATGCTACAACTACTTGCACTTGAGCATTAGTTACGAGAAGTTGAGTGTATGCTAGAGTGTACAAATACCAGATGTCTGTCATGCAGTGGGAGTAGTAAATTGTTACTAATCCTACTGTAGAGATAAAACACTTGATTGCAGTAATAACAAAATCTTCATAGATGAGGAGATTTTTGAGATAGTAATCTCAAAGTCTTATCTTCAAAAGTTTAAGACCATGTAGATCGTGATCTATAAAGGTCTAAACTTTAGATACCTTAGGAGATAGAGATCTCCGGGAATGAAGGTATTCTAATAAGGATTATGGGGATACTGGTTATGATGTCAGGGATACTGTAACCAACTAGATTGAGTATTGGTTGCATGAGATGCAACATTCGCATTAGATGCGAGCACTGTTACTGGGGATATGCAAGTGCCGTAAAAGGACTTGGCGTAGTCTCGCGGGAACAGAGTGACTGATCAACTTACCTAGCTATTTTCTAAATAGCCTATGATTGTCACATGAGTGCGGGTTTAAATGATTAGCCCATTAAATGGCTCTTTGGGCTAGTGGGAGATTGCTGCAAATGCGAGCCCACGGCGAGCCATTATGCAATTAATGTTATTGCAATTCACTCCTTAATCTGAAATGAAGAATACATAATTTGCATAATAGGTCCCTTAGTACAATTAGGGTTATGTACCATGGCCATCTTGATGATCATACAACTGTTGATTCAACTATTGAATCATAGAGGCTGGTGCTTGGATGAATATCTAAAGAGTTAGATTGAGGACTCATCAAGCACCGTCAGATGATTGTTAAGAGATGATCTCCAGCCTGAGTAGGAGATGGCAATCCTTATCTCTGAAGGCTGATATCTGACCGACCTCTTGATGCAGGTCCTCTGCATAGGAATAGAGATTCGGAGGTGTCAGATTAGTTAGGTCAAAGAGTTGACTTAACGAGATCGAGATAACCAAAGTCCTATATCGTATGCTGTCATGATATAGGCACGCATCCTCTGACCGGAGACAGATGTGTTGCTATATGTCTAAGTATGTACATTTGGCAGACCAATAGGTTGATGACCTAATCAAGGTCTATACACCGGCGCGCTGGTGTGCATATAAGGGCATATGAGTAATACGATCTCTCAAAGGGATCATACAGGTTCAGTTACTGAACCGGAAGACATGAGCTCACTCATGAGATATTGGGAAGAATCAAATTCCATGCGCACGGTCGTCTCGCTTTGGAAGCTTGACTGAATTTGTAGGTTTGATATATACTTTTGGAAAGTATATGATCAAGACCTAGGTATGAAATACGCTTTTGGAAAGTGTATGATTGATACCAACTCCCAATGATCGAATGAGAAACTTAATGATAAAACCATGAAGTAGACAGTATAAAGTTGATCCAATACTTCGGGTTTAGTCTGAGTCTTCCAGTATGCAGGATGTACAGGTACTGGGAATACCTGAGGGTGATGTGATCATAAACGATTGTATAACCATGACGCTTCCATTCCTAGGGAGTGATGAAACGGGTCTGGATTTTAGTGACTCCTCTCAGTAGAGAAGTGATCTGATCTTGGTCCAAGTGTTGGACATTGATCTGAATGTGATTCAGATAAAATGAGAAGATTAGATTTACGGTCTTGATTTAATCAAGCGTCTATGGGAGGCCTGCGATCTGGATTTGAGATACGATCTCAATATCCATGTCACTATACGTGGAACAATACAATCGCCCTGTCCTTATCTCCAAGTATCTGCGGAGAAAGCGCATTATCCTTGAAGGAGTTCATGGATAATTCTATTGTTGATTTATGTATCCGAGCATTGAGAAAATGGATAATTAAATGTGATTTAATTATCATGAGTAATATGAATTTGATTCATATTATAAAAAGAGTTATCTGAGATAATTAAATGTGATTTGATTATCAAAGATGTGAATAATGTGAATGTGATTCATATTATTTGAGAACAAGAGAATAAAGATCCAAGATGATTAAATGTGATTTAATTATCATGGATATGAATAATGTGGATAGCAATATCCATATTAGTCATATATATTATAAATGCGATTTATAATATATAAGAGAGAGCTATTTGTGATTTACATTTGTTAATTAAATGTTAATGTGAATTGGATTCACATTGGACATTGAATTGAAAATGTAATTTACATTTTGTTTTGGGTTGTGAATATGATTCACAAATTTCCAATGGCATGATTGCAATGTTCACAAAATAAATTGGATTTATTTTTGTGAAATAATTTGCAACAAATGTTGTTGCAAATATTGGAGAGAATCATGAGATAATGTAATCTCATGTAATAGGAAAAAGGAAGCTCCCTTCCTAATGAGGAGAGGGGACGGCCACAATTCCATAAGGAATGTGGTGGCCATCCACCCTCCTTATGGAAGGAGGCTTGCCTCCTTTCCTATCTCTCCAATGGAGATTGATTTGATATAAATCAAATTATATTTAATATATATTTGATTTTTATTAAATTAATTGTTGTTGTGTTTTTAGCAACAAATCATGGCCATTGAAAGAAACACAAATTAATATGGACCATTGGATTTGTGTTGACACATGGATTGAGATCCATGGATCCCAAAACCCTATAAAAGGAGAGGCACCCCATTGCTCTTCTTGGCACATAAGTGAGACAACAAGTCTCTCTCTCTCTTTCTTTCTCTTTCTCTCCCTCTCATGGCCGTCCACCATGGATGCCCTAGAGAGGCTCTCCATCGTCGCGGCACCGTCGTTGTGCTGCCCGATGTTTTACTCGTGGAACTCCGTCTACTTCGGCATACCTTGCTCGTGAAGAAGACGTCGGATCTCATGTGTCGAGATCAGGAGATCCACCGCTTGGATCATCAACATGGATTGCGAGAAGCACGCGGTTCATCCCCGCGCTCGCAAGCGTCTCGTCCGACGGATCGGACTTGAGACAGGAGGTCTCTTCGTTTAGAGACTTGATCGCAACCACGCTTCAAGAGGTAAACCTAATACTTGGTTGTGGATTAGACGAAACGATCCGAGAAGTGTTCTTGGATCATGTGGTTTCGTCACATGAAAATTTTTTAATTTCCGCTGCATAGAACAACTAGTGCGACTAGTCGTTCTTCGTCGTATTCGATGCGACGCTCACGCTTCCGTGATGCGCTTGAGGATCTAACCATATCCTTCAGTTTGTTTGGATTCTGTTATTCATGACCATTCCATACCCTCTCCTAGTCATTCATCTGAGAAGGATCCAGTAGTCCCCTTTCCCCGAGCACTCCACTTGGCTAAGGGGAAGAAAAAGGAAAATCCTAAAAAGAACCATCAGATAGAGTTCATCGAGCAGACAATGGATAGATTTCACATACAGTTGACTCTATAGGAGGCCTTGGAGCACATACCTCTCTTCCAGAGATTACTCAGAGACAGGACCACAATTAGGAGGAAGAGGTGGAACCATCAGTCAGAGATCCATGTGCTCACTCGCGCCACATGTTTTGCGATCCAGAACTGTCTGCCAGCCAAGAGGCCAGATGCAGGAGCCCACATGTCAGATGCTACATCCATGAGCAGAGGTTCAACCGCACTCTATTAGACAGCAGTTCTTCGATCAACCTACTTCTACCAGCCCTTCTCGACCGCTTCGAGTTGGGTCCTCTCCGACAGAGCAGGGCGGTCCTTCAGTTTGCTGATCGATCTGTCAAGAGGCCGAAGGGGTTGCTGAAGGACTTTGTCGTCATGATTCAGGACCTGAAATTCCCCATGGACTTCCTTGTGTTAGACATGGAGATCCCTGAGTCCGTGACTGATACCCCCATCATTTTAGGATGCTCGTTATTGGCCATAGCCAAGGCAGTATCCGATCATGATAGCAGGAAGATGTACTTTCACGTCGAGGGCGAGAGTATACAAATAGAGACAGACGAGGAGACTAGAGCAAGAGATTCAGCTTGCTCAGAGCCGATTCAGATTCAGAGCATATGACAGAGGCATGACGAGACATCCACCAGGACTGTGATTTTATGATTACAGATGACGAGGCAGTTTGGGCAGACCTAGTAGCAAATGCCATCCTCTCACCTTCAGAGTTTGCTGATGCACGGATGATAGCAGAGGATAGCTTGGAGAGTGCATTCCTGGTCCAGGATACATCTCAGGAAGCAGAGCCGATTCCAGATCGTGTGGCATATTTTGTTTGTGATTCTGATACAGATCCCTCAGAGTCAGATTTAGACTGGGCAGAGTTTGATGAATTAATACCTTATCTGACTTCTGTATAGCCTACAGCTAGGGAGGAGGCTGATTCCATACAAAGCAGAGACAGTCCAGCCGAGCAGCCTTCACTAGATTCAGATTGCGAGCGAGAGTTTCTCATTCTCCCATGCAGATTTGATCGCATTCACTCAGACTTTTCAGAGGCCAGATCTGCCAGCACCTACTTGTCCAGAGCTAAAGCCGCTACCGTCATCGCTGAAGTATAGGTTCCTTGCGGGTGAGCATGAGATGTACCAAGTCATTATCTCCGCTGATTTGACGGAGAGCAAGAATCTGGTCTGATGGGGGTTATTGAAAAGAACCACAAGGCGATAGGATGGAGTGTAGCCGATCTTCAGGGGATAAGTCCGGCCCTGTGCTCCCACCATATCTATATCGAGGAAGACGCAAAGCTATCGCGTGAGTTCCAGCGACGGTTGAACCCGGATCTTCGAGATGTTGTTATGAAAGAAATCTCGAAAGGGTGGAGGCCGATTTTATCTACCCCATCTCCGACTCCAAATGGGTTAGTCCATTGCATGTGGTGCCCAAGAAGACGGGCATCACCACAGTTGTTAGTGAGTCTGGAGAGGAGATCGCTACCGGGGTACCCACTTCTTGGCGGGTCTGTGTGGATTACAGACGATTGAACCAGGCAACCAAGAAGGATCATTTTCCCCTGCCCTTTATTGATCAGATTATAGAGAGGCTAGCAGGGAAGAGTCATTACTGTTTCTTGGACGTGTACTCCGGATACAATCAGGTGACCATTGCACCCGAGGACCAAGACAAGACCACCTTCACATGTCCCTTCAGGACATATGCTTTCAGACGCATGCCATTTGGATTGTGCAACGCTCCGGTGACATTCCAGAGATGCATGTTGTCCATCTTTTCAGACATGGTGGGGGAGTGCTTGGAGGTCTTCATGGATGATATCTAGGTCTACGGCGACGGATTCAATTCTTGTCTTAACTGCCTAGACCGCATCCTTCAGCGATTCATAGAGATTCACCTTGTGTTGTCTGACCAGACTTCCCGGTACCATTCCGTCCTGATCTTGAGAACAGACAGGGCTGTCCAGAAATCACTACAATGGCTTGGGAGAAGAGTCACTTCATGGTGACTCAGGGGACGGTGCTTGGCCATATCATCTCTAACAGGGGCATGGAGGTTGATTCGTCCAAGGTGGATGTCATTAGAAAACTCAATCTACCGTCCAACTTGCGACAGTTACGATCTTTTCTGGGGCACGTCGATTTCTACCGGTGCTTCATTCATGATTTTAGCAGGATCGCCCGACCGTTGACTGATCTGATAATGAAAGACACCGAGTTCCTTGTTGATGATAAGTGTCTATCATCCTTTGAGACTCTTAAGAGTCATGTTGTAGAGGCTCCTGTTCTCTAGCCGTCTGAGTGGTCTCTCCCATTCGAGATCATGACGGGTGCCTCTGATTTTACCGTGGGAGCCGTGCTGGGACAGAGGAGGGATGGAGTCCCCTTTGCTATTCACTACGCTAGCCGTACTTTGGATTCCACTCAGCGGAACTACACAGTCACAGAGAAGGAGATGCTAGTTGTAGTTTTCGCCCTAGATAAGTTCAGATCTTACATCATTGGATCTAGAGTGACCATCTATACTGATCATACCGCCATCATGTACCTCGTGCAAAGAAGGATGCCAATGCCAGATTGACCAGATGGATCCTTCTACTCCAGGAGTTTGATATTGAGATTAAGGATAAGCCTGGAGTTAAGAATATGGTGGTGGATCATCTCTCCCGATTGGAGTATCTTGAGGATTCTGAGCAGACTGAGCCTATTTGTGAGACCTTCCCAGATGAGACGATCCTTGCTATCGCCTCTCTCCCATGGTATGCTGATATTGTGAACTATCTTGTCGCCAAGAAAGTTCTACAAGATTGGCCTAGGCAGAAACTTGAGACCTTCCTCGCGAAGGCCAAGTTTTACCATTGGGAGGATCCCATCCTTTATCATGAAGGGGGGATAGTATCTGGCGTCGGTGCATTCCTCAGGAGGAGCACCATAGCGTCCTTACTTACTACCACAAGCTTGAGGCAGGAGGACATCACTCTGGGAGGAGGACGACATAGAAAGTGCTCCAATCTGGCCTATGGTGGCCTACTCTCTTCAAGGACTCTAATAAGTTCGTGAAGAGGTGTACTGACTGTCAGAGGATGGGCACTTGTGGACAACGTGATATGATGCCGATGCTGCCCATTTACTTCTGTGAGGTTTTTGACGCATGGGCATCGATTTCATGGGTCCATTCCCTAGGAGTCAGGGGTTTGAGTACATTCTGTTGGCCGTTGATTATGTGAGTCGTTGGGTTGAGGTCGGCCTCGCCCAAACCGCAGATGCTAGGATTGTTTGCAGATTTTTGAGAAGAATATCATTTCATGGTTCGGGGTACCTTGAGTGTTGATATCTGACGGGGGGTCTCATTTCATCAACGATAAGGTAAAGGCCCTTGCTAGCGAGTTCAGCATAGACCATCGAGTAACCACTCCATACCATCCTCAGACGAATGATCTTGCTGAAGTGTCGAACAGGGAGATCAAGACTATATTGCATAAATTCATCCGCCCTGACCGAAAGGATTGGTCACAACTTTTGGACTCGGTCTTGTGGGCATAGAGGACGTCTTTCAAGACTCCTTTGGGTACATCTCCCTTTCGCCTCGTTTATGGCAAGCCCTGCCATTTACCTGTTGAGATAAGACATAGGTCACTTTGGGTTGTTACTGATATACTTTTGGATCCAGTGAGTGTAGTGAAGGATATGGAGAAATACTCAAGCGCATCACGGAAGCATGATCGTCGTATCGAATACGACGAAGAACGACTAGTCGTACTAGATGTTCGGTGCAGCGGAATTTAAAAAATTTTAATCCAATGAAACCACATGATCCGAGAACCATTCTCAAATCGTTTCATCTATAACCACAACAAGTATAATGCAATACCTCTTGAAGCGTGGTTGATCAAGTTTCTACGAAAAGAGACCTCCTGTCTCAAGTCCGATCGTCGGAGTAACGTCTTGCGAGCACGGAGATGAGTCGTGGTGTCCTCGCAATCCAAGTTGATCCAAGCGCGGTTGCTCCTGATCTCGTCGCACGAAATCAAACGTCTCCTTCGTGAGTGAAGCACTCCAAGAAGACAAAGAACCGCAGAGAGTCGAAGCGGCAACACGATGGCGCGGGCGTCAACGATTCTCTCCACCAAGGTGGACGGCCACCAAGAAGAGAGGGAGAGAGAGGGCTGTCGAGTATCAGAAAGAGAGAGAGAGAGTTTGTGCTACAATAGCATGTGTCAAGAGAGAGCATGGTATGCCTCTCTATTTATAGGGTTTTGGGATCCATGGATCTCAATCCATGGGACACATAAAATCAATGGATGAGATTGATTTATGTTTATCCAATGGCTAAGATTGTTGTTGACAAAAACAACAAATTTAGTTTAAAATATATTTGACAAAATCAAATATAATTCATTCCTAAATCAACCCAACAAATAAGGAGAGAAGACACATGGAGATTTCATCTCCATGTGCCTTCCAAGTGGGCGGCCACACATTCCATATTGGAATGGTGTGCCGCCCATGGGGATTGCATGGGGATTGCAATCTCATGGAAATCCATGAGATTGCATATCTCCTTGCAATCTCTCTTATTTATTATGCAACAAATTTATTGGGTTTTATTCTTCAAAAATAATTCACAATTATCTTTGAGAATATTGCATTCTTGCCATGGAAAAATTGTGAATCATATTCACAACCCAAAACAACATATAATTCATATTGTTAATTAATTACACAATGTGTATCCAATATACATAATAATTAATCAACATATATAAATTATAATTAACTCTCTCTAATACATTATAAATCACATTTATAATATATTATGAATAATTGGATATTTCTATCCACATTATTCTTATCCAAAATAATTAAATCACATTTAATCATGTTGGATAACTTCTCATACATCATGATAATTAAATCACATTTAATTATCAACTTCTCCTTGCTTAGATCTTATGGAATTGTTCTTAAACCATTTAAGAACATTGCTATTTCTCCTCAGATACTTGGAGATAAGGACAGGGCGATTGTATTGTTCCACGTATAGTGACTTGGATGTTGAGATCATATCTCAAATCCAGATCCTATGGACCTCCCACTGATGCTTGATCAAATCAAGACCGTAGACTTAATCTTCTCATTGCATCTGAATCTCATTCAGATCAATGTCCAGTTCATGGACTAAGATTAGGTCACTTCTCTAATGAGAGGAGTCACTAAAATCCAAACCTGTTTCATCACTCCCTCGGAATGGAAGCGTCATGGTTATACAATCGTATATGATCAAATCACCCTTCAGGTATTCCCATTACCTACACATCCTACATACTGGAAGACTCATGATCATTTTGAAGATAAAGATCACTTTTGCACTGTCACCTTCAGAGTTAGATCATTTAAGTTTCTCAATCTTGGTCATTGGGATTTGGTATAGATCATATGCTTTCACAAAGCATATATCTTACCTTCAAATTCATGTCATGCTTCCAAAGCACGACGACCATGCATGGAATTTGTTCAGTCCCAATACCTCATGAGTGAGCTCATGTCCCCCGGTTTACAAGTGAACCTGTATGATCCCTTTGAGAGATCACATTACTCATATGTCCTTACATGCACACCAGCTCGCCGGTATATAGACCTTGATTAGGTCATCAACCTATTGGTCTGCCAAATGTACATACTCAGACATATAACAATACATTTGTCTCTAGTCAGAGGATGCATGCCTATGTTGTGAAAGTATTCAACGTAGGTCTTTGGTTATCTCGATCTCGTCAAGTCAACCCATTGACTTAACTAACCTGACACCTCTGAATCACTATTCCCATGCAGAGGACCTGCATCAAGAGGTCAGTCAGATATCAGTCATATGAGATAGGATTGCCATCTCCTACTCAGACTGGAGATCATCACTTAATGATCATTTGATGATGCTTGATGAGTCCTCTATCTAACTTCTTAGATAGTCATCCAAGCATCAGCCTCTATGATCCATCCAATGAATCAACAGCTGTATGATCATCAAGTTGGCCATGGTACATAACCCTTATTGTACAGAGGGACCCTATAGTGCATTCATTCATTAATCTCAGAAAGGGAGTGAAAAATAATCAATAACTTTTATTGATAATTTATTCATTACAATAACATTTATTGTAGAAATGGTTCGCCCGGGGCTCACATTGCTAACAATCTCCCACTAGCCCTCAGAACCAATCAGGTACAATCTTTAAACCCATACTCATTACATGCTGGTCGAAAACCTTCTGTGTCAGAGGTTTGGTAAGAGGATCAGCAACATTGTCGGCAGAGGCCACCTTGGTGATGATGATGTCACCACGCTTTTGTATCTCCCGAATGATGTGGTATTTCCTTTCCACGTGCTTGCTCTTTTGATGCCATCTGGGTTCCTTTGCCTGGGCAATGGCTCCCGTGTTATCGCAGAGTAACGGGATGGGAGTATCAGAGGAAACTACGCCAAGCTCCAGCACAAACTTGCACAACCACACCGCCTCCTTTGCAGCATCCGATGCGGCAATGTATTCGGCTTCTGTTGTTGAATCTGCAGTAGTGTCCTGCTTCTTGCTTCTCCAGCTCACAACACCACCATTCAATAAGAACACGAACCCCGATGTCGACTTTCGATCATCTACATCCGATTGGAAGTCAGAATCTGTATATCCCAAGACTTGGAGATCACCATCTCCATAGACCAATATGTAATCTTGCATCCGTCTTAGATATTTGAATATGTTCTTTACTGCATTCCAGTGTTGTTCTCCATAGCAGGATTGGTAACGACTTACCACTCCCACTGCATGGCAGATATCTGGCCTAGTACACATCATGGCATACATTACGCTTCCTACGGCTGATGCATAAGGACATCCAGCCATGGCTTTCTTTTCCTCAACTGTTTGAGGAGCCATTCCTTTAGACAGGTGGATACCATGTCTTAAGGGTAGGAATCCTTTCTTAGAACTATCCATACGGAATCGTTCAAGAATCTTCTTAATGTATCCATGTTGTGACAATCCCAAAATCATCTTTTCTCGGTTTCTGAACAGCTTCAGGCCAAAGATATAAGAGGCTTCTCCAAGATCTTTCATCTCAAAGGTATGGGACAGCCAAATCTTTACACTGGTCATCATTCCTGTATCATTCCCAATGATAAGGATGTCATCTACATAAAGCACGATGAACACAATGGCGCTCCCACTAAGCTTCTTGTATACACAAGGTTCATCAGGATTCTGCACAAAATCATAACTCTTTATGGTTTCGTCAAATCTGATGTTCCAACTACGAGAAACGTGCTTGAGCCCATAGATGGATTTCTTCAGCTTGCATACTTTACCATCCTCTTTCATGAAGCCCTGGGGCTGCTCCATGTAGATATCCTCCTCGAGGTATCCATTGAGGAAAGCCGTCTTGACGTCCATCTGCCAGATGTCGTAGTCAAGATATGCAGCTATAGCTAGCAATGTCCGGATGGATTTAAGCATAGCCACAGGAGAGAATGTCTCATCGTAGTCGATGCCTTCTCTCTGTGTGTAGCCCTTGGCTACGAGCCGTGCTTTGAAAGTCTCTACTTTCCCATCAGGTCCCCTCTTTCTCTTGAAGATCCATTTACACCCAATGGGTTTTACCCCTTTAGGTGGATCCTCTAGGGTCCATACACCATTCTTATGCATGGAGTCATTTTCAGACTGCATTGCTAGCATCCATCTATCCATGTCTTGATCCGCGAGTGCTTCATCAAATGAAGTACGATCAATGTCAGTTTCACCTGACACATGGAATCCATACCTTTCAGGTGGTGCAACCACCCTCGAACTCCTTCGAAGAGGTATGGGTGTTTCATCTGTATTTATCTCTTCCGTTTCTGGTCTAGGAAGTTCAGAATCCTCAGGGGATTCAAAGAATTCCTCTACTTCATTATTGTCTTGACCTTTAAGGAAATCATTCTCCAGAAACTTCACATCTCTAGAAACAAAAACCTTTTGGGTCTCAGGGTCATAAAGTTGGTATCCAATACCATCTTTAGCATACCCAATGAAGTAACACTCACGAGAGCGAGATTCTAGCTTACTTGCGTCCACGTTTTTCGCATAGACCAAGCAACCCCAAACCCTCAAGTGATTAACACTACGTTTGGTTCCATACCATAGCTCATGAGGAGTCTTAGGCACGGATTTGCTAGGAATCTTATTCAGGATATATATTGCAGTCTCTACTGCATATCCCCAGAAACTAAGAGGTAAATTTGCTTTATTCATCATTGAACGGACCATGTCCATGATGGTCCTGTTGCGTCTTTCAGAAACACCATTTAGTTGGGGAGTTCCAGGAGGAGTGAGATTGGAAACAATTCCATTCTCCTTAAGGTATTCCTTGAATTCATCTGACAGGTACTCGCCACCTCGATCAGATCGAATCCGTTTAATCTTCCTATCAGTTTGGTTCTCAACCAAAGCCTTGAATTCTTTGAACTTTTCAAAGGTTTCAGACTTATGACGTAGTAGGAAGATAAACCCGTATCGCGAATGGTCATCGATAAACGTCAAATAATATCGGTATCCATTTCGAGTCGCGGTACTGAAGAGACCACATACATCGGTATGTATTAGGTCAATAATACCTTCGCATCTTGTAACCTTGTTACGGAAAGGCGTCCTAGTCATTTTACCCTGTATGCAATGTTTGCAAGTGGGAAAAGGTTGAACCTGTAGAAAATCTAGAGGTCCATCCTTTATCAATCTATTGATCCTATCAACAGATAAATGACCAAGCCTTTGATGCCATATCTCATTTGAGATATTTTTATCCTCTCTGGATCTTTTAGGGTTTTTATTAGTGGTTGTCACATTCATAATACATTTATCAATGCACAATTCATAGAGTCCACCAGAAGTCAAAACATCATCCGCAATATATTTATCATAACGACTTATGACTAATTTATTACAGAAAAGGAAAGAATATCCGCTTCTAACAAGCTTAGATACAGATATTAAGATCCTTCTGACTTCGGGTACATAAAGACATTCTTTAAGTATAAGGACTCTTCCACTAGATAATGATAGTCTGCAAGTCCCGACGGCTACTGCTGCAACACTTGCATCAGATCCCATCTGGATGACTATCTTCCCTTCCTCAAGATTCCTAGTTTCCTGAAACAAATGCAACAAATTGCATACATGAACAGAAGCACCAGAATCTACAACCCAACTTCCTTCTCATCCGACGAGAAAGCTAGTTTCAATGATGAAAGTAGATTTCATACCTGCTGGGGCTTTACCTTTGTCTGTGGACTTCAGGTAATCTGGGCAGTTACGCTTCCAGTGCCCCGGCTTCTTGCAGTGATGACAGACGTCGGTTTTCTTCGACGCCATGAGAGTGGATGCATTGGAAGAAGAGCCAACACTTTGTCCCTTCTTATTTCTCTTCTGGGCCGGGCCCTTCCGAGAACCATGCTTCCGACCACGCTTCCCTTTGACCTGTGCAACCATTGCACTGCCAGTGGGACCATCCTTCTTCATTACGTCTTCTGTAGACTTTAATGCAGCAAGGAGAGCAGCACTTGTCAATTCCAGCTTGTTCATGCGGAATGACACTACAAAGTTATTAAAAGACTTGGGCAATGACAGCAGAATGAAATCAGCTTGCATGTCTACATCCATCGTTGCCCCAAGAGTCTCCAGCTCCGACAAGTACCCAAACATTTTGAGTACATGTTCACGAACCGAAGTCCCTTCCTGCATTCTACAGCGAATGAGGTCTTTCATAACATTGTACCGCTGAGTGCGGTTAATGTCACCAAACATATCCTTAAGATTCTGCATTATTTCCTCACAGGTACTCATCTCCACATGTTGCTTCTGCAGAACATTGGAGAGAGAACCTACGATATAGCATCTAGCCAAGACATGGTCTTCATCATACTTGTCATTAAATGCTTTTTCTTCCTTGGACTTAGGGTTCTCATGCTTGTCCTCGGATAGCACATAACTTATGCGCTTAGCAGAGAGAACAAGCTCCAAATTTCGGATCCAATCCGAGTAATTTGGGCCGGTCAATTGGTTGACCTCTAGAAGCCTACTAAGTGGGTTCAAAGACTTCATTTTCTGAAATTAAGAATGCACTATATTAGAATATAGAAATATATATTCAAATTTACGACATTTGATTAAGGTATTTTAAATCAAATTATTCTTGCATTGTCGACTTTGAAAGTTCATTCCCTTAATCACTTTCAAAGTAAGAGATATACTTACCGCTATATCTCTAGCAAGAATTGGGATCTCCTCTTTATCATTGTCACATCCCAATAATATGAGAATCTGTGACTCCAATAAAGAAAAGCAGGAACACATTCCAATTTGCAAGTCAAACTTGCAATTTCCCAATTCGGTCTTTAACACCCGAGCCCACCACCCCTAAGGCGATGTTGACCCGTTGTTAATTGAACCAACCGTCAACAGGAATAGTACTCGCTATGCGCAATACAATATCGCCCCAATAATATGAGGATCCGATACTGGGGTCACTACGCATACGGCCTTACTCTTTCGAGAAGCAAAGAGTCCGATCCAGATACGCTTGCACACAGGAGCTGTCACTTCGGACAGGCGTCTCCCACATGCAATCCCTGGCGACGAAACTCTTCGCCTTGACGGGAGACCATGGATGTCACTTATGTGATCCTCCACCTCATATTCAAATTTTAATTAATTATCGTGAATCACATTCACATAATTAATTCTTCCAAGGGAATTATTAACTCTAATTATATTAGAGTATTTCAATTGGATATAATCAATTTAATCATATTAAATTAATTATCAATCCAATTCAATCAATCAAACTTGATTATTTTACTTGAATACATATATGGTAATATCTCAAAATACGTATTAATTCGAATTTTAAAAATTAGAAAAAATACATCTTAATCCCTTGGACATTATCCCGGCCTTACCCGCTGTCATGGCCACTACCGACGAGAGTGGGACGGACCACATACGTTGCAACCCGCAACCCCAATGCTCTCCGACTAGGCACCACATCTGCCTCGGGAAAGGATAATGCCAAATTGATTAATTTGTACTTGAGATGATCATCGGTTTTTCAACCGAAATTGTACCATATAGTAATAATCGAAACATTTTTGATTATAAGGAAATTTGCTAGACAAATTCCCAAATCCTATTCAAGCATCAAGTTTGAAAGATTGTGGTATCCAATTACGATTTAGATCACATCTTAATCAATTAATTGGTTGGGTCCAAGTCAATTAGGCAAATAATCATGTTTCAATATTTCACAAATATTTTCAAGATTATTTCACGAAATTAACAATTTAATTTCACTAATTGACAATCACTTGGTTCTAGATTAGGAATGCAATTTCAGTAATGACCCCTATTCACTAAAATTGAAATATCTCAATCAATTTAAATCCAAATTAAGAAAACTCAATTTTCATAGATTGCTAAGTTGATTTAGAACAGAACCTAAGTGGAGTTGCATGCATTTCGAGGCAGATGATAACAGTAATTAACTCTTTAATCATGTTAAAATCTACTGTTCCCGCAACAGTGCATACATGTTCATTAAAACAACCATAACTAGAGCATACGAAATCCGATTTACGCAAACTCAGTTCCTATGGTTTCCTTATTTAATGGGGAACAAAATCCAAGTATTAAATTCGTGTTTAAATAATTTAAACAGTGCCGAATTCATTTACTAAACAGATCTGCGAAATCAAATGCGATGAAAACTTTCGCGACCTAAACGAACCCAAGTCGTCCTCGGTTTTTCGAATCATATTCGAAACCGTCAACCTGGCTCTGATACCACTTGAAGGATATGGAGAAATCCTCAAGCGCATCACGAAAGCGTGATCGTCGTATCGAATACGACGAAGAACGACTAGTCATACTAGTTGTTCGGTGCATCGGAATTTAAAAAATTTTAATCCGATGAAACCACATTATCCGAGAACCATTCTCAAATCGTTTCATCTATAACCATAGCAAGTATAATGCAATACCTCTTGAAGCGTGGTTGATCAAGTTTCTACGAAAAGAGACCTCCTGTCTCAAGTCCGATCGTCGGAGTAACGACTTGCGAGCGCGGAGATGAGTCGCGGTGTCCTCACAATCCAAGTTGATCCAAGCGCGGTTGCTCCTGATCTCGTCGCACGAGATCAAACGTCTCCTTCGTGAGTGAAGCACTCCAAGAAGACAAAGAACCACAGTGAGTCGAAGCGGTAGCACGATGGCGCGGGCGTCGACGATTCTCTCCACCAAGGTGGACGGCCACCAAGAAGAGAGGGAGAGAGAGGGCTGTCGAGTATGAGAAAGAGAGAGAGTTTGTGCTACAATAGCATGTGTCAAGAGAGAGCATGGTATGCCTCTCTATTTATAGGGTTTCGGGATCCATGGATCTCAATCCATGGGACACATAAAATCAATGGATGAGATTGATTTATGTTTATCTAATGGCTAAGATTGTTGTTGACAAAAACAACAAATTTAGGTTAAAATATATTTGACAAAATCAAATATAATTCATTCCTAAATCAACCCAACAATAAGGAGAGAAGACACATGGAGATTTCATCTCCATGTGCCTTCCAAGTGGGCAGCCACACATTCCATATTGGAATGGTGTGCCGCCCATGAGGATTGCTTGGGGATTGCAATCTCATGGAAATCCATGAGATTGCATATCTCCTTGCAATCTCTCTTATTTATTATGCAACAAATTTATTGGGTTTTATTCTTCAAAAATAATTCACAATTATCTTTGAGAATATTGCATTCTTGCCATGGAAAAATTGTGAATCGTATTCACAACCCAAAACAACATATAATTCATATTGTTAATTAATTACACAATGTGTATCCAATACACATAATAATTAATCAACATATATAAATTATAATTAACTCTCTCTAATACATTATAAATCATATTTATAATATATTATGAATAATTGGATATTTCTATCCTCATTATTCTTATCCAAAATAATTAAATCACATTTAATCATGTTGGATAACTTCTCATACATCATGATAATTAAATCACATTTAATTATCAACTTCTCCTTGCTTAGATCTTATGGAATTTTTCTTAGACCATTTAAGAACAATGCTATTTTTCCTCAGATACTTGGAGATAAGGACAGGGCGATTGTATTGTTCCACGTATAGTGACTTGGATGTTGAGATCATATCTCAAATCCAGATGCTATGGACCTCCCACTGATGCTTGTTCAAATCAAGATCGTAGACTTAATCTTCTCATTGCATCTGAATCTCATTCAGATCAATGTCCAGTTCATGGACTAAGATTAGGTCACTTCTCTAATGAGAGGAGTCACTAAAATCCAAACATGTTTCATCACTCCCTCGGAATGGAAGCGTCATGGTTATACAATCGTATATGATCAAATCACCCTTCAGGTATTCCCAATACCTGCACATCCTACATACTGGAAGACTCATGATCATTCTGAAGATAAAGATCACTTTTGCACTGTCATCTTCAGAGTTAGATCATTTAAGTTTCTCAATCTTGGTCATTGGGATTTGGTATAGATCATATGCTTTCACAAAGCATATATCTTACCTTCAAATTCATGTCATGCTTCCAAAGCACGACGACCATGCATGGAATTTGTTCAGTCCCCAATACCTCATGAGTGAGCTCATGTCTCCCGGTTCACAAGTGAACCTGTATGATCCCTTTGAGAGATCGCATTACTCATATGTCCTTACATGCACACCAGCTCGCCGGTATATAGACCTTGATTCGATCATCCTATTGGTCTGCCAAATGTACATACTCAGACATATAGCAATACATCTGTCTCTAGTAAGAGGATGCATGCCTATGTTGTGACAGTATTCAACGTAGGTCTTTGGTTATCTCGATCTCGTCAAGTCAACCCATTGACTTAACTAACTTGACACCTCTGAATCACTATTCCCATGCAGAGGACCTGCATCAAGAGGTCAGTCAGATATCAGTCATATGAGATAGGATTGCCATCTCCTACTCAGACTGGAGATCATCACTTAATGATCATTTGATGATGCTTGATGAGTCCTCTATCTAACTCCTTAGATATTCATCGAAGCATCAGCCTCTATGATCCATCCAATGAATCAACAGCTGTATGATCATCAAGTTGGCCATGGTACATAACCCTTATTGTACAGAGGGACCCTATAGTGCATTCATTCATTAATCTCAGAAAGGGAGTGAAAAATAATCAATAACTTTTATTTATAATTTATTCATTACAATAACATTTATTGTAGAAATGGTTCGCCCGGGGCTCACATTGCTAACATGTAGGAGATCAGAGGAGGGTAGACTTAGCAGCCCTTGAGGAGCTTCGTGATGCATCTTTTCGAGCTACCTACAGTATAAGGAGAGAGTGAAGGAGTGGCATGATTCTCATATCAGCCACAAGCAGTTTGAGCCAGGATAGAGAGTATGGTTGTTTGATGCTAGGCTTTGTTTATTTCTAGGGAAGCTACAGAGCAAATGGAAGGAACCCTACTTGATTCGAAAGGTACATGACAATGGGAGTATTGATATATCTGAGTTGTCTTCTGATGCTACTTTCGTGTTAACGGTCAGCGGCTCAAGCCATATCTTGATCATGAGTCACGGGTCGTTGACGTTGTCCCTATTCACTTTGCGTGAGATGTGGCCTCTTGACTCATATCTATTGCATCTCACACCTGATTATCACTGTTCTTCCGACTTGTATAGATCCAGTTGTCCATATCACTCCATTCTTTAGTCCCACACCCCTTCTTCATCTCATGATTCTGCTATACTTAGGGTATACTTTACCCTAAGTATGGGGGGTGTAGGACTCTCGGGTATTCTATTGATTTTTTCTACCTCTGTTTTACTGCCTATACTTAGGGATATTTTACCCTAAGTATCGGGGGGGGGGGGGGGGGTAGAACCTGTACATCCTTCCACTCAGATTTCTTTTCATGTACAACTTACTATACTTAGGATTACTTGATCCTAAGTATAGGGGGAAACACCGAGTCCTCTTCATTCTATTCTTTGATTTGTCTTTGTACATACAATCCTTTTCACTTCCCTATACTAATAACGAGTTATGTCTTCTTCATCGCTCTTGATCACTCTGAGGACATCGTTCGAGCTAAGTATAGGGGGTGTCGTATATATTTCATATATACTTTAGCCATAACTCATACTTTGTGTGAGTGTGTTAATAAATAAAATGGCTAAAAATCCATAAAAATTTAAAAATTTTCCCTTGTACATAAAATTCTTCTTGCACATATCAATCTATTTATAAAAATTAATTTTGTACAAATGATTGTCAAAATGATTTGTGTAAATAGTTTGTAAATATTTTGATATAAAAATTATGTATATAGTACAAAATTTTTGTAAAATGTTTTGGAAAACAAAAAGTTTGCAAAACCTTGTGTAAATATTTTGCAAAACTTTGCATTCATGCATACATCCATGTTTTCTAACATTTTTCAAAAATTTTGCACATTTGTAAAAATTTGTAAAATTGCATCCTTCTAAATATTTGTACAGTTTTTCCAAATCATGGGTGACATTTAAACTAGCCTGGAATTAAATTGGATAATGGAGCTTGGTTAAGACCTTAATCCACCTAATTCTAAGAGGAACCTTATAGGGCTTAGGATTAAGACTTTTCAGGTCCATTGAGACTTAATTCTTTGAGCCCACTAGGCTATGAGCATATGTTATCTTGATGAGCCTAAGTAGAGCACTTAACAACACACACATGACTCTTAGAGATAATGGCTTTACTTGCACCAACACTTTACACATAGCTCTCCACAGATGAGGTGGTGAGGAGGCAGTTTCCTTTGGCTTGGGGTAGCATATGAGGGTAGTACTTCTAGGCGGAACCTCTCTTCTTCTTATAGTGAAGGAAGTGCATCTCAACTTGGTCTGGTGGTGATGAAGTCTAAAGACAGGAGTTGTGGGTTGCAATAAGGCTTCAAAAGAGGGATAGTCTACTGGCTCAAGAGGAAAAACTCCTTATGTAAATATGTTGCACCATGTAGATATGTTGTACATATGCACATCAAAAAAAATGTGCAAAGAAAGAAAAACTCCAAAAAAAGTGGTGGGTCTGATTTAAAATAAATAATCCCACCAGAGTGTATATAGTCAAATAAAGCAAAGCTTATGTTACATATGACCATCTCATGAAGCTTGCAGCGGGAGACTCAGCTACACTGGTTAGAGCTCCCAATGATACATGGCTACACTGGTCATGGTCCATTCTCTTCTTCCCCCTCTTCTTGAGCCGCTTGTACTTGAACTTAGAAGGGAATACCCCGCTCCTCGAGGAAAGAGTTGGTAGACCAAGGCATTAGAGTTACCAGGTTGAGGGAGGTTGTTTCTTTGTCACTTCTGAGGTGGGGAGCTACATTTCACTTACACAGTACAAAGAAAGATTCATGGTCATTAGAGTTTGTGTATGTGGACTTGTTCTGATCTGGTTTATTGAGGAGTCTTGACCATAGATTGGTGGATCTTAGAGGCTGTTAAGTTTTAAGCTTAAGTGCAAATAAGGTTCCGACAAATTAATAATCTAAAGGTCTGACTGCGCTCCATATTTCAATTTAATGAAGGAAGGTTTAATAATCAACCTTGATTTCCCATCTTTTTCTTTTCCTTTCTCTTTTTGCATTTCTTTTTCAAATAAGTGTTTGCTAAGGGACTAACAAAAGTAAAGTATAGGGGGGTGATGAATCCCCATTCATCACTCTTTATTCCTTTATTTTAGCTAAAAATCTTGGCAAATCCCCATGTAATTATTTGTAAATACAATAAATTGTCAAAATGCATGCTTCATGTAAATAACCATAATTAGCATGTTTTTGTGTAAAAATAAAGGAATAAAGAAATAAAGAAAAAGAGGGAAATATTTAGAATAAATATTGAGTGACTCGAACCCAAGGGAGGGCCAATCATTGACCTGACCGCAAAATAAATAAGTAGAGAGAGATAAGGCCATTCATCTATGTACATATATTCCCCCTTTTTATGTACATATTTTATTTTCATCAAATAAAAATATTTATGTGTTCCTCTTAATTTGTATATATTTATAAAAATAAAATAAAAAATAAAACAAAAATAAAAATAAATTCTCTCTCTTACCCTTGTATATACCATGTATATATGTATATTCACCTATTTATTTTCCCTATGTAAATACATAATAAAAATTAAATAATAATTATTATACATCCCAAATTTTATGTTGTAAATAAATAAAATATAAAATAGGGATAATTGTACAAAAATAAACAAATAAAAATAAAAGAATACCCAGGTATTTTTACCATATATAATAATATACTATGTATATACACTAATTTATTTTTCAAAAAAATAAATAAAAATCACTAAAAAATAATTTGAAAAATAATAAACATTTTTCATGTTGTAAATATTTTTAAATAAAATCATTAACTATTTTAAAATGAATTTCCAAATAATTTCGGGATGGAATTTTCTGATTGGTCCACGGGGGATTGTTGACCTCCGATCAACTCCCCCTGGACCACATTCTCACGGATCCTCGCACCGACCCGATTTCGCCCGATTCTCTTGGATTGATCTGATCGTCATTCGTCCAAACCCTTAGCCCCGATTGTTGCTCGACTATCCGAGATACACGCCCGATCATTTTACCAGGGGTCCGTGCATCGATGAGCATGCCCGATTCCAATCTTCCCGGACCCCTAGCACTATATAGCCTGAGCATCCGTCGCCTTCCTCCGCACCTTCGGCCATCGTCTTCGACTCTCAGGATCTCCACCTTCTTGTCGTGAGTGACAGCAAGCCCCAGGAGGTGTTGCAGTGATGATAGAGGCACCCTAGCTCCAGGTCCGGTGGTCATCGTCGCCGCACTCCACCATCGGCGAGCTCGAGCCTCTTGAGGCGTCACTCCATCGAGGCAAGGACCCTAGGAGACTCAGCATCTCCCCCACAGACGCTCTCGATCGTCAGGTACCCTCTCTAGCCCATAGCGTAGCTTCAATTCCTGATTTTAGGTTTTGCGCCGCCGGCCGATTCTGGCCAATCCACACCGCTCCGATAGACCATTTCTTCTTCCGACCACACCAACGCCTTCATGAGACTTCGCCCCACCTTCTTCGCCTACTCGCTCACCCTAGTTCGCCCAGGAATAGGATCATCGCCCTCCTCCGCCGTTGCCTCACTAGAGGGCGCCGCTCCTTCCCACACGATCACCTACTTCACCCACTAACGGGTCGAGGCAGTTTGCCCTCGACCCAGCATTTCTCCTGTGCATGTCATAGTACCCCAGAACCTCATATGGAGGTTTGGATTTCAGAGCACAGGCGCTCCAGGTCTTCATCGTCGTTGGGGTCCTCCAGGACCCACCACTCATCGGAGCTATCCATCTGCTGTGGACATTCGAGGCCTTTCTTTTCCACATCTCAGCAGCACCGGAGGAGGCCCCAATCGCGTGTTTTGGCCCGGCGAAAGTCACGGTGAGCTGTTCATCGAGGACCTTCCAGAGCCGTCGATCGACCCCCTCGCGCCAGATTAGATCTCAGCCCTTTATCTGAGGGGGGATCTCGACCGTCGATCCATCTGAGGATCAGATCCAGGACAATCATCTCCGAAGGGGTGTCAGCGCATCTCCACCGTTCGATCTGAAGAAGACCCCCTGTCAACCGTTGGATCATAATAAGGGGTAAATATCTCTTAGGCCCCCTTGCTTTAGCATTTATAGTTTAGTCCTGTAAACATTTATAGTAGTTGCTTTTATTTTGGATAAATTGCACATAGGACCTCAGACTTTTAGTATTTGCAATTTAATCCCTGTGTATGTGGAGCACGTGCATTGACACGTGATTTGTGGAACATTTGCATATTTTCTCCTAGAATTCTGTGCTGTTTATGTTCGCATCTTTATAAATAGGAATGACGTTTTAGTCCCTGTGAATGCGAATCATGTGCATGCCTCGTGCCCTTTTGGGCTTTTTGCAGTTTTAGTCCCGAATTTATTGTGCATGTTATTACTTGGCTTAAAGTTTTTTATTAATTACGCTTTGTTCCATGTGTGCTATTCCTTGTTTGATGATTGAATAAAATATCAAATAAACTCCAAATTGTGTGAAATTTGGACACGTGGCGCCTGCCACTGTGTAAAAATTTCATTAATTTTTTTCGAACATTTTTGAGTTGTTTTTCTATTTTTGAAAAATCAAAAACACATATTTTTGCTACTGTTTGAATTGAAAAATCAACTAAAATTATTAAAGACTCTCCAAAAATTATAAAAAATTAGGTATTGTTGGTTTTAATGTTTTCTTGCTTCATTCCAAATTTCACTTAATTTGGATTTATAAAACACCTAAAAATTGAAAATTCCTAAAAATCAGTAACAATTCTAAAAAATTAAAAAAAATGCGATTTCTTTTTCTCTAGCTTAATTTTTATTTTTAGTTTCATATGAAATCGTCTCCAAATTTTAATAGGCTATTTATCTATTTTTAGATAGCCTTTCAAATTTGGCTGCACATTAGTCTCCCATTTTTGCCTTTTTATTTATAAAATTAACAAAAAATACAAAAAATTGAGAAAATTACCAAAAATACTTAAAAAATATAAAACCCAGAATATTTTTATTATAATTTTCTAATTTGATTTGCATGGTTAAATAATTAGTTGTTTGTGCCTTTTCTAACTTTTTACATATTTCCTTTATAATTTAAAATACAAAAAAAATTAAAAATATGTAAAATCCATCAAAAATACATTTTCTTATTTTATTCATTTTTGACTACTTCGTAGGCCATTTGGCCAATCCGTGCTCCTTATGTTCGATTCTGGTCGCTATACCAGATTAAATAAATACCAAGACCGCTTATTCGGCTTTTGACTAATTATTCATTTTGATGGTCTGATGATCGATCTGCGAGATCCGGATCGCAACGACCCTTGTTTTTACCTTTACCCGGGTTTTGTGGGATTTTTCAGTCATCACAACCCCTGTTTGCAAACATGTGAAATTATTATTGTCGCACTATACAATAATTTTGTATCTGCAATTTTTTAACTCCACCATATTAGTTGTGAACTATGGAGTAATGACGTTTCTTCCAAAAAAATGGGAACTCTTCTAAACACTGATAATATAATATTAAGAACTCATGAATAGGTGATTAGGAGAATCGATGGTTTTTTTGGTATTAGAGGGTAACAATTATGCTATTTAAATTCTTTCTATTGTTATGCTATATCCTGATTACAGCATTGCAAACCTTATAGACAGAAAATACAAAAAATTGGTTTAACCTTTTCAACGGATAACTTCCTATTTATAGGCTAAATCGATAAAAGTGAATAATTATTATAGTACGAGTACGAGAGATCCAGTACTCATTTTTGAAATGAAAAAAAATGTGGTTCTTGTACACAGATGAAATTTCCATATTAAACTTCCTTCACAAATTAATTCTGATTTCCGATTCTTTTACTGTCATCCATTTATGCATATGTGTATAACTGATGAATCCACGATTCATCATCTCAATATCTTGATCTTAGCAAAATCCCCGAGTAAAAGCTCATAAAAATGTCCATAAAATCAATAAATTAACAAAATGATTCTTGTAAATAAAACTCACTAATTATTGTATATTAGATTGTACAAAATAAATTACACATAAAAAGCCGCAAAATCAAAGGAGTTTTATACATGTAAATAGCCCAAAACTTTATGTATTTTTAATAATTTCATATCAACTCCTTTTTGGCTAATTCTTTCTCCAACATATTCATATCAATGTATATAAAAATACAAAAATACAAAACAAATTTCAACTCAAATAAATGCTCCTAGATCCTAAAGAGAAAAAGCCGTAAAGTCCAACTTCCAAGCTAAATTCCCGCTCCGTATGAACTCCAAATTCACCAAACTCACTTTTAAAGTTCAAGTAGAAAATCATCTATCCAACGGAAGTGGTTTCATTAAAATCGGAGCTCATTTGCAAAAGTTGGGTTTTGGGACCTAGATGTACATTGTATATTATGCATGTATTCATTCCTTCTTCATTTTTATTTTATCTTTCTTAATTAGTAAAAATACAAAAAAATCATACTTGTGTTATATTTTGATTATACTATTTTATTGTATTTTTTCCGTTGTAAATATCTCTTATTAAAAATAAAAAAATACATATTAGAAAAGCAAACAAAAAAAATGTACATGTTGTATGTATTCACTTGTAAATTCACCATTTTTTCCCTCTTTATTTTTGTTGTATTTAAAGTAGCATACTTCATATCATTATTTATTTATTTAATTTCCATTCTCTACAATAACCACCATTCAACTCTATACCACCAACCTCCATTCAACCCCACCATTTTTCTAACTTCTAATTCAACTCCACCATTTTATTAACCTCCATCCCACTCCATCTTAATTCTAACTTCCATTTTTTCCATCTCTTTATATACATTCCATACTCCTCAATTTGCCTTTGATCCATCTTTATGTGAGGAGAGCCTAGTTCCCTGAGTTGAATCGGTGACAGCGACACAACCGCGATCGAGCGACGACGGTCCTTTCTCCGGTGTGATCCGTTGGTTTTTTGGCCAACATCGCAGCCGCAACCGCGCGCTGCTCGAGCTCATCGCACGCCGACGATTCGAGCGAAGACCGTGCTCACGAGAGCACTCCATAGGCACCCGCGTTCATCGTAGGTAATTTTTTTCTCACTTTTTATCATCTTGTTAGTTTTGCATTTTTTATATATATCACATCAAATTCACCCCCCAAAATCCACCATTTGTTTATATCCTTATCTTCATCACCATGATCATATCATTTTTTTTCATCATGTTCATTGCCTATTTTAACAAAATTAAAAAAATATAAAAAATTTAAAACAAAAAAAAAGGTTCTTTCACTACCACTTACTTAGCTTCATTTCATCATTTCATTACTATCATCATATCATTTTCCCCCCTACTTTTTGTGTACTTATTCTCTGTCTAATCAAAACAAAAAAAATACATAAAAAACTTTAAACAAAAAAAGGAGTTTTTTTATTATTGCTACAGCAGTAAAAAAGAAAAAAAAATAAAAAAAAGAAGAAACAGGAGGAGGAGGACGCACGCCGCCGCCGCCCCCCTTTCCTCCTCCAAGCGGCTGCACGCCGCCGCCCCCACCCCTCCTCCTCTATCCAAGCCACCGCGGTCCCCCGCGGCTCGCCGCCGTCCACCGCCGCGCATGCGGCGCAGCCAACCGCGGCTGCCCTCCTCCGCCGAGCTGACCGCCCCCGACGCCGCACTCCACCTCCAGCAGCGGCCCCATTCCAGCAGCCACCTCTCCGCCGCGCCACCGCCGCCAACCAGCCAAGGCGGCGCCGCCCTCCCTCGCGCGCGGCCATCTCCGCCATTCACGGCCGCGACGAGCCGCCATAGCCGCCGTCGTCTAAAACCCTTGTTGGGTTCATCTCCATCTTCGTGCCATCCGAAGAAGGAAGAAAGGTGAGTTGTTTATTATTATTTTATTGCAAAAATTGTATAAGATTCTTGTATAGTTTTTATAATTACGAAAAGGTCCCTGTACATGTTTCTGTTGTAAATAATGTTTTCTGAGTTTGCTTGGAGATCCCTGTGTTCGCACCTTAATTTGGACATCAATCTTGCATCGTTTTACTCAATAAAAAATGGCATTGTGTTGAGCAGCTAATTCTCTACATTGTGGACAATTATTTATATTTTTATGAGTAATGGTTAACTAATTAAAAATGGTTAACTGAAATTTTGCATAGTTTACCCATTCTGTGCTCTTAAAATTATATCTCACACACGGTTGCTCTAAAAATTCCAAAGACATTATATATGATGCCTTGATATGTGATGAACTTACTGTCCAAATTTCATCAAAAATGGATATGTCTTGTGCCCAAAATAATTCGTAGAGTGAATTTAGTATTTGATTTTTTATTAAATCAACATAAATCATTTTTCAAAATTTCAACTCTCCTGGATTGCTTATCTAAATATCTTTTTGAGATAATTTTCTCTTGGACTAATTTGATAACGTGGATTTAATAGGAATTAATTACTCATTTCCACTCTGTTTTCACTAAAAAATCCATAAAAAATTAATAACTTGTCAAAAAATTCCAAAAAATTTACTGTAGCTTCCTTGCATCATGTTTTCATTCCAGTAATTTTTTTTCATGATTTTTGCTTTCTGTTTGTGTGATAAATTGAAAAAAGACCCTTAAAAAGTGTGTATTTTTCATTGTTGCATTTTAACCCATAAAATTCCAAAAAAAAGTACCTTGCATTCATCTCTGGATTAGGACTCTAAGAAAAATATAATTTGGCTAAATTGGACTAATTTGATATTAAAATTAATTTGGCCTTTTGTGTGTTTTCTTAGTGTTGTAATTCACTTGCATTTGCATTCTTGTTGCATAAAAAATTATAAAAAACTGCATTGGAAATCTAAAATCTTCATTTTCAAATTAAACTCAAGTTGTTCCTTTGCATCCCTGAGTTCGACCCCGGACTTGCCCGGGAAATAAATTAAGCCGAGACACTCTTCACGGAGATCTTCTCTCGGTTCTGACCGAATCGCTAAGTATACGTATTACAATGTGACCCAATTAAACAACGTATTACATCTTGGTCCAATCATTTTTCACTGGTCTCAACCTTGAGATGCAGGGTTTAGTGAGCGCTGCCTGTGGAGGCAGCTATACATCACGAGGAGCGGATACCGTCTGGAGGGTATTCGAGCAGATGGCTGAAACTAGCCGCTCACAGATGGCCAGCAGGGCCTATACACCATCCCCCAGTTCACTCTCACTTGGAGGGGGAAAATCAGCTGTAGTTGATCTCTCTCAGGATGTGATCCCTAGCATGGGACTCCTTGCTGACAAGCTTACTGTAGTAGAGAGGATCGACAGGAGGATTGATGAGTTAGACCGGAGCGTCTCCAAGATCCCAAAACAAATGGAGGAGTTGACTGATAGGGTATCTAAGATAAAGATACCTGCCGTGACTGCACCCTCTGCTCCCGTATACCGAGTTCACCATGTTCAGGAGCAGTTGGTGTCAGGGCAACCCCAGCCGTGGGAGCAGGACCAATCCTACACCCACTCTTTCCAGCAGCCACCTCCATTAGCAGAGACAGTCCAGGAGGAGCCTCCACCGGTTTGGGAGGTGAATGGAGTATAGTATACTCAGGACCCTGCCAGGCAGGGAAGTACGGGAGACGGACAGACCTACCAGCATCCCCTGACCTTTCACAACACCGCATTCACCTCCGCACCACCTCCTTCACAGCAGAGCCCTGGATTCCAGTCACCCCAGTAGCAGAGGCAGCAGTACCAGCAGCATGGCCGACAGGGCCATTACCAGGCGGGCCAGCAGGGCCCGCAACCCCAGCAGCAACAGCAGAGGCAGTACTCTGGCCAGCAGGGCCAGTCTTCCCGTTCTTCTTCCCAGTCTTATCCACTTCCTTCTTCGTCTAGTCCCGTGGATATTGAGCAGTAGATACTCGACGAGCTACGTTCCTATAGGAACGAGATTCAAGACTTACGGGTGGATGTCAACCGCCTATCCAGATGGCGAGACGAGCAGACTGCACCCTCTACCTTATCCCAGCCCAAGTTCAGGCTAACCCCAATAGCCTGAACAAATTTAGTTCTCAGCAGCACTTTGGTCAGGTATACTATTCAGTATCTCCTAGATCTGAACATGAGATTCTTTCGTGTGACGAGACTAACCACATGTCACTCAGGAGCGGAAGGACCGTGATCGTACCTGATCGGGCGAGGGACACGAGGAGGGGCATCTCTGGAGCTCTACCTGAGGAGTCTTCAGAGGACGAGGAGGAGAGGCATCATATTTCGGAGCCCCATCAGCACCATTCGAGGATTTCTACTTAGGGAGCCGAGAGGAGAAGGAGAGCACGTATGCAGCATCGGCAGCATGGATATTCTTCTGAGTCTACGGAGGACCTTGCATCTCCGGTTGTGGCGGATACCACTCCAGCTTCTATTCCACAACCTGTAGTAGATAGTTTAGATTTTGAGTCCATGTTGCATCAGAAAGATTCTTGTATGAAGAACTCTGTTTCCGTTAAGTCAAAGAATGATCTTTCAGTTCATGATTCAGATTCTTCATCCTCTGTTTCCCTAGCTTCAATCCCTTTCCCCCGTGCTCTTACGGCAGGAAAGCGCATCAAAAAGATTCAGAAAGATGACCCCGATATGGCACGGTTTTGTAAAGAAAATATCACAGTCAAGGTGCCATTTGATGAATATGTGGCTAACCATCCTGCCTTCCAAAAATACCTTAAGGTGAGATGCACACCTACAAGGGTTAGCAGGAAGAAAGATAACCGAAATATAAAGACACATGTCTTATCGGTAGCCACAACCTATTGTCTCAAGAATCAGACTTTGCCAAGGAAAAAGAGAGACATGGGTGCTCATTATGTGGAGTCGTATTGACGACATTGCGTTTGCACGCACACTCTTAGATAACGGTTCTTCGATCAACTTACTTCCCTTAGCATTATATCAGAAATTGGAGTTGGGACCACTTCGCAAATCTAGAGCCTTACTCCAATTCGTTGATCGATCAGTGAAGAGACCTAAGGGAGAAGTGAATAACGTCGTTATCTCGATTGAGGGGTAGAACTATCAAGTTGACTTCACAGTCTTGGACATGGAGACCCCTAATCATTGGAGAGAATCTCAGATCATTCTTGGGCGGCCCTTCCTTAGGACCGCAGGTGCAGCTTTCGATTATGGTACGGGAATGATGAAGTTCCGTTCTCCAGGCGGAGAAGTGAACCTTGAGATGAAGCAAACCAAGTGTCAGCGACCCGATTCAGAGAGTAGCACGGAGTATTCATCTTCAGAGGCAGATTGCAGTTTGATTAGCACAGTTGGGATTTGGGGACAGATTCCTTCAGGGCAGAGCGAGTCCCTTTCATCTGGAAAGGGTATAGTGGATGATGCAGTTTGCCAGGTGTTGTCTGATCTTGTGAGAGATGCCTCTATCTATTCCCATGATGACATAGAGATCCATCTGGATCTGTCAGTTCCATCCCCTTCGGAACGATCATGGGATATAGAAGATGAGTCGGACGCGGCTTTGGCCGAACTACCGCGTTTCTTTGGCGATCCGACTCCCTTTACTTCTGATTTGGTGGCGAGTACTACTCAGCTTAGCCCACCTTCATGCAGCACGGAACCAGATTCAGATTCAGTTCAGCCAGATCTGCTTGATGATACCACATTGCCAGAACTGAAATCACTACCTCCTACACTTAAGTATGCCTTTCTTGCGGGACCTAAAGAGAGATATCCTGTCATCATTAGCTCAGACTTGACTTTAGAACAGGACTCTAGGTTGTTAGAGGTCTTAGAGAGGAACCGCAAAGCAATAGGCTGGACAGTGTCGGATCTCGTGGGCATCAACCCCGCTCTCTGCTCGCACCACATTTTTACTGAGGATAATGTGAGACCTTCCCGTGAGTTCCAAAGGAGACTTAACCCCAATCTACGGGAAGTGGTGAAGAAAGAGATTGAGAAATGGTGCAAAGCAGGGTTTATATACCCTATTTCTGACTCCAAGTGGGTGGCCCCACTTCATGTTGTCCCGAAGAAGTCGGGAATTCAGATGGTCACCAACGAGGAGGGGGTAAAGATCGCGACACGAGTACCTACGTCGTGGCGTGTCTGTGTTGACTACAGGCGCCTGAATGCTGCGACCAAGAAAGATCACTTTCCCTTGCCTTTTATTGATCAGATCTTGGAGAGACTAGCAGGGAAAGAGTTCTTCTGTTTTCTTGATGGGTACTCAGGCTACAACCAGGTGGCCATAGCCCCTGAGGACCAGGAAAAGACCACATTTACTTGTCCATTCGGCACTTATGCTTTCAGGCGCATGCCATTCGGGCTCTGCAATGCCCCGGGCACATTTCAGCGGTGCATGATAGCCATATTTGCCGAGATGGTGGGAGATTTCCTGGAAGTATTCATGGATGACTTCTCGGTTCATGGTGATTCTTTTGATACATGTTTAGCGCACTTGGACCGAGTCCTCACGAGGTGTAGAGAGGTGAATCTGGTACTCTCTTGGGAGAAGAGTCACTTTATGGTGACGGAGGGTATCGTGTTGGGGCATGTCATCTCCAAAAGAGGAATGGAGGTTGACCCTGCCAAGGTGGAGGTGATCAAGAAACTCGATCCACCTACCAACGTGAAGTCAGTGCGGTCATTCTTAGGGCATGTTGGATTCTATAGAAGATTCATTCAGGATTTTTCAAAGATCGCTCGCCCACTGATTGAGCTCTTAGGGAAAGACACAGAGTTCATTGTAGATCACAGGTGTCTGGAGGCCTTTGAGCTCTTGAAGAGGAAGATTTGTGCCTCGCCTATCCTACAAGCTCCTGACTGGTCTCTCCCCTTTGAGATCATGACTAATGCTTCAGATTTTGCTATAGGAGCTGTGTTAGGACAACGGCGAGAGGGGATTCCGTTTGCGATTCATTATGCGAGCAAAGTTTTAGATCCTACACAGAAGAATTACACAGTGACCGAAAAGGAAATGCTCGCAGTAGTATGGGCCCTCGAGAAGTTCAGATCATATATTTTGGGTTTTAAGGTGACAATTTATACAGATCACACAGCCATTCGATATTTAATGGAAAAGAAGGATGCGAAGGCGCGTCTTCTTAGGTGGATTTTACTCCTCCAGGAATTTGATTTGGAGATAAAGGATAAACCTGGAGTGAAGAATGTTGTGGCCGATCACCTTTCTCGGATTGAACTTAAGGATTCTCCTGATTATGAGCGGATTAGAGAGACCTTCCCAGATGAGTCAATTTATGTTATTGACTCACTCCCGTGGTATGCCAACATGGTGAACTATCTTGTCTCCAAGCAGGTTCCCCATGGTTGGACTAGGAGCAGCATTGATCGACTGAAGTCGGATTCGAGGAGATACCACTGGGACGATCCTTTCCTTTTCTTCGAAGGACCGGATTGTGTTTGGAGAAGGTGTATTCCTCAGGAGGAATACCAGAGTGTCCTCACATATTGTCATTCACTTGAGGCTGGAGGACACCATTCGGGAAAGAGAACCGCTCACAAAGTACTTCAATGTGGATTGTATTGGCCGACCTTGTTTAGAGATGCTATTGATTTTGTACGGTCGTGCCCGATCTGTCAAAGGATGGGAGGGACAGTTGGACAGAGAGATGAGATGCCTATGCAACCGATGATTATTTGTGATGTTTTTGATGCATGGGGCATAGATTTTATGGGTCCCTTTCCCAACAGCCAAGGACATGAGTACATATTGTTGGTAGTTGACTATTTATCCAGGTGGGTGGAGGCTATCCCAACCCGAACCGCAGACAGCATGACCGTCTGTAAGTTTGTGAGAGATCATATTATTGCTAGGTTCGGGGTGCCAAAAGTTTTGATATCTGATGGGGGTAGCCATTTTGTGAATCGAGATATGAGATCTTTAGCTAAGGACTATGGATTTGAGCATAGAGTTACTAGTCCTTACCACCCACAGTCCAACGGCATGGCAGAGGTTTCGAACAGAGAGGTGAAGAGTATTTTGCAGAAATTGGTTCGTCCCGATAGGAAGAACTGGTCTCAGCTTTTGGACCAAGTTCTGTGGGCCTATAGGACAGCCTACAAGACACCATTGGGTACTTCACCATTTAGAATGATCTATGGCAAGACATGCCATTTGCCCGCAGAATTGATTCATAAATCCGAATGGGCGATTAAGAAGATTAATTGGAGTTGTCACCTAGGGAAGCTTTGTCAAGACGTGAACTTGAACGAGCTCGTGGAAATCCGAAACAGGGCATTTGACAACAGTTTGATTTATAAGTACAAAGTAAAGAGATGGCATGATCAGCACATTAGGTGCAAAGACTTTGTCCCTAGACAAAAGGTATGGTTGTTCAATGCCAGGTTGAAGATGTTCCATGGGAAGCTCAAATCTAAATGGACGGGTCCCTTTGTTGTTAAGAAAGTGCACGAGAATGGAAGTGTAGAGATAGCTGATCTCACAGATGGTGCACAATCTCATGTGGTAAATGGACAACTGTTGAAGCATTTTGTTGATTCAAAAGAGCAGTTAGTCCAAGTCGAGGTCATCAACTTCATGCAGAGTGAGCACAGAGCAGATACATCATATTACTCATCATGAAGACGCAGAATCAAAATTCAACATCTTAGAAGATTCACTCACTCTTGTACATTCTCCCTTCTTTGTATATTCTCCAGATCACATCGGTTCTTACACTTATTCTTGTCTTATACTTAGGCTTACCAAGAGCCTAAGTATAGGGGGAGCCGATGCCCGCCGTGTGTACATACTCATCCATTTCTCTTCTTGACCTCGTCCGCCCCATTTTTGCTCTTCTTCTACACTTAGGTTGTCCAGAGCCTAAGTATAGGGGGCCGGATCGACTTCTATACTATTTATTATTTTAGCCATCCTACGCTTAGCACGAGCTATATCTTTTTCTCGCTTCTTGTGCCATGAGGACATAGCACATGCTAAGTATAGGGGGGCGTGTATATATTACATATATACTTTACCCATAGCTCGTACTTTCACGTATTTTTGTATATATTATACAATAATTATGGGGTGGGTAAAAAAAACTTTTTCAAAAACTTTAAAAAAAAACTTTTCAAAAAAATGTTTTTTACTCTCTTTTCTTATTTGCTCTAAAAAAATCTTTTCAAAAAAAAATGTGTCCTTTCTTATTTATCTATATTTTTCAAAAAAAATAAAAAAAACCTTTTCAAAAAAAAACTTTTCAAAAAAAATTCTTCTTTAAAAAAAATCCTGTCTTATGTACCTATCTTTCAAAAAAAAACTCTTGGAAAAAAAGAGAGCAAAACTTTTCTAACAAAAAAAAATCTTTGCCTTTGTTTGTCAAAAAAATTTTTTTGAAAAAAAACACTTTTTGTAAAACTTAAAAAAAATCATCATAAAAAAACTAAAAAAAACTAACTAATAAGTTGGTTTAACCCCTGACACATTCACTTTCACACAAGACTAGTGATGTTCAAGAACACTTGGTTTATGAGGTCTTGAGATTTTGAGTTAACCAGCCTTAGTCATTAGGGTCTTGGACTTAATTATTCACATTTTCCTAGTTTGAAAGATTTGTGTGCTATATTGCATGCTTAGTCTCTACCTTAAGAATATGATCAGCACCTCACATACACGACTGCAGTTATGATGAGATGAGTTGAAATTTCACTTGAGGAACTGGGATGGGGGATTTGAGTTTGGACTTGATTTAATGATGCTCGAGGATGGGATAAAATCAATGAAGGCTTCATAAAACCTGAGTGTCAGCATTTTTAGCCAGTATGAGAACATGGTTCTTGTACTATCTCTTGACATTTACCTATGAGCCAGGGTGTGATAAAATAAAAAAATGTTGATCAGTGTGCACCAACTCTTGGTAAAAGCAGTGGAGCTAGCCAAAAATACTACAAATCAATGAAATGTCAAAGAAAAGCCCTCATTCCATACAAAGTCAAATATCAAAGAGCTTCCACCAAAGGCGAGCGCTCCCAACCATTTCAAAAGTGTCCACTTGGACCACCGCTATTAGGATCAGGAGTCGGGCTTGCACCAAAAAAGGGCTCTGCATCGTAAATGCTACAAGTCTGGGTGTAGAAGGTATAATAGATACTAAAAAAAGACACACCCCGGTGTACTCCCAGGAAAACAAGTGCAGACGGCTCCAACTTCTCTTGACGGACGCACTGATCAACACCAAAAAAATGCGTTGCGTAATAAGGCACTTGAGAGGATCCTTGTTCCAACGAGAGGGAGAGAAGAAATGACACAATCCTATGCCCTCCATCAACTGGCCTTCCATCTACACTTTTAAGTCTGACAACTAAAGAGATGGTGGATTGGATGCAAGAAATGTTTTATTCCCTAGTGTTGAGGATCGGGTCCTTAGGAGAGTCTCTTGGACTGGAACCTTGGGTGACGTTGTGACTCTACTCTTGTAACTGCGGTCAACACTTAAAGTCATATCCCTACTATATATGTATACAAAGAGAGTCTGATGATTAGGGAAATTGGATACCTTTTGACTAGAGCTTGGTTCAGCTTAGAATTTTAGGATTTCTAAAACCAAGAGTTCTTGAATAGATCAAGTCTTGTTTTCACATGCACAGTAAGGGGTTAATCCAACTTATTCATTCTTTATTTGCTCGAGGACTAGCAAAGTTTAAGTATAGGGGGGGTGATGAATCCACGATTCATCATCTCAATATCTTGATCTTAGCAAAATCCCCGAGTAAAAGCTCATAAAAATGTCCATAAAATCAATAAATTAACAAAATGATTCTTGTAAATAAAACTCACTAATTATTGTATATTAGATTGTACAAAATAAATTACACATAAAAAGCCGCAAAATCAAAGGAGTTTTATACATGTAAATAGCCCAAAACTTTATGTATTTTTAATAATTTCATATCAACTCCTTTTTGGCTAATTCTTTCTCCAACATATTCATATCAATGTATATAAAAATACAAAAATACAAAACAAATTTCAACTCAAATAAATGCTCCTAGATCCCAAAGAGAAAAAGCCGTAAAGTCCAACTTCCAAGCTAAATTCCCGCTCCGTATGAACTCCAAATTCACCAAACTCACTTTTAAAGTTCAAGTTAGAAAATCATCTATCCAACGGAAGTGGTTTCATTAAAATCGGAGCTCATTTGCAAAAGTTGGGTTTTGGGACCTAGATGTACATTGTATATTATGCATATATTCATTCCTTCTTCATTTTTATTTTATCTTTCTTAATTAGTAAAAATACAAAAAAATCATACTTGTGTTATATTTTGATTATACTATTTTATTGTATTTTTTCCGTTGTAAATATCTCTTATTAAAAATAAAAAAATACATATTAGAAAAGCAAACAAAAAAATGTACATGTTGTATGTATTCACTTGTAAATTCACCATTTTTTTCCCTCTTTATTTTTGTTGTATTTAAAGTAGCATACTTCATATCATTATTTATTTATTTAATTTCCATTCTCTACAATAACCACCATTCAACTCTATACCACCAACCTCCATTCAACCCCACCATTTTTCTAACTTCTAATTCAACTCCACCATTTTATTAACCTCCATCCCACTCCATCTTAATTCTAACTTCCATTTTTTCCATCTCTTTATATACATTCCATCCTCCTCAATTTGCCATTGATCCATCTTTATGTGAGGAGAGCCTAGTTCCCTGAGTTGAATCGGTGACAGCGACACAACCGCGGTCGAGCGACGACGACCCTTTCTCCGGTGTGATCCGTTGGTTTTTTGGCCAACATCGCAGCCGCAACCGCACGCTGCTCGAGCTCATCGCACGCCGGCGATTCGAGCGAAGACCGTGCTCACGAGAGCACTCCATAGGCACCCGCGTTCATCGTAGGTAATTTTTTTCTCACTTTTTATCATCTTGTTAGTTTTGCATTTTTTTTATATATCACATCAAATTCACCCCCCAAAATCCACCATTTGTTTATATCCTTATCTTCATCACCATGATCATATCATTTTTTTTCATCATGTCCATTGCCTGTTTTAACAAAATTAAAAAAATATAAAAAATTTAAAACAAAAAAAGGTTCTTTCACTACCACTTACTTAGCTTCATTTCATCATCTTCATTACTATCATCATATCATTTCCCCCCCTACTTTTTGTGTACTTATTCTCTGTCTAATCAAAACAAAAAAAGATATATAAAAAACTTTAAACAAAAAAAGGAGTTTTTTTTATTATTGCTACAGCAGTAAAAAAGAAAAAAAATAAAAAAAAAGAAACAGGAGGAGGAGGACGCACGCCGCCGCCGCCCCCCTTTCCTCCTCCAAGCGGCTGCACGCCGCCGCCCCCCCTCCTCCTCTATCCAAGCCACCGCGGTCCCCCGCGGCTCGCCGCCGTCCACCGCCGCGCATGCGGCGCAGCCAACCGCGACTTCCCTCCTCCGCCGAGCCGACCGCCCCCGATGCCGCACTCCACCTCCAACAGCGGCCCCATTCCAGCAGCCACCTCTCTGCCGCGCCACCGCCGCCAACCAGCCAAGGCGGCACCGCCCTCCCTCGCGCGCGGCCATCTCCACCATTCACGGCCGCGGCGAGCCGCCATAGCCGCCGTCGTCTAAAACCCTTGTTGGGTTCATCTCCATCTTCGTGCCATCCGAAGAAGGAAGAAAGGTGAGTTGTTTATTATTATTTTATTGCAAAAATTGTATAAGATTCTTGTATAGTTTTTATAATTACGAAAAGGTCCCTGTACATGTTTCTGTTGTAAATAATGTTTTCTGAGTTTGCTTGGAGATCCCTATGTTCGCACCTTAATTTGGACATCAATCTTGCATCGTTTTACTCAATAAAAAATGGCATTGTGTTGAGCAACTAATTCTCTACATTGTGGACAATTATTTATATTTTTATGAGTAATGGGTAATTAATTAAAAATGGTTAACTGAAATTTTGCATAGTTTACCCATTCTGTGCTCTTAAAATTATATCTCACACACGGTTGCTCTAAAAATTCCAAAAACATTATATATGATGCCTTGATATGTGATGAACTTACTTTCCAAATTTCATCAAAAATGGATATGTCTTGTGCCCAAAATAATTCGTAGAGTGAATTTAGTATTTGATTTTTTATTAAATCCACATAAATCATTTTTACAAAATTTCAACTCTCCTGGATTGCTTATCTAAATATCTTTTTGAGATAATTTTCTCTTGGACTAATTTGATAACGTGGATTTAATAGGAATTAATTACTCATTTCCACTCTGTTTTCACTAAAAAAATCCATAAAAAATTAATAACTTGTCAAAAAATTCCAAAAAATTTACTGTAGCTTCCTTGCATCATGTTTTCATTCCAGTAATTTTTTTTCATGATTTTTGCTTTCTGTTTGTGTGATAAATTGCAAAAAGACCCTTAAAAAGTGTGTATTTTTCATTGTTGCATTTTAACCCATAAAATTCCAAAAAAAAGTACCTTGCATTCATCTCTGGATTAGGACTCTAAGAAAAATATAATTTGGCTAAATTGGACTAATTTGATATTAAAATTAATTTGGCCTTTTGTGTGTTTTCTTAGTGTTGTAATTCACTTGCATTTGCATTCTTGTTGCATAAAAAATTATAAAAAAACCGCATTGGAAATCTAAAATCTTCATTTTCAAATTAAACTCAAGTTGTTCCTTTGCCTCCCTGAGTTCGACCCCGGACTTGCCCGGGAAATAAATTAAGCCGAGACACTCTTCACGGAGATCTTCTCTCGGTTCTGACCGAATCGCTAAGTACACGTATTACAACGTGACCCAATTAAACAACGTATTTAGCGGCTCGTCAATAACATAAGCGGTAAAATCGTGTTTGAAAATCGAAAGTAAAGCTCTTCTATGTAATGCATAACTCAGCTTTATATTATGCAATATTGATCCATGTATCGCTAATTCAAACAGCGAATTAAAATTTTATAGATACTAGATGGATCACCATTAAGAAGATACATTTCTAAGTGTACCATCTATAAGTATTGTGATCAATAAGGACCACAAAATTATTAAAAGTTGAAACTAAGATTTTCGGCATCGACACAAACTAAGGGGTTGTAAGGGCCTAAAGGGCCAACGCCTTCCAGGGGCGTGAGGCAAAAGATTAGTCCTCTACAGTTGTAGCTACACTGTCATGTTATGTATTGTTATGAACCGCTTGTGCCGACGGTAAACCATCAAAGCCGCCTAAGAACTAACAATCAAGACCACTCTAAACATGAAAAATATCGTGGGCATATGTGCAATATATGTTAATATTATGTGCACATATGCAATTATGTTACTGTTATGGACTTATGTGTAAGTTCTGTTAAAGTTAAGTGCATGTATGCAATTATATGTTAATGTTATGGGCTTATATGCAATTTATGTTAATGGTATGTACATATGTGCCATTTATTGTAATTTTAAGGGTACATGTGCAATTATGTTATTGTTAAGTGCATGTGTGCAATTTATGTTATTATTTTTGGCATACTTGCAAATATGGTAAAACTTACGGGTATATGTATGAATATGTTATGTGATTCATGGTTCTGAAGGGAATTTAGTTATATGCACTAAATAAGTTGATTTATGATGCGTATGATAATGACATTCATGACTTGTTTTCTATGCTAGCTGGCTTGACCCTAACTCGGCACATACTGAGCGTTATGCTCATAACATGTATTGCTAATTTTTTCAGGGGATCGTGAGGATTAGATCATTAACGGTTTAAGAGAGAGATGACATCGTCTTCAAGAAGTAGGATCGGTATGGAACTACTGTGGGTTTGCCTTGGAAGGACATCTTTTATGCCCACTGGAATAAAGAAATCACGGATACGATTTCATCTAGTTTATTATCTTTTCTTTAATAAAGGAACTCTTGGAATTGTGACCTTATTATTATTATGGAAAAGTTTTTTTGTTGGTTCTTTACTGCTCTTTTTTGTTATGATTGATGCTACGAATAACGATCTCGAGATGTCCGTCGAGTTCTCGCTTCAGCATCATTCTCGGATGATCGAGTTCGTTTCAGAAAGGGAGGGATGGCCTTTTTTATAGCAAATTTGATAGTGGATATGCACCCCTAGGGCCTGTTTGGTTGCCTATCTCCAACCCTGCATTCATGGGTTGAGAATACTTGTATTGACCCCACAATTTCTTTGGTATAATGGTTTTTAACCTTGTTCAAATACACTTATTAACATAAAAAACATATTATAATCATCAAAAAAGTTAATATAACACATAATCAATGTCACATTACATCACAATTATCATTCCAACCATCTCAACCCTCCAAACAACTACTATTCACAGGAGGATACCCCAACCCAACCCAACCCAGCTCAACCCAGTAACCAAACAGGCCCCTAGTTAATGATCAATGATTGAGATTAAACAATTTTAGTTGTGCTTCAAGTAAAATAGAATTTGAAATTAATAAATTATTTATTAATTTGTTGCTCCAAAATTCAATCTAAAAATCTCATTCTCTCATGAGTAAAGAGGAAAGAAGAAAGCCACCTTCTAAAAATGAAGAAAGGAGATAACCTTCTTCCTCTTTTGGACGGTGAACGTTCACCAAAAGATTGAAAGTGAGATTTTCTCTCTTCAATCTTCTTTAATATAATCTTATTACATTAAATATTTATTCATAGAATTATTTATCAATAAAATATCGTAAAATAATTTGCAAATTATTTGTGACACTGCAGAAAAACCATTGACATTTATGAATCACATCCATCTATCTAAAACTAAATGCAAATCACATTTACATCTAATTGTTCAATGTGAATCCAAATCACATTATTATTTAAATTGTGAATCCTATTCCGAGCAACTGTCTCTATGATATTATGGATCACATCCACAATATCCATGATTATTTTGAAAAGTATTATCCATATGAATTTTATCTATGATGATTAAATATAATTAATTATCTTAGATATCTCTCTTCACGTGTCCAAATAATGTGAATCACTTATTATTGATTATTAAATCCAGTTAATCATCAATTTTCCAATACATAAATATTCTCAATAATGCTTCCAAGAATAGTGTGACTTCTTTGTAGGTACATGGAGATAAGGACATGACGATTGTGTGTGTGTGTGTATACACATACACACACAGATATATATATATATATATATATATATATATTCCATGTATAGTGACTTGGATTATGAGATATAATCTCATATCTAGATCTAGAAGACCTATTAGAGATGTCTGATTAAGTCAGATGGAATATCCAATCTTTTCATTGCATCTAAATCATTTTCAGATCAGTGTCCAACATTTATATTAAGATTGGATAAGTAGTCTCCTGAGTGGAGTCACTAAAATCCAAACCTATTTCATCACCCCCTCAAAATAGAAGTGGCATGATTATACAATAGATTAAGATCACATAACCCTCAAATATTACTAATACACGTACATCCTACATACTAGAAGTTCTAGAATAAAACCGAAGTTTTAATCTTATTTGAATTGTCTCCTTCATGATTTTATCGATAAGTTTTTTATTCAATCATTGGGAATGCGTATCAATCATATGCTTTCCAAAAACATATATCAGATATTTAAATACTGTCTTGTTTCCAAAACAAGACGATCAACATTGGAACTCAATATCTCTGAAGGGAGTTAATGAAGACTTGTGCATCACAAAAGCGTAGAGATCTTATCATATATGATCTAGGTTGACTAGTCATACCTATCATAATGGAATCAAAAATTAAAAAATGTAGATGAAATCACAAGACATGGAAACAATTCTGATGTCATTTTATCGATATCACGTGACTAATAGGGTTACTTCTTGAAGCTTGATCACGATCCACGATTCTCTATGTGTATAGATCTCTTGTCTCAAGTCCGATCCGATGTAGAGAGATCTTGTGGGCACGTGGATGAGACACAATCTTTCCATAATCTAAAGTAACAATCTAAGTGAGGAACCTCCTAGTTGCATACCACGAAATCTGATGTCTCATTCACTGGCACAAAGAGGTGAAGAAGATGGAGATTCATGAGCAGTCAGTCCGGTAGCATGACGACAACACTATCTGCCCAGCCGTGAGGCCCTTGCCACCTCTGTCGTCGCCTCGTGTACGCCTCCTCCGCAACTCCAAGTCTTTGCCCAGCAGCACCCTCCTTCTTTAGATGCTCGAAGGACTATTTTATATTTTTTACTTTTTTATTTTGGAACACTTTCATAGTAAGAACATTAATTTTGTTTATTTACAGAAGTGTCCTTGTACAGTTTGTTTGTTGAGGTCTATTTTTGTATTGCAAAGACACCACTATATTTGTGCTTAACTTTGGACATCATTTTTGCATTATTTCTTTAATTCAAAAATTGCATATTGTAGAGAGTTTAATTCTCTATATATTGGTTATTTATTTGGATTTGTCTAATCTTTGAGTAATTAATTTAAATTTTTTTGGTGAAAAATTGGATATTTTATCCAATTCATGATCTGAAATCCGTATTTAATTAAATATTGCTCCAAGAATTGTGAAAAAATTGGAGATGATACTTATACTTGTGTTTAATTAGTGGCCAAATTTCATCAAAAATGGAATTGTCCTTTGCCTACAATAAATTATTGCGTGATTTTTGTATTTTTTTAGTTGAATCCTCATATATTATTTTTGTGAAATTTCAACTTTCCTAAGTTTCTTATCTAAATATCTATTTGAGATTAATCGATCTATGGATAATTCGATTTCTTGGATTTATTAGAAATTTAAAACTCACAGTCATTCTGTTTCTAGCAAAAATTCATAAAAAAAATCATATATTATTTAAAAATCCAAAAAATTGTAGCTTCATTTCATCATGTTTAACTTTCAGTAAATTATTCATAATGTTTGCATTCTATTTGCAGAAAAATTACATAAAAATCCCTAAAAAGTGCATTTTTCATTACTATGTCCTAAACCCAATAATTCTAAAAAAATATAATTTTCATTTACCATTGGATTAGGTTTCTAAGAAAAATATAACTTGGTTAAATTGGATTAGTTTCACATTAAAATTAATTTGGCTAATTTGGTTGATTTCTTAATAACCTAGTTCCATCGCATTTGTGCATTTGCATTTTTATCGCATAAAAAATCACCAAAAAATTCTGCTTGGAAAACTGTGAGCTAATTCCTCTGATTTGATCCTAAGTTGTTCCTTTGTCTCCTTGAGTGGACCATGGGGCTTGTCCAGGTTAAAAATACATAAAACCACATTTGCTTTCTCGATAGATAATTAATTCATGTAGTTAATTTTTGATCGATCTTGATTGCCCGACTACAACAAAACAACAATTAATCATGGAGATCGATGATCCGTTAGATGATGTTGTTGCTAGGGAGGCAAATGGCTTAGAATCATTTTAAAAATTAAATTTTGGACTTACATTCACTCGGACAATCTGACCTCCGAACCACCTTGTAATTATTTCATTTTTTCTTTCAATTATTTCTCTATTTATTTTTGTATATATTTTAATATCTCTCTCTGACATAAATTTTATCTATTTGTGCGAGGGCCCAGTCGACTTGTAGCCGCTTTCTTGAAGTCGACGCATCTCGAAGTACATTGTACATCGACGATTTGTGTATCGAGTCGGCTGTTGAGGTGCTAAGAAGTTTTGAGAAGAGAGATTTTCAATTTTTGCGAATTAATTTGTAATAATTGCATATTTATAGTGGATTCTATTTGGAATCCCGCGGTCGTACCCGGACCGTTGACATTGGACCCTTCGTGGTCGTGTGGTTGATTGATGTAGACTAGGACCTGCACTTGTAGCTCTCTGAGCAATTATTTTATTGCTTGTACTCGTACTCTATAGGACCACACATCACATTTAGCGAGACTTACTTAGAACGCAAATCTATTAGTTCAAATTAAATTGTTCATAACTCGCTAATAGAACTGCCCATCTAGGAACAATTTTCTCATTTGCATTTCATATAGTGTAAATTTAAATTATGTATTACATCTTGCATGTTGAGAGCTAGAGGCAATGTAAGTATTCTTACTCAAGCACTCATCATCATTTTCTTGATCGCATTGGCTTTTTACGATTCCCTCTCTCAGTTTTTCTAACCTAGGATAAAGCAATTGAGGTTGGACGGTAGACGTGATTTCTTGTGTGGATTAATTACATTGATAAATAATCTCTAAAATCGAGATTGCTAATTGAATCGGACCCAAAAAATTGACTAAAATTACCTTTGTTTGCAGGAGAGCAACGCCATCAATGTATGATTTACTTGCAAATGAGAGAGAGACGACACTAGGATAGAGCCAAAGCTAGAAATTCATATAGACTACTGGTTCAAGAAAATGATTAGCCACTTTTAATGAGAATATATGGTAGTTGGTAAACAATCAGGATTTCCTTAGTAGAGCGGAGGCTTAGTGGACAACGTGTAAGGCTATGTCCTCAAGAAACAGGTAGTCGTATTTATACGATCCGCACTTACTCCTATACTAGATGAAAGTGGGTGCGATTATTCGTAAGAATTGGGACAGTCTGAAGGGAAGTACATGCACCTAACGACTCGTTAATCTTTAAAGACTTGAATTTTTCACCAACTAAAACTGACAAGATAATTCGGTCGAACCTTTACGGCCCTCACGTGTAAAGTTGGTGAATTTAGGATTTGCTCTTGCGTTTGTGTCTGTCTGTGTGCGTTATCATGTGTACTTGCACGTTTTTTACCTCAATACTCTTACATTCATCCATTCATCTTCAATATGTTGGGATATTGGGCACCATGTCCAGATCACTCCTTTTCGATCATAATCCGATCATCTTTATCTTCTTATTCCTCCTCCCCCATCCAGACCGTGAAGTTAGAACTTCAACTGACTTCCCCACTTCTTCGTACCTCTCACCTACCCCACCTTCTTACACCCCTGACCCACTTCCAACCTGGGCTAACTCACCTTATAATCATTCACTTGCTGGAATCAACGAACAATTCGAAAAGCAAGCCATTGTTGAAACAAATGATTGGCAAAATTATATGCCCTCACAAACATCATTCTCATCTCAAGTTGGGAATGGACCACAATTCACATATACACATTCCGACATGACCTTAGGATATAATATGGTCGATCGAACAAATCGAATGGAGAGACCAATATCATATGATCTTCCTGACTTGATTGACCCTAGTAATCAAGCCCACAGTGACCAGGCTCCATATCACACATTCGGAGAGCCTACATAGGCACATGCTTGGACTCATGAGCTAGACGTACTAGCCCCTCATTCATTGACTCCATTATTCCAGGCTCCGACCAATATCTTCCATTCAGATGGTCCATATTCGACCTAATATTACATGCCAGTGTCTAGGCATGTTGAGTATGATACTTCAAGATCTCATCAGTATCTTTTGAGTAGACAAACCGCTTCAATGATTTGCTATGAGTACTCTTTAGAGGATAACATTTCTAGGGGTGTGAAAAGATCTAAATTAATTGAGGATAAACTTAGAAATATCATTGATCGAATCATTTCCATTTATTCCTGCTCTAGTACGGAAGTGGAAAATGGAATAAGTGGATTCATTGTTGAAAGCTAAGAGGATACAAAGAAATACACACACACACACACTATACAGATGGAGTCCATTTTACCTCCCTCTTCTACTAACCACTTACCTTCCCATATAAAGTATGTACATCCTCCCACTCTTCCGTCACCTATTCAAAACAACAAAAAAATTGAAAATTCCAAAAAGACCAAAAACATTGTAAAATCAGAAAAACTCATAAAAATAGAAAATGAAAAAGATCTAAGAAAAAAATGGATCCTAGTCTAAGGGAAAAACTTGATGAAGCATTGATTTTTAAACTTCCCCTAATAAAGGCCATAGATCACTTCCCCGACCATAAAAGATTTGTGAGAAGTAAATTGATGCCTAAGAGGTCGGCAATAAGAGGGCACAGACTGAGAAACATCTGGTGTCTATGGCCACCTCCTCGGTGATGGGGAGAAAGACCGAAAGCCGTAGAGTGAAGCGGTTTCTAGGGTTAAATGTGAAATAAAAGACACAACCTTTACCCGTGCCAGAATCAATGATGACTCACCGATAAATATCCTCATGACCTCTATGTTTGATAATCTCAAACTCAAGCCAATCAGAAATTAGAAAGAGATGGTTCAATTGGCAGATGGATCTATAAAATGACTGAGAGGAATCATTTCAATCATCATTACTTTCCAAGGTGCATCATTACTTTCCAAGGTGCTCTACTCCAGTCAGACTTCACAATCATTGACATTGAACACTGAGGAGAGTTTACCTAGTCTCCTATTATTCTCGAGATGCCGTTCTTAGCCTCGGCTAAGGCGCCTATAGATTGTGAGACTAGGGAGATCGATTTCACAACATTCAGAGCACTCTGACTGCATCCATTCTTTGACACACTCTACTTTAAGGTAACCAACAAAGTTGTTGACAGTCGTGACCATCGAGAGGAAGATGAGTCCCACCTCTCTGTTACACCTGGGATACCGTTTGTCGAGCTGACCATTAGATCAGAGACTCCCTACACATCATTGACTCCCACTTCTTGCATCACTTTTAATGCCAAGCCTACTGAGATCACTAGCACCTCCCCAAGACACGTGTCTTCTATATGGCAACTTGTTTGATGAGGAACCCATGGTAAATAGTCGCACCATATCCTAGATCTTTAAAGATGACAACCAAGACTAAATTGACCCCAAACAAAGCCACGATTGCTCCTTCCTCTAGTTGGTTATCCAGTGAGAGGAAGTTGAGAATTGATTCCTTGATGTGTTCCCCCGAACCCCTCAAAGCACATCACTCTCCTCTCCCTCTCAATGATTCAGGTTCCAGAAGACAAATTAAGAAAGTTTCCTTCAACATACCAGAGAAGCAATTTTTGGAGGAATCCTCATCGGTCCGGATGAGGTGGTATATATAAGTGAGCTCAGTTAGGCTATTCTTAAACCAAATCTAAGCAAACTTCCTTGTGTTGACCCTCATTGGATGATCGCTACACCTCACTATTATTCATTTGAGGGTGATTTCGACAGCGACACATAAGTATATTACCCCACCTCCGTGCTCCCGTAAGAAGGTTCATGTATATCCTCGTTCCTCCTTGTATACATTTTCTTTCCCTCCCTCCCAGTGATTCGAATCACTCGCCCCGGCTCTATATTATTTCATTTTATGGTTATACTTAGGATGACCAGATCCTAAGTACGGGGGGAGAGTGACTCGATTCTCTTCACCATTCTCTTTATATTCTCTAGATCTCATCGATTTTCACACTTGCTTCTATCTTATACTTAGGCTGACCAGAGCTTAGGTATGGGGAAGACCAATGTCCATCATGTATATATACTCATCCATTTCCCCAGTTGAGCTTTCTCACCCCGGTTTTTGATCTTCTTCTACACTTAGGCTCCCAAAGCCTAAGTATAAGGGGCGGATTGACTTTTATACTTTTTGTTATTTTAGCTCTACTACACTTAGCACGAGCTATGTCTTTTTCTTCGCTTCTTGTGCTCTAAGGACATAGCACATGCTAAGTATAGGGGGTGTGAATATATTACATATATACTTTACCCATATCTCGTACTTTCGTGTATTTTGTATATATTATGCAGTAATTACAATGTGTGCAAACATTGAAAAAAACATTTTGTAAAATATATGTATACTAGTATGTATATTGTATAATCTATATAATAATTGTGTAAAAATTGTAAATTTCTTGTAAAAATTACTTTTGTTGTAAACTAGGAGGTATACCAAATTTTTGAAAAAAAAAATTTTAATGTTAAAAAAATAAAAAATAAAGGCTTCTTATTTACTCTTGCATATCATCCTTACATGTCAAAAAATATGTCTTGCACTTCATTCATCTATATAGTATGACATCTACATCTCATATGCATATCTAGCATATGCAAAGTGAAAAGTTAGTGCATTCTGAACCAAGTTATGAATAGAAGTCGAGGATGGATTTGATTTGACCTTAATCTACCTAATTTCAGAGGAACCTTATAGGATATGGAGTTGAGATTTTTTAGGTCAAGCGACTTAATTCTCTGAGTCTACAAGTCAATGTTCACATGTCATCTTGATTGTTCTAAGTAAAATATTTAGTGTACACAAGATTCTGTTAGAAAGTGACCTAACTTAGACAAGCACCATGCACGTAGTTCTTTATTGATGAGATGGTGAGGATTTAGAATCCTTTGTCTTGGAGTAGCACACAGGTGGAAACATCCGTCCTCCTCTAGGGAGGGTAGTACATCTCAACCTAGTCTAGTGGTGACGATTTCTAACAACAGAATGCTGTGGGTAGCAATAATGCTTCAATAGAGGGATAGTCTACTGTCTCAAGAGAAAAACTCCTGATGTACATGTTGCACCTTGTATATAGTCAAAAAAAGAAAGAACTCCAAAAAAGTGGATAGACCTGATAGAAAATAAAATGACTGCCCGAGTATGTATATTTGCAAGACATATGCTTCAAAGTCTCATACCATGGAAGCATGCAGCTGGAGACTTAGCTACATTGGTCTAGCTCCGCTGATATGTGACTCCACCTGTCACATTCCATTCTCTTCCCTACCCCCCTCTTTTTGAGTTGGTTGCACTTGAACTTAGAAGGGAATACCCCACTCCTCGAGAAAAGAGTTGCTAGACCGTGGAATTAGAGTTACCTTGATAGAGGAGGAAGGTTCTTTGCAATTTCTGATGTGGAGATCTATATTTCACTTACACAGTACAAGTAAGATTCATAATCATCAGTATTTGCGTATGAGGATTTGTTTTGACCTGATTGCTGAGGCGACTTGAATAAGAGACTTGTGGAACTTAAAGGTTGTTAGGTCTTAAATTCAGATCCCAATAAAGTTCCGCCACACTATTAATCCAAAAGTTGAGTCAAGGTCCATTTTGATCTTTTGTTCATGACCTTGGTATGGAAACCAAAATCCTTTCACCTTTTCGTTTCATTTTAGTTGCTCAGGGACGAGCAAAGTTTAAGTATAGTGGATTGATGAATTTGTGATTCATCAATCTAAAAGTCAAAAATAGAGCCTCGTTCCTGAGAAATTAGCTGCATATTTCCATTTATTATACATTATTCGTATTTATGCATTTATAATTAATGTTCGCATTTTAGCATGCATTAAATAAGGAGCCAAATTCACTTGTACATATTCACATGTATATTAGCCAAATTCACTTTTTTGTATATATTTTGTACTAACTCCAAATCTAATAAAATAAACTCTATAATGTATATATTACTAACACTGATAAAGGAAAAATATCAAAAAAACTAACTTGTAAAATTGACCAATAGAACCCGAGCTCTAGTTTAAGACTAAGAACCTTAACTTGCACATATCTCTCTCGTACAATATTCGACTTAGGTCTACTCACTTTTAAAGTAATATACATTCAAAGACCTTCAAAACAAGACCAATTTCATAAAAATCAGAATTTGTATGTGAAACTTTGGTTTTGGACCCCTATTGTACATTGTACATATTAACCAAACTACCCCTTATTTTTATCTTTTTATTTTTCTTAATTATTAAAAATCCAAAAAATTAGATTAAGTTATCAATATTCCTTTAATATTTTCTTTAATTTTATTTTAATTTTTATCTGAGTTAAAATTGACACAAATATGCAAAATATAAAAATGAGATATTTTATATCTATAAGATACCCTAAAAATACTTTTTATACAAATGACTTTTTTGGATTTTCGATCCTTCCTAAAAGTTATAGATCTCGTCGAGATGAGCAACTTCATGTCGATCACTTTTGATTTAACCCCTTTTGTTATTTATTTTTAATTTTTATTTACATTTATATTTTGCATTTATTGGGAGTGACATGTGACACATCCTAGAGCTGCCATTTGTCATCCCCATTATTTATTTATTTATTTATTTTCATATTTTATTTATTCATTTTTATTATTTATTCATTTTATTTATTTAGTGTTTATATCTTTTTCTACTTTTATTTTCTTTTCTCTTCATTATTTTTAGTAGCCTACTGATTTAATTTATTACTTATTGTTGTTGTTGTTGTTGTTGTTGTTGTTGTTTTTTCTCTTTTACTTCTTCTCTACTCCAACTTCCTACTCAAGCCACCAACTCCCATTCTCCCCACCCAAGCTACTTTCTCCACCTCTTTTCTAACTTCCCCCCTCCTCATTTTCATTCTCTACTCCTCCTTTATTCATCTTCATTCGCCATTTCTTCAATTGAGAGGGAGAGATCACAACCCTCGAGTGTTGTCGGCGACAACTTCAGCACCCTCCGGTTGAGCAACGACGGTCTCAAAGTTGAGATCCACAAGGGCTCCTCCTCGTGCTGTTGTGCTTCTCTTCAGGTCGCAGCTTAGCTTCTCAGCTTTTCGCCAAGTTGATTGAGGCCACGACGGGAGCCGTGTATTGCAGCCCCAACTTCAGGCGAAACAAACATAGGTAAGTATCCATCTACTTTTTTCATTTTTTATCTAACACTCCATATTTTTCTTGTTGTTCCACTCACACCACCACCACATAATTAATACCACCATTTCCAATTTTTGATTCCTTGTAAATAAAAAAACTAATTAAAATAGCAGCACAAAATGTGAAATAATAAAAAAATAAAAAACCTCTTCGGAGCAAGACATGTTGTCACCGTTTTCATGTTCACCCCCCTCATGCCCACTGTCGACAACCTAAAACCCGCTCACTATCTGCCACCACCGTCCTCACCTCCCCACGTGCATCGCACCTTCCACTGCACTGTCGCGCTCCTGCAGAGGCCGACCGACCAAGATGCCACCAGCCATGGCCTTCCACGCACTTCTACGTGTGCGACCGCCGCACACCTCTGCTCCAACCGCGCTCGTCATCCCCCCCCCCCTCGTGCCTCTACATGAGAGACCATCAACTCATGCCCTGCCATCACGAGCCACCGTGCCCATGACCTCCATGCCTGCGGTATGCCCTTCAGTTATCAACCATGTATATACCCCCTCCCCACACGCACTAGCCGCTACCCGCCTCATACTCAGACGTTGTGCCACCTTGTCCGCCCAGCCGCGAGGCCCCAGCCACCTCCGCCATCGCCTCGTTCCCACTCCTCCGTTCCTCCAAGCCTTTGCCTAGCAACTCCCTCCTACCCTAGATGCCCGAAGGTCTATTTTATATTTTTTACCTTTTTATTTAATTTGGAACACTTGCATAGTAAACCTATTAATTTTGTTTATTTGCAGAAGTGTCCTTAGATACAATTTGTTTTTCAAAGTCTATTTTTATATTGCAAAGACATCCCTATATTTGTGCTTAAATTTGGACATTATTTTTGCATTATATCTTTAATTCAAAAATTACACATTGTAGAGCATTTAATTCTCTGTATATTTTCCTTTTATTAGACTTTTCTGATATTTGGATAATTAATTAAAAGTATTTTGGTGAAAAATTGGATAGTTTATCCAATTCATGGTCTGAAATTTATATTTAATTATATGTTGCATCAAAAATTATGAAAAACTTAGAGACGATGTGTATGAATGGGTCTTAAGTACTGGTCAAATTTCATCAAAATGGATGTGCACTTTGCCTACAATAAATTGTTGAGTGATTTCTGAAATTGATTTTTAATTAAATCCTCAGATGTCATTTTTGCGAAATTTCAACTCTCCTGGATTTCTTATTTAAATATATATTTGAGATAAATTGCTATTTGGATAATTCAATTTCGTGGATTTATAAGGAATTTAAAACTCATGATCACTCTGTTCCCAATAAAAATTGATAAAAAATATTGAAAAAATCCAAAAAAATTGCAGCTTCATTCCATCATGATTATTGTTCAGTAAAATATTCATAATTTTTGCATTCTGTTTGCATGAAAAAATACATAAAAAATCCCTAAAAAGTTTGCATTTTTCATTACTGCATTTTAAACCCAAAAATCCAAAAAATATATTTTCCATTCATCATTGGATTAGGTTTCCAAGAAAATTATAACTTGGTTATATTGGATTAATTTTACATTAAAATTAATTTGACTAAGATGCTTGATGTTTTAATAACCTAATTCCATCGCATTTGTGCATTTGCATTTTTAAGGCCTAAAAAATCACCAAAAAAATCCGCTTGGAAAATTCTGAGCTAATTCCTTTGATTTGATACTAAGTTGTTCCTTTGCCTCCTTGAGTCGACCTTGGGGCTTGTCCAGGTTAAAAATACAAAAACCACATTTTCTTTCTCGATAGATAATTAATTCATGTAGCTGATTTTTGATCGATCTTGACTGCCCGACTGCAACAAAATGTCAACTATTAAATAGTACGATCAACTGTCCGTCACATGTGTCACACATTTCTGGCCTTTTTATTTATCCATTATTTGTTTCAAAAAAATAAAAAAAATATAAAAATTATGCACGTGATATGCACATGTCCCACCACACGTGCCCAACACATGCCTCCACCTTCCTCATTCTCCTTGCAATCTCCATGCCACAATCCTCTTCTGTCGCTGCATTGTCGTCCGCATCTCCTCTGTGAATCTTGCGACCAACGTCACCCAATCTTCATGCGGCCGCCCTCAATCACCAACTGCCACTTTCCAATTCAGGCATCTCCGCCACTCCGCGAATCTCATGGCCACCGTGCCATTCTTGATCTCCCTTTCCCAAATAGTTGTGACCGCCTCCCATTGAATCCTCCCAAATATTCAATCCTCGATCACCTTCCCCATCTCCAGTCACCTCGCCACCTTCCCGATCCGACCAAACCCCCCTCCTATTTATGTCCATGAGCCTCATATCCTTCCACTTTTTCCATTGATAGAGCATCAAACATGCAGAAGTGACAGTTTCTTCGACACCCCCTGGCAGAGATCCGGCCACCACGGTCATTGAAGTGCATCCTCGACACTTGACTTGCTCCAGTCTTTGGGCCATCGAGCCAATGTCCAACGTTCATCCTTCACCGTACATTGTGTGTGCATCTTCACAGAGATTCTGCAATCAACAACATAAGGCCGACACCTCTCACTATCTCTAGTTCTTCTCTGATACGCTCCGACATCGCTCGCTTCTTCGACATCATTCATGGCTTGGTTTTGTAGGAGGCATTCTTCAACACCGTGAGCTTCTTCATCGATAATTAGGGACCCCTCCATCTTCACGCATCTCTATCGACCACCATGCCTTCAGAAGGCACAATGCCTTCACCATCTGCACTGAGCTCACTTCGGTTCTCTTCCCCGACGTAGCCTCTTACTGAAGGCCCCTGCCCTTCATCGAGACATTACTCTCAACTGCTGATGGAGCTCCTCCTCGACCAAGGGTCTCTGCATCTCTTTCGTTGAGGATTGAAGCTGCCTCACGTGCTTCACACATGAGGGGTGGTGAATCTTGTGAAGATGCCCTCCTACTTTTGTTGGATACAGAAGGACCAAGATACCAAGGGTCACATGCCTTGCACGTGACATCTTAGAAGTTTTGCAACAAGCCCCCTAGTGGCCTTGGCAATTACCATTTAGTCCCCTCACTGCATCTCTTATTTTATTTATTTATTTTAATTTACAAATAGAACCCCCTATTTAATCTATTATTTGAACATTATGCTTGAATCATTTAATTATTAAACAAATAGCATTGTATTCTTCAATTAATTATGTACATTATGGCTTGTTGGTGATATTTTTATCCTCTATTGTTAATTAATAATTAAAACTCTTACTGAAATTTGCATATTTTCCCGATTGACACGCAAAAATTCATAGACAGTTAATCATTATCGAGAAATTGTCAAAAATTATTGGATAATAGAATTAATTATGATTTACATTGTGCCCAAAAAAATTGCATTTTCTTGCATATTTTACTCTATAAAATTTAGTTTGCCTATTACAATAATTAAATTTTATAGGTATGAAATTAAATATTTTTTTGGATTAGGATTTTTTCATATAGCACATAGTGATATATCTTGGATAATTTTATTTCCTGAAAATAAATAGATTCAATATTTATTATAATTAATTATTAAAAATCTCACTGTCCACATTCATAACTTCATAAAAAATTCAGATTACATTAAAAAATTCCAAAACTATCTCAATGCACTCAATTCATAATTATTTACATCTTGAGCAAGGTTCATAATTTTTAAACTCCATTTAACTGAAAACTGCATTTTAGTCCTTAAAGTTGGCCACATTTTCATTTACATCCAAAAACTACATTAAAAATAACAAAAATATTTTGCCTTGAAAACTGCGCATGAAATTTGATAGACATAATCCTAAGTTTTTCCCTTGACTCCTTGAGTTCAAACTTGGGACTTGCTCACGTAAAATAAACATAAAATCACTCGAATTAATTGGATTAAATTTCTAAATGATTATTTCTTTGTTGATTTCAGTTACCCGCATACAACAAAACGGTACATTATTATATTTTCACACACTTACTTCATACAAGTTAATAGAGGGCATTTTGGACTCATCACATATCCTCTAATCGGAGAAAGATGTGCTATTATATGTCTGTGTTGTACATTTCGAAGACCGATAGGTTGATGATCTAATCAAAATCTATACGCCAAAGTATTGGTGTTCATATAATGGCATATGAGTAATATGATCTCTCAAAGGGATCATACACGTTCATTACTGAACCCGAAGACATGAGCTCACTCATGAGATATTGGGATAAAATTCTGTGCACGATCATCTCGCTTTAGAAGCTTGACTGAATTTGTAGGTTTGATATATGCTTTTAGAAAGCATGTGATTAATACCTAGGTTTTATATATGCTTTTGGAAAGTATATGATCGATACCAAATCACAATGATCAAATGAGAAATGTAATGATAAAACCTGGAAGGACCAAGTCTAAATAAGATCTAAAACTTCGGGTTTATTCTAGTTCTTAAGTATGCAAGATGTACATGTATTAGAAATATCTGAGAGTGATGTGAACAATAAATGATTGTATAACCATGAAGCTTTCATTCTGAGGGAGTTTTGAAACAGGTCCAGATTTTAGTGAATTCTTTCATAGAGAAGTAATATAATCTTGTTAGAAATATTGGACATTGATTTAAATGTGATTCAGATACAATGAGAAGATTAAATCTACATCCTTGATTTAATCAAGTATGTGTTGGAGGTCGCCGAGATCTGGATTTGAGATGTGATCTTGATATCCAAGTGACTGTATGTGGAATGTACAATCGCCCTTTCCTTATCTCCAAGTATCTGCAAAGAATATGCTTTATTCATGAAAGAGTTCAAGAATAATTTCAATGATGATGATGTATCTGAACGTTAAGTAAAATGGATAATTAGATGTGATTTAATTTTTATAAATAATATGAATGTGATTCATATTATTTGGGATCTTGAGAATGGACATCCGAGATGATTAAATGTGCTTTAGTTATCAAGGATGTGAATAATGTGGATAACACTATCCATATTATTCATGGATATTATAAATGTGATTTATAATATGTTAGATAGAGATGATTGTAATTTGTATTTACTAATTAATCGTTTATGTGAATTGTATTCACATTGAACAATTAATTGTAAATACAATTTATATTTTATTTTGGATATATGAATAAGATTCACATTCTTTCATTGGCATGACTGAAAATGTTACAAAATAAAATAGAATTATTTTGGTGTATAATTATTCAATAAAAGTTATTGCATATGTGGAATTATTGTTGGAGCATAATATCTCAACAAAATTAGAATGATGAAGCCTCCTTGCCATACATGGGTGGACGACCAAGTTGAGCTCTCTCAACTTGGTACCCATCCACCTCATATATGGAATTGGGCTCCATTCATTCTAGTTATTTCCATCCTTGGTTGGGTGATTTAAATTGAAATGTATCGATTGATTTCAATACTTTTACTTTAACTAAAATTCAACAAATATATTACTGGTAATTAAAAGACAACAAGATCTTGTCCATTTATTGAAAGCACAAATCAATCTCAACCATTGATTTTGTGAGCACATGGATTGTGATCCATGGACATCCAAAGTGGCATAAAGAGAAGGGTAGCCCTAGCCTTTTATTTTGATAATACAACAAACACACATTTTGAAATACAACAAATCTCCCTCTCTCTAATTTCTCATGGTCATCCCCTATCTATCTCAACAAAGTGGTCATCCACTTTTTGACCTAGAGATACTTATATCCATTGCATCGCTGTTTTGCTACCAGATCGACTGCTCATGGATTTCCATCTCCTTCGGTGCATAATGCTTGTGAAGAAGATGTCGGATCTCTTGAGATGAGGTTAGGAGATTCGCCTCTTGGATCATCAACATGGATTGCAAGCAGCACATGTTTCATCAACGTGCTTGCAAGCGTCTCCTCCATCATATTGGACTTGAGATAGCAGATCTCTTACTTTAGAGACTCGAATTGCAACCACACTTCAAGAGGTAACCATAATATCTTGTTTGTGGTTTAGATGAAACGATCCAAGAAGTATTCTTGGATCATGTGGTTTCATTGTTTTAAAATTTTTAAATCCTGTTACCACGAGCAACTATTGTGACTAGTCACTCCCAGTCGCATATGATATGATATCCACGCTTTCATGATGTGCTTAAGTATGTTCCCATATATTTCAATTGGTATCAAATCCATAGGTCATAGGTTTTGGATATGATCCATAAAACTAAGATCGACGATTTAGGATATGGTATTATGACATGGGAAATTTAAGTAGTGTGAAGTTTCATCGCTTTTTTTCACGCAATCTTGTTTTTTGTGATTTTTCACCCTTTTTAAATGCATTTAAAATCAAAATTATCACTTTTATATGGTTCATTAAATAAGAAAATCGTGGGACTTGAGTTTGCACGATCTGGAATCTGTTAGCTCAAGTTATGATCTTTTTAGTGAACATGTATCCATTGCTTCGGGGATGGTAAATATTGACGTAATTAAATAATTAATTATAATTTTAATTCACCTAAAAATACATGAACATCTTGGTTTCTGTTATAAATCAAATTAAAAATCAAAGAAACTTAGTTTGCATGATTTGGATTTTATTTGATCGAGTTATGCTAATTTTAGTATGTATGGGTCACTGCTAGAAATTAAATACTTGATCATGAGCTTTGTGATTGTCATTCATTCAAATTAATGGAAATTAATGGTTAATTTCTTGAAATAATTATTGATGAATATTAATGAAATATTTAATGATGATGATTATTTCCTTGAATTAGATTGTGCCTTAACTAAAATTGACAGGATAATTGATCTTGATTGTAATTAGTTTCATCAATTCCAACAAATATAATTGCTTGAATAGGATTGGAGATTTGTTTAGCAAATCTCCTTAGAATATTAATCAAAAATATTTTGATGAATATTGTATGGTATAACTTCGTTTGAAAGATAGATCATCATCTCAAATGAGAAATGATCAAATTGTATTATCCTGACCTGAGGTGGATATGCTCTCTAATCAGGGATCATTGGGATAGCAGGTTGCTCCGTGAGCGATCTGTCCCACCCTCGTCGGTACTGGCCATGAAAATTGGTAAGGAAAAGATAATGCTTGAAATGATTGTGATGTATTTTTCTAATTATTAAAATTTGGATAATACATATTTGAGATAATATCATATTTCAACTAATGATAAAAAATGTTTGTTAGATATTAATTGGATAATTAATTTAAAATGATTAGATTAATTGGAATCCAACTAAAATTAAAACACTCTATTATGAATAAAGTTGTTAATTCACTTGGAAGAATTAATTATGTGAATATGATTCATAATAATTAATAAAAAAATTCGAACGTGATATGAAGGATTACATAAGTGATGTCCATCATTTTCCATCAAGGTGAAGGATTCGGTCACTAAGGATAGCATGTAGGAGACGTATGTCCGAAGTGATAGCTCTTGCATACAAGCGCATCTGGACCGGGCTCTTTGCTTTTTGAAAAAGTAAGGCTATATGCGTAGCAACCCCAATATCGGTTCCTCATATTATTGGGGCTATGTTGGATTACGTATAACGAGTGCTATTCTTGTTGACGGTTGGTTCAATTAACAATGGGTAAACATCGCCTTAGGGATGGAGGTCCCCGATGTTAAAGATTGAATTGGGAAATGCAAGTTGGACTTGCAAGACGGAATGAATTCCCGCTTCTTTTTATTTGAGTTACAATTTCTCATATTATTGGGATGTAACAATGATAAGAAAGGAGATCCCAGGTCTTGCTTGAGATATAATGGTACACATGTATCTTACTTTCAAAGTGAGTAAGGGAATGAACTTTTCGAGTGGACAATGAAATAAAAATTCCTAAATGAAAGTAAAATATGTATTTATGTAGATATCTTATTTCAGATAATAGTCATTAAATCCACTCAAAAATATACTCAAGAATAACCGGTAAAATATCATGGATGCATCCATGATCAAGATATTGTACTTGCAGTTGGACACATAATGTATGTAGTTGCAATGTGCAAGTTTCCTCATAATAATGAGGAATAACAATTAAATAGACAATAGGACAACAACCTTGGGTTTGTATGTCTCTATAGTCTTGATCTCTCATAGAGTGTGCTTTGGAAGTATCATGTCGGTGATGATTGTAATTTTCAAATAATCCTTAAAAAATCTAAGAAGATGTTTTGTCATACATATGTACTCTCGACATTTAATCATGAATCAGTTCACTGCATTCTACATAATGGTAGCTCAATAAGAGATGATGTGCTCAAAATATTTGAAAACTGACCTGAACCAAAGTCTTTTAGAGTTTACATGGATGTAGATATGATGAGTGTCATCATTCTACTATCTATACTCAAGTCATTCATGAAGTTTCATAATATTCATAGGGAAAAATGGGGCTGCCCCCTAGGGGTAGCCAACATGGATGCCCCCACTCCATTTTTCGCAAAAAAAATTATTTTTTTTGGGAAAATATCACCATGTATATTCATCCCTATATCATTCCTATATGTCATTCGAATTTCGTAAGAAACAGGGACTCCTACGGCCTCCATCTAGACGTCGTTTTTTTAACGGTCGTAGGATTTTTTAAATCGACCCTGTCTGGATGGAGGCCGTAGGAGTCTCTGTTTCTGACGAAATTCGAATGGCATATAGGAGGGATATAGGGATGAATATACATGGCGATATTTTTCAAAAAAAATAAAAAATTTTTCCCAAAAATGGGGCGGGGCAGCCATGTTGGGGGTAGCCCCATCAACCCCATATTCATATTGTATGAATTGAATGAAGCATGTATAAATATTGAAATACTCTTATATTGAAATCTTTTGAATTCATCATAAGAGATCCTTTGTCTTAAGAAATGGTTGTTTATAGATGAAGGGATCGCAGTGGAAGCATGGGCCTGACCCAAGTAAGAAGGAAAGTCAAAAGGTTGACTATACTTCTATGACTTCCATATGAAATTGAAAGAGTTGGATAAATGCCAATACTGCAATAAGCCGATGAACTGATAGTGTGACTATTTAGACTATCTAAGATACTTAGAGAAGGACTCAGATAGTGCAACTGAATAATTATATATCTACATATAATCATTGACATTAACTTTCTTATTGGATAAGATCAAAGTCTAATAATTATATCTCATTATTTTAATAAAACTTGCAATTGTTGCATATGTTTTAGAAGACTAAAAAATTTGATCTTAAGGTTTAATTATCATCTACATGGATATTGATGCAATTGTTGCAACAATCTCGATTGGTCAGATAGACTTCTTATTTTCAGTGGGAGAGCCCTTAGTCATGGTGAATATCTCTTTGGCCTAGATATTAGAATACATTCATTGTTTATTTCTAAAATAAACATGAATTATGGAATAGACCAATCATAAAAAGTTATAATGGATATATTTCAGATAGTAATCTAACATTTAGAGGACTCTACTAAATTAGAAAATTAATGAATGGTTCATTAATATTTCTAATACTGAAAAATTAACCCTTAAAAGATCAATAGGAGGATGAAGATCATTTGACAATGATCTGGCATCAAGCTTGGATATATGTCTGTTGATGAGATCGACATACTAGTACGATATGAAACATTAGACTATATGAAATTTCAAATCTTACATACTTGTGAATTTTATAGTAAAATATCCAGTACACCCTTCTCTACCCTTCTCTGAGAATGTTGTAAGATGTCAAGGTATTCAATGATCTCATACATATTGATGTATGTGGATCATCAATATCATGAAAGACATTAATGATATGTGATATCAATTGATGATTTTGTGATATGATATTTCTTCACTTCACCTTATAAGAAATTTTCAAAGATTTCAAAACTTTGGATTAGAATCAAAGTTTGAAGGAAGATGAAATGAATTTGATCTAACCTAGGTAGCAAATACCTATTGGAATAATTCAAGGAATACATCGTGGAGAGAGGAATATCATTCCTATCTCACTCCTCGTAATATACCAAAACTCAATAGAGTTTTAAGGAGATATAATTGGATCATATACATGATTTGATCAATGATTAATATTAGCATAGTTACCTCTTAGTTTCCCAGCATATATGCAGTAGAGACTACAATATATCCATAATAAGGTTCCATGCAAGTAAGCTGGAATCTAGCACCAGAGAGTGTTGCTTCATTAAGAAAATAAAGTATGGTATTAGATACCTACTTTGTAACCTTGATATTCTTAAAATATTTCATATATAAGAATATGATTCTTAGAGGATAACTCTCTTGAGAATCAAGATGAAAATGAAGTAAAGGAACTCATTGAATCTTCAGAAGATAATGAGGCTCTTGAAATCGGAAACTAAAAGGGATAATTAAAGATGAAACACTCATACCTCTTTAAATGAGTTTAAGGATGGATTCCATGTGTCAGTTAAGTTTGACAATGATCTGACTTCATATGATGAGTCTTCTGAGGATCGTGATAAGAAGAGATGGATGTTTGCAATAAAGTCTAACGTAGGTTTCAATTACAAGTATTGTATATGGCCCTCAAGGATCCACCAATAAGGGTAAAACATGTTAGGTGTAAATGGATCTTCAAGAGAAAGAGGGATCCTAATGAGAAGATAGAGACCTTCAAAGCATGTCTTGTAGCCATGAGATACACATGGAAGAGAAGACATCGCTTGCGATGAGACTTGCTCTTCAGTGACCATGCTTAAACCCATCAGAATATTGCTAATTATAACTACACAACTTGACTATGACATCTTCAAGATGGAAATAAATATTGCATTCGTCTATGAATACCTTTCTAAGCATATTTACATGAAGAAGGCCTAGGGCTTCATGGTTGAGGAAAGCAAGGTGTGCATGCTGAAGAAATCCATCTATGGACTCAAATACTTCTTGTAGCTGGCAAATTAGATTCGATGAAATCATAAATGTTATGATTTCATATAGAATCTTGATGAATTGTGTGAAGCTTAGTGGGAGTATCATTGTGTTTTTCATGCTAAATGTAGATGATATCCTTGAGATGAGATCTCAAGGATATCTCTTAGACCTTATTTTTGAAGTTTTTCAGAAGCAAAGGGAAGAGGGCATTGTTACCATCACATTAATGGCGCACCTTTGAGATATTCCAATTTTAGGAGAACTCCAAGGATGAGTTCTTTCCCTTAAGATATGGTACTGATATATCCGTAGGGATAACACCTCAAAGAGTTGAGGATGTGAATACCAAAGCTACATTCCCTAGTGCATCAACTTTGGGAAGCTTAGTATATGCTAGATGCGTACAAAAGTCAAATGTCTGCTATGCAATGGGAGTCGTAAATTGCTACTAATCCTACCACAGAGATAAAAACACTTAATTGTACTAACAACAATATCTTCAAAGAGGACAAGACTTTTCAGATAGTGATATAAAATTCTTATCTTCAATAACTTAAGACTTTATAGATAGTGATCGAAAAAGATCTTAAGTACATATGCCTTATAAGACTTAGACTGGGTCTTAGTCATAGGAGATAGAGATCTTCAAGAATAAGGGTATTCTGATAGGGATAATAGAAATTATATACTGTTTATAATGACTATTGAGTTGTTATGTCAAAGATATTGTAACTACTTTAACAAGATTGAGTAATGGTTGCGTAAGATGCAACATTCGCATCGGATGCGAGCATTGTTACTAGGAGATATGCAAGTACCGTAATGGCATAGTCTCTCAGGAACAGAGTGATTGATTAACTTACCTATATATATTTCTAAATAGCCTATGATTGGCATATGAGTGTGGGTTTAAATATTAGCCCATTAATGGTTCTTTGGGCTAGTGGGATATTGTTGGACATGCAAACCCACGGTGAGCCATTATGCAATAAATGTTATTGCAAATATCATTTTCTGATTTGAAATGAAGAAAATTTGCATGATAGGTCACTTAGTACAAGTAGGGTTATGTACCATAGCCATCTTAATGATCATACAACTGTTGATTAAATGTTGAATTATAGAGGTTAGTGCTTGGATGAATATCTAAAGATTTGTCAAATGCATGTTAAGAGAGGATCTCCATCTTGAGTAGGAGATGGCAATCCTTTCACTAATGGGTTGATATCCAATTGATCACTTGATGTAGGTCCTCTGTATAAGAATATAGATTCGGAGGTGTTAGATAAGTTAGTTGAAGTAGTTGACTTAACGATATCAAGATAACCAAATACATATGTTATGTTGTCATGATATAGGTACGCATCCTCTGACCAGAGATATATGTATTATTATATGTCTGAGTATGTACATTGGTAGATGATAATCACGATTTATCGAGGGTCTAAATAGTCCACACAAGGCGGGACTACTATGTCGCTGTGGCGACCCATAAGAAACCGTAATTAATCAACAATTAACCCACACTAGAAGTATCAAGAAATGACTAGCAAATGTGAAGTTAAAATTTATTTTTAACTCTACATAAATGATGTATAGAAGCAAGTACGTAGAGAGTTCGAACACAGGGAGCAAGGCAGGATAGATCAAGCTAAGTGCAAAATGTGATGTGATTGTGATCAATGTCTACACTATGCAAGGCAAATGTTTTTGTGGGTTTTAATTTTATATATTTTTTTTGATTTTATTTTTAATTTTTAATTTTGTATTTTGATTTTCTTTTTACTGATTTTGTATTTTCTTTTTATATTTTCTTTTTCAATATAGGAATATATATACAATACAGGGAAAGAGAGGATAAGGTATTTATAAAAATAGGTAAAAATAGGCAAAAATTAGGGAATAAAATATTTTTGATCTTTTTATATTTTTCTACTGTTTTGTAATTTTTGGGACTTTTTCAAAATGTTTTTGGTATTTTTAAATATCAAAATAAAGGAAAACAGTGGACTAGGTTGCTAGCCGAAATCAAAATGAGGGTGAAAAATACTAAAAAGTACCCAAAATTCCTCAAATTAATATTAAAATATAGACAGTAAAATAAGGGAGACACAGCAAATGAGTTTATATTTTTCTGAATTTTCTATGATTTTTTAGATTTTTATGAAGATTTTTAGGGTTTTCGATTTTTTAAGGTTTTTCTTTTGAAATTTTTAGGGTTTTTGGACTGACACTAATAGAAGATAAAACACACGAAATATAATTTTTTTGGAATTTTCAAAACATTTTTATAATTTTAATGGATTTTCTAATGCAAACAGTAAGAAAAATGCATGTTTTTGATTTTTAATAAATATAGAAATGCACCAAAAATAAAATGCAAAAATATGGAAGAGTAAGTCAACAGGAGCCTATGCAATTTTTTTGATAATTTTTCAAATTAAAATGATGCCTTAAATAAATGGAGCAAGAAAGCAAAAATATATGTCTTGGCAGGGGTATACATGCAAATATCAAAACATCCAGGGGCATACATGCAATTTTCCAACAAAATATAATGTTGTATATTCGATTTAAAGGACTAATCACCAATTTCCAAACCCGCACGGGTACAGGTGCAAAATGTCCACCAGGGCGCGTGACTTGCACGCGCTTGGGAAGGACCCAACTATAAATTAAAAAACCTCAGGGGTTTGAGTGCAAATATTCCAGAAATAATTACACGTGATACAAAATTTACTGGACTAAATTGAAATAATAAAATGGCCAAGGGCCTCGCTGCAAAAAGCCCTGCTCCTCACATGAACAGGTCACGTGACGTGACGTGACCGAGGACCTAGTTGCAAATATTAAAAGTTTAAGGGCCTACTTAAAAATTTTACAAAATAATATAAACGACAACTGAAAGTTTAAGTATTAAATGCTTAATTACAAAAATAGCGTGGGTATACTTGCAAAATTCCCATGCTAAGGCGCTGGCGGACGGCTCAGATGTATCCACTTGACATGTGTCCGCTCCTCCTCGCGCGATGACGCTTCGGCCGCTGACGGTTGAGATTAGATTGGGTGACGACGATCAGACGGCTGGAGGCGATCAGATCCAACGATGGCTGGAGCTCCTGGAGATGGAGCTCGATCGGATGGCTGGGGACCTTCCTGCAAGAACAGGGAAGAACCCAGCCTCCGGCGAACTTCAATCGATGCTCGGGCGCTGCTCCGGCCTTCGTCTTCGTCGCAGAAGGTCCCAAATGAAGCATGGAAGGGTCCTGAGTGCACTAGCGGAGCCAAAATGGCTCGAGAGGCACTGGCGCTCCATGGCGAAGCCCAGGAAGAATGGCGGCCCAGGTACCTTTGGCTCGTCAAAATCGACCCTCCAGGGGGTCTTTTAGCTGCTGAAACTTGCACAAAAAGGATAAGGGAGGCGAGGGCAAAGTGCCTCGACCTCCAGATGGTTCTCTCACGGGGGAACCGGTGATGTCGATGCTCGCCAGAGCGTGTTCCAGCGAGGGGAGTTGATTGAGCAAATCGACGGATGAAAATTGATGATAACGATACCTAAGTGAAGCTAAGACTACAGGGAATGAAATGGGGATGAAAATGAAGGGAAATGGATACCTCAAGGGCTGAGACCCGAGGTTTAAGAGACCTCGACGGTGAGGTTCGCCGGAGGTGTGGAACACGCCCAGATAGTGTCAATCCGCTGCCTTGAAGAAGGAGACTTGGAGCTGTCACCTCCAAGAAGCTCGAGCAAGTCCAGGGGGGAGAACTGGATGAATTGCGGTTCCAATTTGAATCGAAAATCGAAGAGGAGCTTTGTAGGGTTGACGGATGTGATGCGAAGGACGAGGTGCAGCAATGGCTTCGATGATCCACGCCCCAAGGTGATCCTTAGGCATGTATCATCGAGAACTGGGCTTCAAAAGTTATGAAGAAACATTTGTGAAAGGAGATACGCTGCATCCTCGAAAAAAATCGAGAAACATAGGTCAAAGCGACTTATGACAACCCACAGGGGGCGGGTTAGAGTGTTGACCTGGGTCAACTCTCGGACCCTCCTGATTGGTCCACGTGGACCAACCCGGAAAAACCTTGGGAAAAAGATATATTAATTCACTTTAAAAAAATAAATGGCCGAATTAAATTATGATTATTAAATTAAAAAAATTTATTATTTTATGTAGGATTTTATTCTGTTTTTTTAATTATTTTTATGAGGTATATTTTTAAAGTTCTCTTTTATACCCCTTGTAGGTACATTTACCTATACATTTTATTAATTTATTTTTATTTTGTATTTTTACTTTCTTTAATTTTTTTATTATTTTATAAAATTATAACATACTTTTATACACTTAAATATATTTTTATTTTATTTTTCTGATGTATTTTATACACTTAATAAAATATAAGTATGAATACTATAAGTATGTATATAGGTATTATACCTATGTATTATATTACAAGTATTTTATTTTGTATTTTCTTTATGTTTTTATTCTGATTTAAAAATACAAATATAGTATAAGTAATATTTACAAAATTATAAAAATATGAAAATACAAAAATAATGAATAAATAATAAATTGAATATTTTAATCTGTACAAGTATACTACAAGGGTCCAAAACTCAACTTTCAAACCGCAACTCCGAAAAATACGAAACCACCTCCAATAAATAGATTATTTTAAGCTATATACAATTAAAGGTAAGTTTGGTACATTTCAAGTTTTTATTTGCAAGATACGGGTCTGGGAAGTTGGAGTTTTGGAATCTTATTCAGACCATAACTTTTTATCTGTACATTATTTTTCAGTGAAATCAATTTTGTATTTTTTTTATTTAATTATCTAAAACTTTCATGTTCAAAGTATCTTTATTTGAAGTATAAAAAGTGGAACCAAAAATAGGTCCCAAAATGAATAAAGAATGGAGGAATGTGTATTGTATTTGACCCTTATCTCCCCCCTATTTTATTCCTAGTCGACCTATTCATCAAGATGCCTAGGTCTCGGGGTTTTGGGTCATAAAATATTTACAATATTTTATTCTTTTTCTTTTCTTATATTTATTCTATAATTTTGGCTTTATTTACACTATTTTATACACTATTTGGATGCACATGCATGAATGCTAAGATGATGGCTTTAATGCTATTTACACGCATTTGCTAGGGTTTTTGATGCCAAAATGATAGAATAAAGATGATGAAATGTGGTTTCATCAGTAGACCGATAGGTTGATGATCTAATCAAGATCTATACACTGATGCGTTGGTGTGAATATTAGGGCATATGAGTAATACGATCTCTCAAAGGGATCATACAAGTTCCTTACTGAAATGGAAGACATGAGCACAATCAAGAGATATTGGGATCAAATTCCGTGCACGGTCGTCTCACTTTGGAAGCTTGACTGAATTTGTAGGTTTGATATATGCTTTTGGAAAGTATATGATCAATACCTAGGTATGATATATTCTTTTGAAAAGTATGTGACCGATACCAAATCCCAATGATCAAATGACAAACTTAATGATAAAACCTTGAATGAGGAAGTCTAAATAAGATCTAAAACTTCGAGTTTATTATAGATCTTCTAGTATGCAAGATGTACATGTATTAGGAATACATGAGGATGATGTGATCAATAAAACGACTGTATAAGCATGACACTTCCATTCTGAGGGATTGATGAAACATGTCTAGATTTTAGTGATTCCTCTCATAGAGAAATAATCTAATCTTGTTCCAAATATTGGACACTGATCTGAATGTGATAAAGATGCAATAAAAAGATTATATCTACGTCCTTGATTTAATAAAGCATATGTGGGTGATCCTCGAGATTTGGATTTGAGATGTGATCTCAATATCCAAGTCACAATACATGGAACGTACAAGTCATGTCTTTATCTCCAATTATCCGCGGAGAAAGCACATTTTTCTTGATAGAGTTCAAGAACAACTAAAATGTTGATAATGTATCTGAACGTTGAGCAAAATGGATAATTAAATGTGACTTAATTTTTTTTACCAGATGTGACTTAATTTTTATAAATAATGTGAATGTGAATGATATTATTTGGGCTCTTGAGAATGGGCATCCGAGATGATTAAATATGTTTTAAGTATCAAGGATGTGAATAATGTGGATAGCACTATCCATATTATTCATGGATATTATAAATGTGATTTATAATACGTTAGAGAGAGATAATTATAATTTGTATTTTCGAATTAATAGTTGATGTGAATTGGATTCACATTGAACAACAATTCTAAATGCAACTTATAGTTTATTTTGCGTATGTGAATAAGACTATTCTTTCAATAACATAATTAAAATTATCACAAAATAATTTAGAATTGTTTTGGTGAATAATTATGCAATAAAAGTTATTACATACATGGAATTATTGTTGGAAAATAATATCTCAACAAAATTGGAATGATGAAGCCTCCTTGTCAGACATGGGTGGACGGCCAAGTTGAGCTCTTTCAACTTGGTGGTCGTCCACCCATAGATGGAATGGAGCTCCATTCATTCCAATTAATTCCATCCTTGGTTGTGTGATTTAAATTGAATATACTGATTGATTCAATATTTCGAATTTAATTAGAATCCAACAAATTTGTTGTTGGTAATTAAAAAACAAGATCTTGGTCATTGATTTAAAGCACAAATTAATCTCAACTATATTCATGCTATAATTTTATTTTATTTTTCATTGCATTTTCTGTTTATTGAAATTATTTTGGTGCTATTTATTCCATGTTTAGAGATAAAAATACAAAAAAATAGAAAAATAATTTTAAAAATTCCAAAAATATATAGCATATATTATTGTACGATATAGATACAGACCAAAATCACAAAAAATGGCAAAAGAAAATTCTAAAAATTGAAAACCCTATCTAACCCTAAAAAACTAGAAATATTTTCAAAAATACCAATGTTTTCTATTATATATTTTTATTTATATCTATTAGTACATATTAAAAATAGTTTTAAGGAATTTTAGACTATATATCTATTTCTATCGACCTATTTATCGACTCTCTGATTTGGTGTATTCTTGAATTTAAAAATACTAAAAATTAGTAAAAAAATTCACCAAAAATCATAAAAGTAGAAAATATTTAAAAAACACAAAAACATTTTACTTTATAATTTTGAATGTATATAGCTATATTTATAAATAGAATACTCTATATAGTTATATACCTATATATAGTTCTCTATATTTATTATTATTGCTAATAGTTATTCTAAAGACATGTAAAAGTTTTTAAATCCTTCAAATAATAAAAAGGATCGTTCCTAATTATATTTGCTGAATTTTTAAAATCTATTAGATATAGCTTACCTTATACATATCATTGTATATATACATATATAGTACTTATTATATATAAAATGAAAAGGAAATTTAAAATTAAAAGTAAAAAAAGGAAAAATTATATAATTATAAACAAAAAATAATATAAAATTAAAAATCCATAAAATTATGATTAAACATCCACAAAAAATTAAAAAACCAAAAGTATATAAAAAATAGTTGATGTTTCTTCTTTGTATTACAATAATTATTTGCCTATCCATGTAGCTCTCTATGGCTTGACACCCAGAATACTTGTATCTTATGCACATTTCTATCTTGGTTCTAATAAGTTTTAGCCCGCTTTTTATTGCATTGTTATATCCTAGTTGTGGGTTAACTGTTGATTTAGTCGGATCTTGTGAACAGGTCACCTCAATGACTGTAGGTCTCTCCTTGTGAGACCACACGATCTCCTTTGTGAAATTTGGCTATATCAAAAGGCTATGGTTGGATGCCATTATGCATCAGTTATAAGAAGCTCTATGTATGCCATGATGTGTACAAAACCAGATATATGTTATGCATTGGAAATGGTAAGCTGTTAACATTACTGTTAAGGAGAAAAAAATTAGAATGTAGTGAAAAACATGTTTAAATGCCCAAGAATAACTCAAGAATGGATATTGGTTTATGAAGATAATGATCTCAGGGTACACAGATTCATACTTCTAATCTGATGTAGATAATAGGAAGTTAATCTCATGGTTCATATTCATGTTTAATGATGGTGCTTTGAGATAGAGAAGCAAGAAGCTGGACATCATGGTAAATTCGACAATTGAAGTTGAGTACATAACCTCACTTGAAAATTTTAAAGCGATTGTGTGTTTATGCAAGTCCATCTTAGAACTTGGTGTAGTTTTCTAAGGTGATTTTTCCATTCTGACTAGGATAACATAATACCATAGTGTAAGTGAAAGAACCTTGGTGGCATCAAATGAGCAAGCACATGGAGAGGAAATATCACATTATTTTATTGATGCAAAAATATGGTGATATCAGTATTACCAAGGTTGCCTCTACTAAGAACGTTTGTCAATTTGCTTACCAAGCCTTTGATAGAAAAGGCTTTTGACCAGCATGTAATATGTATAGGTTTGAGTGTTGTACATGAATGGCTCTAAGGACTAATGGGAGATGATTGGACTTGTAAGCCCTTGGTGATCCATTAACGCAATAAAAGTTATTGTGTTTATTTCATTATCTGAATTAAAGCTATGGTTTTACTTAATAAATGGTTTTTCGGTATAATCAGAGTTATGTATCTTGGCCATCTTGATATCATATAGTTTTTGATCTAAAGAGTTAGATCATCAAGGTCGATGTCAGGTTATATATTTAAAGAGTTAGATCGAGGACACAACTGACATCATCAAGTGATATTTAAGACTATCTGTAGTCCAAGAAGGTGATGGCAATCTTTCTGTAAAGACCTATTTCTGACTTACCTCTTGATGATGGTTCTTTGTATAGGAATAGAGAGTCGTAGATATTGCATTAGTCATGTCAAAAGTGTTACCTAAAAGTCATGACCAAAAAGTTAAAATGTAGACCAAGGAGCAAAAGTTTATAAAAAAAGTCAAATGTTATCCAAAGTTTGATATATTGACCAAAGTTAAAATGCCAACTTTAAGTCAAAGTGTTGACCTAACTAGATTAAGATACTAAAGACATGTATGGTATACTATCACAAAGAGGCACAAATATTTTGACCCGAAATAGATATAAACCTACACGTTTGAGTATGCATATTTATCAGACCATTAGGTTGATGAACTATGGAAGGTCTATATACCAGCGTGTTGGTGTGAATATGAGAAGATATGAGGTGTATGATTTCTCGTAGGAATCATTCCAGTTCATACCTTCTAAACCAGGAGATGGAGCTCACTCATGAGATTTTAGGAACACAATGAATTCCATGCATGGTCGTCTTGTTTTTGAAATAAGATAAGAACTCTGGAATATCAATATATACTTGTGGAAAACAAGATTGATCTTATTGACAAATGATCGATTGAAAAATATGTTGATAATACCTTGAAGAAGACAATCAATTAAGGGTTAGAAATTTAGTTTTAATTAAAGTCTTCCCGTATGTAGGATGATTATGTATTAGGAATATTTTGGATTGATGTGATCATGATAGATTATATACCTTGATACTTCCATTTGAAGGAAGTGGTGAAATTAGATGGATTTTAGTTATTCCATTTATAGCTAAATGATTGAGATTTATTTGGATTTAATGTCATTCCATTTCTAGTATCCATTTCTACATCCAAATGTTGGAAATGGAAATAAATCCGAAATGGTTTGGAGAAATCAATCCAAATGGATATTCCCAAAAATGGTTTAAACCATGATATTGAATATCAAGTCACTACACACGGATAACATAATCTACTAGATATTATCTTCAATCATCCATGAAGGCTAAAGACGAGTTATGATTGGATTATGACTTGTACATTGAGATATCAAATATCAAGATTTTCATTTGTTTGGACAACTTAATGTAAAATATGTCTCAAGTTGTAGGAAGTATCATGAATCATTGTTGTGCCCACGAGAGCAATTATCTGTCAGATCAGACTTGATTAAAAAGGTCTCTTACTTTAAGATACTCATGCTTTAAAAGGTATCCTATATACTCATGTGACTATGCGAAATTATTTGGAAAATATTTAACAATTATTTTTTGTTATACGATGGAATTGGTGTTCATGCGATGAGCAACTTTCTTTACGAATTTGATTCTCTATATTTCGTTTTTCCGTGATGTGTGAGATCAATCCTCCCTCCATCTACGTTGTTGAAAACTTGTAAAACCTTATATTCCTCATATGTTTGATATTCTCTCATTCCCCTGTACTAGTTATCCATAATGTATGTTATGATTCTCTACAATAGTGGATTTTCCTTAAACTTCAAAAAACTCATCAGAAAGATCCTATACTTGCTCATGTTAGTGATAGCCATCGTGGAATCACATGGACTCAACATGATTTTCCTTGATAGAATCCCAGGTAATCATCTTCATATGGGAATACAATTTCAAAAATTAATAAGTACGAAGAGCATAATAGGAAGAGATATCAATATCTATAAAAGTCCAAGAAAATGAGTCCGTAAAAATGATCAATATATAATCGATAATAGATAAATTCAAGCATAATCTCAACAACAAGAAAAGGTGAAGAAAAGAAGCCAAGAAATATGATAACAAGGACGCACAAGTTGTGCTTGGTACATGTATATTTACTGCACCACCCGCTTCCCTTCTCTGAGCCACTATATAATCCGCTTCCCCCTCTTTGTTGCTTCTTTGACGAGACCAACCGCAACAAGGTATCGAGACATGTGCCCTCTTTGTGTGCATTCTTATATTGGATATGGATAATTGAGATGTGTTCTTCCTCAAAAACTCTTTAAATTATAAAGTGTTATTTTATTAGCAACTCGTCTATGGATCTGGAGAATAGAGGTAGTGATGAAGGTGCTCGGGTACTAATATGGAGCTTGGTTTTGTTCTTCATCTTTTGTTGTAGAAGTTAGATACTTGGTTCTTGGACTAAGAATGATTGAGGCTTGTGTTTTCTAATCTTCCTCATGCTCTTTTGTGACAGTCAACACATGGATCTGAAATCGAAGACAAGAGATCGGACTTGTGTTGAGACTATTCTAAATTCTTTAGATGTATTGCTCCTAATAGATATTCTTCTTTCGCAAGATGGATGCGGATGCGAGGGTTGTCAAGAATTTGCTTTGCATGATGAATGCAAAGGCCGAATATGTCAATTCAGATATCCCCCATTCCTGATTTGAAATCGAAGATAGAAATCAAATACGTGGTTCTTGATGGTATTGGTTGTGTGCTTATCTTGGTTAGTTCAAGTAATTACAAGAATTTTGTTGGGATTCAACCAAAATTTCTGTGCACAAATCAAGATTAAGGGAGATCATAATAGTTATTGTTAGAGATTGTAGAAGATTTCTTTCTTTATATTATATTGTAGCCCCATGAGGGCTTTTATGTTAAGAGAATATTCTATGTGGCTATTTGTTAAGAGAATATTCTATAGATAATATTCTATATTCTATAAATAATATTCTATAGAATATTCTCCTTTGAGCCCTCTAGGGTTTAATCCTATATAAGGACCCCTAGACCTCTTGAATAAACAACGAATCGTCTTTTCTTATCATTCTTTCATATGGTATCAAAGCAGCGGTCCTAGGCCGGTGTTCTGACCTAATCACCCCTCCGCCACCGCTAGCCCTCCAAGTTCATCTGCAGCCGCGTGCCGCCTCGGGTCTCCGCACCTCCTGCCTTAGGCCCCCGCTGCCATAGGCACGTGCCACCTCGTCTGAGTGTCGCCAAGCTGCGCTAGGGCGGCCAGGTACCATCGTCAGGCCGTCCAAGCCTGCCTCGTGCCTCCTCACGCTGCAAGGCACCTCCGCCAGCCCTCCCAGGGCCTCCTTGCGCAACCAGGCCAACTCCGCCAGGCCCCCTCTTATGACATCAAACGATCATTCCCTCATCCTTCTTATTCTTTGATGAGGGTTTAGATATTTGATGATAAATTAAGGCAAGATATACTCTTTAGGTCACTTTTTCTTGACCTAAGCCACCACGATGACGTCTGTCGAGATCAAGCCACATACGCTACTTCTTCTTTGCTGGTACATGGCACTTCTATAAAGTTGAAGGGCTCTGAAAATTATGTTCTATGGTCTCGATCTTTCAAAGTGTTTGTTGGTGGCCAGTGCAAGAGCTATGCTCTTACAAAAGGTTCACCTGCGGAAACTGATAAGAACTATGAAACTTGGTTTGTTGATAATTGCCAGGTTATCACTTGGATGATGAACAATGTCAATCCAAATATTGATGCGAATCTTCTTTACAAAGACATCGCTAAGGCAATGTGGGAAAACCTTGAGCATACATATTCTCAGAAGATGACTAAGTCTCGTCTGTCAGACATATACACAAGGATTTGGTCTGCTACTCAGGGAGAATCAAGTCTTATCGAATATTATAGGCTTCTTACAAGCCTTTTTGAGGAACTCCTTATTTTTCAGCATGCACGTTGTGATAAACAAGTAGGAGAATATGTTGAATGGCAGGTTTACAGATTTCTCTCAGGGCTAAATCCAAAATATAAGCCTGTGAAAGATCAGTTTCTGATGGTTGATACTCTACCTACTCTTGAGACCATCTTCGGACGCTTACAGGAGCTAGAGGCTCTAATTCAGCACTCTACCACCCACACCTATACAGAGATGATGGCCCATTATACCTCCTTAGGATATAGAGGGTGTCATAACTATCAAGGAGGATGGGACGTGACTCAAGGCATGGACGTGGTCGTGAATCTGGACGCAACCGTGACTCTGGACGCAGATGCGATCGTGGATGTGGTCGTGATTCTTCTGCTCGGTATCCAGCATGTGTACACTATGGATGCTGGAATCACCCTTTTAATAGTTGTTGGGCAACGTTTGGGATGGAACCTAATGCTAACAATGCCTATGATGAAGTATCATATAATGCAACTGCAGAAACATCTACTCACCAAACCAACGAGGCACAAACCCCATTCACTGCTTCTGAATATGCTCGCCTAGGACAACTATTGCAAGAATCTAGTCCTTCTGATAGTAATGCTCCTGCCCCTACCGCTAGCCTGGCTACTACCTCAGGTACAATAGCAAACTCTGTCTCTACCTCTAAGCATGCATGGATTATTGATTCTAGAGCCTCTACCCATCTGATGGGAGAAGGAAGTTTGTTAACCTCCTCCCAGTTGTCTTCCTCTGTGAAGACTGATCGGGTTGCTAATGGGGATCATTCCCCAGTGACTGTTGTTGGTACTGTCAACTTTTCTTCCAAGTTGCATCCGACAGATGTTCATTGTGCCCCTGCTTTTCCTCTCGGCCTTCTATCTGTGCATAAGCTATGTTGTCAGCTTAACTGTCGTGTTATTTTTGATGAGGTTTGTTGTTATTTTTAGGACATCCGAACTAGAAAGATTTTTAGTGGGGGTCATGAGAGGAACGACCTCTATTACTTCGACATCCCTTCTGATTCCAACTTTCCTAGTGTGGTCTCCATCTCTGAAGATCCTTTTCTATGACACCTTCGTCTTGGTCATCCTTCTGCTAAAGCTCTCTCCATGATGTTCCCTGAACTTTCTATACTGAAACCCTTTGAGTGTGAAGCATGTCAATTCGGAAAACATCATCGAGCCTCCTTTCCAGCAAGGACTGAGCCTCGCCGCCGTACTGTTGGACATGCGAGCCCACGGCGAGCCACTATACAAAATGTTATTGTGAATATCATTCCCTTATCTGAAATGAAGAATGAATAATTTGCATAATAGGTCCTTAGTACAATTAGGGTTATGTACGAAGGCCATATTGATGATCATACAGTTGTTGATTCAACTATTGAATCATAGAGGCTGGTGCTTGGATGATTATCTAAAGAGTTAGATTGAGGACACATCAAGCACCGTCAAATGATTGTTAAGAGATGATCTTCAGCCTGAGTAGGAGATGACAATCCTTTCTCAATTAGGATGATATCTGACCGACCTCTTGATGCAGGTCCTCTGCATAGGAATAGAGATTCAGAGGAATCAGATTAGTTAGGTCAAAGAGTTGACTTAACGAGATCGAGATAACCAAAGTCATATATCGTATGTTGTCATGATATAGGCATGCATCCTCTGACCGGAGACAGAAGTGTTACTATATGTCTGAGTATGTACATTTGGCAGACCAATAGGTTGATGACCTAACCAACGTCTATACCGGCACGTTGGCGTGCATATAAGGGCATATGAGTAATGCGATCTCTCAAAGGGATCATACAGGTTCATTTATTGAACCGGAAGGCATGAGCTCACTCATGAGATATTGGGAAGAATCAAATTCCATGCGCACGGTCATCTCGCTTTGGAAGCTTGACTGAATTTGTAGGTTTGATATATACTTTTGGAAAGTATATGACCAAGACCTAGGTATGATATACGCTTTTAGAAAGTGTATGATCGATAGCAACTCCCAATGATCGAATGAGAAACTTACTGATAGAACCCTGAAGTAGACAGTATAAAGTTGATCTAATACTTCGGGTTTATTCTAAGTCTTCCAGTATGCAGGATGTACAGGTATTGGGAATACTTGAGGGTGATGTGATCATAAACGATTGTATAACCTTGACGCTTCCATTCCTAGGGAGTGATGAAATGGGTCTGGATTTTAGTGACTCCTCTCCGTAGAGAAGTAATCTTATGTTGATCCAAATGTTGAACATTGATCTGAATGTGATTCAGATGCAATGAGAAGATTATATTTGCGGTCTTGATTTAATCAAGCATCTATGGGAGGCCCACGATTTGGATTTGAGATATGATCTCAATATCCAAGTCACTATACGTGGAACAATACAATCGTCATGTCCTTATCTCCAAGCATTCGCGGAGAAAGCGCATTATCCTTTAAAGAGTTCGGGATAATTTCATTGTTGATATGTGTATCCGAGCATTGAGAAAATGATAATTAAATGTGATTTAATTATCATGATTAATATGAATTCGATTCATATTATAAAGAGAGCTATCTTAGAGAATTAAATGTGATTTGATTATCAAAGATAAAAATAATGTGAATGTGATTCATATTATTTGAGCACATGAGAATAGAGATCCAAGATGATTAAATGTGATTTAATTATCATGGATATGAATAATGTGGATAACAATATCTATATTAGTCATATATATTAAAAATGTGATTTATAATATATAAGAGATAGCTATTTGTAATTTACATTTGTTAATTAAATGTTAATGTCAATTGGATTCACATTGTACATTGAATTAAAAAAGTAATTTACATTTTATCTTGGGTTGTGAATATTATTCACTAATTTCCAATGACATGATTACAATGTTGACAAAATAATTATCTGTTATTTGTGTGAATTATTTACAACGATAGTTGTTGTAAATAATGGAGATTTTCATAAGATATGAGATCTCATGAATAAGGAAGAGGAGTGCCTCCTTCCTATTAAAGAGGATGGACAACCTCCTTGAATTGGATTCAAGGAGTGCCGCCACCGCCTTTATAGAAGGGAGGCATGCCTCCTTCCTAAATCTCCTATATTGATTTGATTTAAATTAACTTATGTATTGATGATTTATTAAATATATATTTAATTTAATTTAATTAATTGTTGTTGTCTTTTTAGCAACAAATCATGACCATTGAAAGAAACACAAATCAATGTGAACCATTGGATTTGTGTTGTCCCATGGATTGAGATCCATGGATCCCAAAATGTTATAAAAGGAGAGTCACCCCTTTGCTCTTATACACACAACACAATGCTTTAGAAGCACATCTCTCTCTCTCTCTCTCTCTCTCTCTCTCTCTCTCTTTCTCTTTACACGTCTACTCTCTCTCCCCCTCTCATGTGGCCGTCCACCATGTATGCCCTAGAGAGATTCTCCATCGCTGCAGCGTCGTCGTTATGCTGTGTGATGGTTTGCTCATGGATCTCCGTCTACTTTCACGTGCCTTGCTCGTGAAGAAGACACCGGATCTCATGTGTCTATATCAGTAGATTCGTTGCTTGGATCATCAATATGGATTGCGAGAAGCACACGGTTCATCCCCGAGCTTGCAAGCGTCTCCTCCATCGGATCGGACTTGAGACAGGAGGTCTCTTCGTTTAGAGACTCGATCACAACCACGCTTCAAGAGGTAATCCTATTACTTGTTTGTGGTTTAGATGAAACGATCCGAGAAGTGTTTTTGGATCATGTGGTTTCGTCGCATGAAAAAAATTTAAATTTCCGCTGCATAGAACAACTAGTCCGACTAGTCGTTCTTCGTCGTATTCGATACGATGTTCACGCTTCCGTGATGCGCTTGAGGATCTAACCATATCCTTCAAGTGGTATCAGAGCCTTAGGTCGGTGGTTGTGGATACGGTCCATGAACGGAGGATGACTTGGGTTCATTAGGGTTTGCGAAAGTTTTCTTGCATTTCATTTTCGCATCTCTGTTTTGATATTATTTTCGGCATCGTTTAAATTGTCTAAATATGAAAATAATAATTGGATTTTGTTTTTCATTAAATAAGGAAATCGTAGGATCTGAGTTTGCGTGATTTCGATTCCGTTTGCTCAAGTTATGCTCATTTTAGTGAACATGTATCCACAGTTTCGGGGACTGCGAATCTCAACGTAATTAAAGAGTTAATTGTGGATTTGATACGCCTTGAAATGCGTGAAAATCACATATATTCTGTTGTAAATAAAATTAGCAAACTTTAGAAACTTATTTTGCTTAATTTGGATTTAAATTGATTGAGATATGGAATTTTTAGTAAGTGAGGGTCACTGCAGGAAATACTTTCCTAATCAAGAACCTAGTGATTGTCATTTAATCAATTGATGAAATTAAATTGTTTAATTTCTTAGAATAATTGTACATAAATATTTATGAAATATTTGATGATACTTATTTCCTTAAATGACATTGCCTAAATCAATATTTGATTAGATGTGATCAAGATCACTAATTGGTTACATGATCTACATTCCAACAAACATGTTGCTTGAATAGGATTTGAGATTTGTTTAGAAAATCTCATTATAATGTTAATCAAAATTGTTTTGATTATTATTATATGGTATAATTTCGGTTGACGAACCGATGATCATCTCAAGTACAAAGTGATCTATTTTGCATTATCCTTTCCCGAGGTGGATATTTCGGAGAGCATTGGGGCAGCGGGTTGCAACGTATATGGTCCGTCCCACTATCGTCGGTATTGGCCATGACAGTGGGTAGGGTTAGTATAATGTTTAAGAAATCATGATGTATTTCTAATTATTAAAATTCAAAATAATATGTATTTGAGATAATACCATGATTCAAGTAATAATAAAGAATGTTTGTTGGATATTAATTGGATCATTAATTTAATATGATTAGATATTGGAATCCAATTAAAATTAAAACACTCTATTATGAATAGAGATGTTATTTCCCTTGGAAGAATTAATCATAATAAATATGATTCATAATGATTAATTAGAATTTGAATATGATATGGAGGATCATATAAGTGACATCCATGGTCTCCCGTCAAGGCGAAGGGTTTCGTCGCCAGGGATTGTATGTAGGAGACGCATGTTCGAAGTGACAACTCCTGTATGCAAGCGCATATGGATCGGGCTCTTTGCTTCTCAAAAGAGTAAGGCCGTATACGTAGTAACCCCAATATCAGATCCTCATATTATTGGAGCGATATTGGATTGCGTATAGCGAGTACTATTCTTGTTGACGGTTGGTTCAATTAATGACGGGTCAACATCGCCTTAGGTGTGGTGGGCCCAGGTGTTAAAGACCGAATTGGGAAATGTAAGTTGGACTTGCAAGGTGGAATGTGTTCCCGCTTCTTTTTATCCGAGTTACAGATTCTCATATTATTGGGATGTAACAAAGATAAGGAAGGAGATCCCAGATCTTGCTTGAGATATAATGGTAAGTATATCTCTTACATTGAAAGTGATTAAGGAAATTAACTTTCAGTGTTGACAAGGCAAGACAACTTTGATATAAAAATTCCTGAATCAAAGTAAACTATGTATATACATAAATATTTACACTTATGAAAATTTCTTATTTCATATAATCCTTCATTAAAACTACTCAATTCTATACCCAATTATAATCAGTAAAATATCATGGATTAGACTCATGATCCAGATATTGTACTTGCAGTTGAACACATAATGTATGTGGTTGCAATGTGTAAGTTTTCCTCATAATAATGAGGAATGACAATTAAATAGATAATAGGACTACAACCCTAGGGCTTTATGTCTCTATAGTCTTGATCTCTCATTGGATGTACTTTGGAAGTGACATGTCGATGATGATCGTAATTGTTAAATAATCCTTATAAAATCAATGAAGATATTCTATACATATGTGCTCTTGACATTTATCATGAATGACATGGTTCACTGCGTCATGCAGAATGGTAGCTCTATAAGAGATGATGCATTCAGAATGGTTGAATACCTACCTGGACCAATGTTTTAAGAGTCTAGATGGATGTAGACATGATGAGTGTCATCATTCTACTGTCTATACTCTAGTCATTCATGAAGCTTCATAATATTCATATTGTATGAATTTAATGAAGCATGTATAAATGTTGAAATACTCTTACATTGAATTCTTTTGAATTTAACGTAAGAGATTCTTAGTCTTAAGCAATGGTTGTTTATAGATAAAGGGAGCGCAGTGGAAGCATGGGTTGGACTCAAGTAAGAAGGAAAGTCAAAGAGTTGATTGTACTTCTGTGACTTCGATATGACATCTAAAGAGTTGGATGAATGCCAATACTGCAATAAGTTGATGTGTTGATAGTATGACTATCAAGTCTGTCTAGAATCCTTAGTGAAGGACTCAGATAGAGCATCAGAATAATCTACATATAATCATTGACTTTGACTTACTTATTTGATCAGATAAAGTCTAATAATTGTATCTCAATCTTCTAACAACACTTGCAATATGTTGCATATGTTTTAGAAGACTGGAAAATTTGATCTTAAGGGTTATAGTTATCCTCATAGATATTGATTCAATTGTTGCAACAATCTCTATTGGATTGAAAGGCTTCATAATTTCAGTGGGAGAGCCCTTAGTCAGAGAGAATGTCTCTATGACCTGGATATTAGAATACACTCATTGTTTGTTTCTAAATGTTAGAAATAAACATGAATTCTGGATTGGACGTATCATAAAGAGTTGTGATGGAGATATTTCAGATAGTAATCTAAAATCTTGTGGACTCTACTAAATTAGAAAATTAATGAATGGTTCATTAACATTTCAAATAATGAAATTAAACCTTTAAAGATCAATAGGAGGATGAAGATCATTTGGCAATGATCTAGCAACAAGCTTTAGACGTTTGTCGGTTGATTTGATCCATAGATAAGTAAGAATAATGAATCTTTAAAATATCTAAAATTTCAAATCTAACATACTTATGAATATTGTATTCAAAAGTAAAAATATGTCTAGTACACCCTTCCTTGGGAAAGGTGTAAGATGTCAAGGTATTCAGGATCTCATACATATTGATGTATGTAGATCATCTACATCATAGTAAACATTATGGATATGTGATATATATTGATGATTATGTATGATATGAGATTTCTTCTCTTCACCTATGAAACCGTTGAAATGTTCAAAAATTTCATTATTTTGGTTTAGAACCAAAGTTTGAAGGAAGATAAAATGAATTTGATCTAATCTAGGTAGCTTGTACCTGTTAGATGAATTCAAAGAATACCTTATGGAGATATGAATATCATTTCTATCTCAATCCTCCTAACACACCTTAACTCAATAGAGATGTAGGGAGATACTATTGGATCATGTGTGACATGATCTTATCAATGATGAATTTTAGCATAATTATTCCTTAGTTTTCAGGTATATATGTAGTAGAGACTACAATATATATCCTTAATATGATTCCATGCATACAAGCTGGAATCTAGCACTAGAGAGTGCTACTTCATTAAAAAAATGGTATTGGATACCTATGACCATGAGATTCTTAAAATGTCTCATCTCTGAGAATGTGATTCTTAGAGGTTGAGACTCTTGAGAATCAAGATGAAAATGAAGTATAGGAACTCATTTAATCTTGAGAAGATAATGAGGCTCCTGAAATTAGAAACTAAAAGAACAATTAAAGATGAAACACTAATACCTCTTCAAATGAGTTTGAGGATATATTCCATGTGTCAGTTAAGTCTGACAATGATCGTACTTCATGTGATGAAACTCCTAAGGATCATGACATGGATTGATGATAACAATAAAGTCTAAAGTAGACTTCATAAATAAGTGTTGTATATGGACTCTCGAGGATCCACCTATATGGGTAAGACTTGTAAAGGTGTTAATGGATCTTCAAGAGATAGAAATCAAGATTGCATTCCTCTATGAATACCTCTCTGAGGATATTCACATGAAGTAGCCCCATGGCTTCATGGTTGAGAAAAGCAAGATGTGAAAGCTAAGGAATCCATCTATGGACTCAAATAAGCTTCTTGAAGTTGGACCATAAGATTTGATGAAATTATAAGTGTTATGATTTCAGATAGAATCTGGATGAGCCATGTGAAGCTTAGTGGGAGTGTCTTTATGTTCATCATGCTAAATGTAGATGATATCCTAATCAGTTGAAATGATATAAGGATAATAATAATTAGTGTTTTCTAATCTGGTTGTTCCATAACTTGATATATGATCTCAAGGATACCTCTTGGATCTTAATCTGAAGGTATTCAGAAGCATAGGGAAGAGGGTATTGGTACTGTCACATTAATGGTACACCTTGGACATATTCCATTTTCTGGAAAATTCCAAGAAAGGCTTCCATCCCTTAAGATATGGTACTGACCTATCTAAAGGGATAGCACCTCAAAGAGTTGAGGAAGTAAATGCTAGAACTGCTTGTACTTGTGCATCAGTTACGAGAAGCTGAGTGTATGCTAGATGTGCACAAAAGTCAGATACCTGCCATGTAGTGTAAACAGTTACTAATCCCAATATAGACAGAAAACACTTGATTGCAATACTAACAAAATCTTCATAGATGACAAGATTTTTGAGATAGTGTTATCAAAGTCTTATCTTCAAAAGTTTAAGACTTTATAGATAGTGATCTAAAAGGTCTTAACTATAGATACCTTAGGAGATAGAGATCTCCAGAAATAAGGGTATTCTGATAAGGATTATGGAAATACTGGTTATGATAATTATTAAGCTATAGTGTCAAGGACACTATAACTAACAAGATTGAGCATTGGTTGCATAAGATGCAACATTCGCATTAGATGCGAGCACTGTTACTGGGGATATGCAAGTGTCGTAAAAGGACTTGGCATAGTCTCGCGGGAACAGAGTGACTGATCAGCTTACCTAGCTATTTTCTTAATAGTCTATGATTGTCACATGAGTGCGGGTTTATATGATTAGCCCATTAATGGCTCTTTGGGCTAGTGGGAGATTGTTGGACATGCGAGCCCACGGCGAGCCATTATACAATAAATTGTTATTGTGAATACCATTCCCTGATCTGAAATGAAGAATGAATAATTTGCATAACGGGTCCCTTAATACAATTAGGGTTATGTACCAAGGCCATCTTGATGATCATACAGTTGTTGATTCAACTATTGAATCATAGAGGCTGGTGCTTGGATGAATATCTAAAGAGTTAGATTGAGGACACATCAAGCACCGTCAAATGATTGTTAAGAGATGATCTCCAGCCTGAGTAGGAGATGGCAATCCTTTCTCAATTAGGTTGATATCTGACCGACCTCTTGATGCAGGTCCTCTGCATAGGAATAGAGATTCGGATGTGTCAGATTAGTTAGGTCAAAGAGTTGACTTAACGAGATCGAGATAACCAAAGTCCTATATCGTATGCTGTCATGATATAGGCACGCATCCTCTGACCGGAGACAAATGTGTTACTATATGTCTGAGTATGTACATTTGGCAGACCAATAGGTGATAAACACGAAATTCAAGGGGTCTAATGTCTCTCACAAAGCGGAGACAACCGTGTCGCTGTGGCGACCCTCAATGATTCTCGTATTTAGTCAACAATGAACCCACGATATAAATATCAAGCAATGAAAATAAATCGTGGAGTCAAATTTATTTTTAACTCTACAAACAAGGTGTATAAAAGAAAGTATGCATAGAGTTCGAACACAGGGAGCAAGGCATCATAGATCAACAAGTGTGTATGTGTGTGTGTGTGTGTGAATGTGATGTATTGTCTACACTATGCAATGCAATGTTTTTGTGGGGTTTTAATTTCTAATTTTGTATTTAATTTTTAATTTTGTATTTTGATTTTTAATTTCTTTGATTTTATATTTTATTTTTATAATTTATATTTTTTTGTTTTCTTTTTCAATATTGGAATATATATAATATAAGAAATGAGGGTAAAAGGGATTTATAAAAATAAGTAAAAATGGTAAAAAATTCAGAAATAAAATCTTTTTGTCTTTTTTATAGTTTTCTACTGTTTTTGTGATTATTGGGAATTTTTCAGAATCTTTTTGGTATTTTTAAAAGATAAAATACAAGAAAACAATGAATAGCAATGCTGGCTGAAACTAAAATGGGAATGAAAAATATCAAATAGTATCAAAATTTTCCCCAATTTTACATAAAAAAGAATAAAATATAGAAACTACAGAACCTGAGTTTATATTTTTTTGGAGTTTTCTATGATTTTTTAGATTTTTTTGAAGTTTTTAGGTATTTTCTAATTTTTATGGTTTTTGTTTTGAAATTTTTAGTGAGTTTTGGACTGACACTAGAATATACTAAAATACGCAGAAGGTAATATTTTTGGAATTTTTCAAGGCGTTTTAATATTTTTTTAGTATTTTCTAATGCAAGCAGTTGCTAAAATGCATGTTTTTAAATTTTTATAAATATTAAAATGCTATAAAAAATGCAATGCAAAAATATAGTGTGAATGAGAAAGTTAGCAGGAGCTTAAATAATTTTTTGTAGAATTTTTTGGCTTTTAGAAATGCATGAAATAACTATAGAAAGCAAGCAAAAATCTGTGGCCTGGCAAGGGTATTTATGTAATATTCAGAAAAGTCAAGGGCCTACACGCAATTTTCCAACAAAATTAACTGCATAAAGTATTTAATAGACTAAATTTAAATGTCCAAACCCGCAAGGGTGTCGGTGTAAAAAGCCCAAGGTGCACGTGACACGCACGCGCACCTGGTAGGGGTATCACCGCAATTTACGAAAACTTCGGGGCTCAGATGCAATAATTCCATAAATAAAATAACTATCACTGAAAGCTTTGGTATTAAAACTAAATACGAACAAAAGCCCATGGCTCCCTTGCAAAAAATGCCAAGTCACGTGCACAGAAGCACGTGACCTGGCAGGGGGCAAATAGAAAAATCGCTAAACTCCAAGGGGCAATGTGCAAATTATACAGTAGTTTTAAAGCTGCAGACGAAAGATTAGATATTAATTATAAATTACAAAAATGCTTTGGGTTAGAAAGGCAAAATACCCAAAGCTATGGCGGATCGCACGGCTGAGGAGGGGTCACTTATCCACGTGGTAGTGATCCGTGGCCCCGTACCCCTTCGATTATAACAGCTACGATTAGATCTGTCAGCAAGATCGGACGATGACGGTTGGACTAGATCCAATGGCAGCTGTGGCGCGCAAAGAACAACAGTCGATCGGACGACGATGGAGATGCTAGGATGAACGCGTGAAGAACAGGCCGCCAGCGAGGTTTGGATTGCTGATGCGGGCGTCTCTGGCGACCAATAGCTCCTCCGATGGTCTCCACAGCCTCCTGGAAGGTTCCTCGACCCAACGGCGGGGCCAAAATGGGCGGAAGAGCCCCGATGTGCCGCCGCAAAGTCAGGGGTGAAGTGTAGCTCCAGGTGGCTCGGTCAGCTGCAAAAATCGACCCCCAGGAGGGGCTCCTGCTCCTGCTCCTAGAACCTGTAAATGACAGAACACAAAACCAGAAGAAGGTCCCAGTTCAAAATGCAGGTGGATCGGCGGTGATCGACGCAAACAGGTACTCGCCGGAGCTTGCTCCGGCAAGGTGGAGGCGTGGTGATTGAGTGGATGTCAATCGAAATGGAAGATGCTAAACTAATCCTAAGGCTATGATAATTAATAAAATGCAAGAAAAAGAGATAAAAGCGACCTCAAGGGCTGGAAGCCCAAGGTAGAACCTCACGGCCACGAGGCCGGAGATGGAGGGTGGAATCCGTCCTTACACGCCTCGCCGCACCTCAACGGGGTGTTGGGGTCAATCCCCTGTCACCGGAGACCCCTGAGCCACAACCTGGAGGTCTGAAGCTCGCAAGAAACGATTCAAAATTGAAGAGGAAGTCGGATGGGGTTTTTATACAGGTGGTCAAGCGGCGAGAAGAACGAGGCGATGGTGGTTGCTTCGATGCTCCCCAGCCCAAGCAAATCCCTTGCGTGTATCATTGATAATAGAGTTACAAAAGTTGTGAGGAAATTAACACAAAATAGTGAAAGGGTGCGCCTCGAAAAAAGGTTGAAATTGGGTCAAAACCACAGTTTGACAAGGTTCAGACCTCGGTCAGAGAGTTGACCGAGGTCAACCAACGGAGCCCTCTAGTTGGTCCACGTGGACCAACCAGAAAATTCCTTGGCAAAAATCCTTGTAAAATCAATAAAAAATAGATATTGAATTATTTAATTTTTGGTTATAAAATAAAAAATGTTTATTATTTTATGTAGTATTTTATTATGATTTTTAATTATTTTTATGAGGTATATTTTTACAAGTTTACTTTTATACCCTTTATAGGTATAATATCTATATATTTTATTTTTTTATTGTTATTTTGTGATTTTAATTTATTATATTTATTTATGATTTTATAAAATCATAAAATACTCTTATACACACAAATATATTTTTGTTTTATTTTCCTGATGTGTTTTGTATATAAAATAAATTATAAGTACAACTTATACAGGTATAAGTATAGGTAGTATACCTATGTATCATATATACATGTATTTTTAGTTTGAGTTTTATTTAGGTTTTTATTCTGGTTTTAATGTACATATATATTGTAAGTAATATTTACATAATTATGAAAATATAAAATTATAAAAATAATGAATAAAGAATAAAGTGAATATTTTAATCTGTACAAGCATACAAGTAGGGCCCAAAACTCAACTTTCAAACCGTAGCTCCGAAAAATACGAAACCACCTCCATTAAATAGATTATTTTATGCTATATACAATTAAAGGTGAGTTTGGTATATTTTGAGTTTTTATTTGCAAGATACAGGTCTGGGAAGTTCGAGTTCTGGAATCTTATTCAGACCATAACTTTTTATCTGTACATTATTTTTGAATGAAATCAATTTTGTATTTTTCTTTGTTTAATTATCTACAACTTTCGTGTACAAAGTTTCTTTATTTGAAGTATAAAAAGTTGAACCAAAAATAGGTCCCAAAATGAATAAAGAATGAAGGTATTTTTATGGTGTTTTGACCCTTATCTCCCCCTACTTTATTCCTTGTCGATCTATTCATCAAGATGCCTAGGTCTCGGGGTTTCGGGTCATAAAATATTTACAATATTTTATTCTTTTTATTTTCTTTTATTTATTCTATAATTTTGGCTTTAAATACAGTATTTTATACACTATTTGGATGCACATGCATGAATGCTAAGATGATGGATTTAATGCTATTTACATGCATTTGCTAGGGTTTTTGATGCCAAAATGATAGAATAAAGATGGTGAAATGTGGCTTCATCATCCCCCTATACTTTAGCTTTGCTAGTCCCTAGCAAACACTTATGTAATAAGTGCAGAAAGAACAAGAAAGAAAAGAAAAAGAAGAAAGATGGGTTAAATTTAACTATCAAACTTGTCTTCACAAAATCAAAGTTTGGAGCTTAAGTTAGACCTTTGAAATTTTAGTGCGGGCGGAACCTTAATGAGGACCAGATTTGAAATCCAACAGCCCCTGAGAATCCCAAGACTCTGCTCAAGTCTCCTCAATAGCCAGGTCAGAAATATTTCAACTCATACGCAAACCCTTACGACTATGAACTTGACTCGTACAGTGTGAGTGATGGTGGCTCTCCCCAACTGAAATGACAAAGAGACTGACTTCTCCAACATGACAACCCAATGATTCCCTAATCCAACAACTCATCCCTCAAGGAGAAGGGTATTCCCTTCTAAGTTCAAGTGACAACTAGCTCAAGAGAAGGGGGTGAAGAGAAGAATGGACGGTAGCCAGTGTAGCTACCTATCCTAGGATGCAAGACCAGTGTAGTCATGTCATCCTGCTCAGGCTCTCATGATTTGACTTTGAAGCATAAGCTTGCTTATTTGACTTTACAACATATGTACACTCCGGCAGGCATTTTTATTTTTGTACAGGCTTGTCCACTTTTTTGGAGTTTTTGCTTTTGCATTTTTTTACTATATACAGCAGCATTTACATAGGAAGTTTTTCCTCTTGAGCCAGTAGACTATCCCTCTTTTGAAGCTTTATTGCAACCCACGATCTCCTATCCTCGAAACTCATCATTACTGGACGGGTTGGGGCGCACTTCCCTCCCTAGAGGAGGACAAGTGTTTTCACCTATGTGCGTCTCATACCGGCAAATCCAACCCCCTCACCACTCCAACTGAGTTGAGCCATGTGAAAGGTGCAGGTGTCCAAGTTAGGTCATTATCAACAAGAGTCGTGTGTGTGCTCCAAAATACTCTACTTAGGCAGTCAAGAATCCATTGAACCAAGTCTCGTTATCCTTAAAGAATTAAGTCAACTAGACATGAAGTACCTCAAACCCAGATCCTATAAGGTTCCTGTTAATTAGGTAGATTTTAAGGTCCAACCAAGCTCCAATCTTCGGATTTTACTTAGACTTGTTCAACTATCAAAACTCAATCAGAAAAATGCTCATGCCCTGCTAATGATATGCAGAATGCAGAAAATATTTTTGTGATGCAATTTTCAAAGATTTTGAACTTTTTATAGGTTTTGGAACAGATGATGCATATGCATTTTTTGTATTTTTTCAAAAAGATTTTTCAAATGTTTTTGGATTTTAATTTTGCAAATGTTTTTGGGATTTTTGAAAACAAAAGATTTTGGCTGAAAACTAGGTACAAATATTTACACGAGAGTGCTTCTTATATATACAAGAAGTGGATTTTAAGAATTTACAAGGATAAGTGGTCAATTTTATACATATATACATATGATGAATTTTGGTGTGATGTAAGTATTCCTCAAAGTTATTTGACACGGGTTTTTTAAACATTTTTGAAAACTATAGTCCAAAATAATTTTCACAAACAGTTTTTACAAACATGTAAACACATTTGAAAATCATTTTGCAAAGGTTTCCAAAACAGTATATAGATTTTTCACATATTTTTTCAACCATTTTCAATCCATTTGCAAATCATTTTTCAAACATTTTATTTCACACAAAGAAAATAATTTTACAATCAAAATATTTTTACAAAGGTTGAAAACATGTAACAAAACGTTTTCAAAATAGTTTTCAAAAGATTTTTTACAAGGATTTTCAAACTATTTTTCAAACATTTTGCAAAAATATTTTCACCTGATTATTAATCAGTAAATACAAAAAGAATTTGAGGAATAAAACATCTTTTTATTAAGGTTTTTAATGAATTTTAATGATATTAATAAGCCATATTATTAGGAAAATACAAAAGTACGAGCTATGGCTAAAGTATATACGCAGTATATACGACCCCCCTATACTTAGCTTGAGCTATGTCCTCATAGATCGGAGAGAAAAGAGAAGACATGACTCGTACTAAGTATAGAAAAGCCGAAAGAATAAATGAGTAAGAGATGAATGAATAAACCAATGAGAAGTTGACCATCCCCCCTATACTTAGGATCAAATAATCCTAAGTATAGCAGACTGTACACAAAGCAGGGAGGGTCAAGGGTGGGAATGAACAGATCGTACTCAGACTGTCTCCCCCTATACTTAGGGTAAGATATCCCTAAGTATAGACAAGAAGAGAAGACAATGGAGAGGATCAAAGAATAGAGAACTCGGGGTGCACACCCCCCTATACTTAGGACAAAGTACGTCCTAAGTACAGAAAACTGTCTACAAGGAGGCGTCACCTTTTTGATAGATAAAAAAGATAGAATAGGAAAAGAAGAAAAGAAGAAAAAGAAGAGATATTGAAAGGTGAGAGAAGAGATCGTGAGAATGTACATATCACTCCCCCCTATACTTAGGGTAAAAGAAGCCCTAAGTATAGGAAACAACAGGAGTAATGAGACGGAATGATGAATGAACACTCGGCTCGTCCACCCCCTATACTTAGGACAAAGTACGTCCTAAGCAAGGCAAACACAAGAATGGGTGGACGAGCAATACGGGAGATAGACGATGATGAACAAAAGAGGATATACAACAGAGGTGGATGTTCAGATGACAAAAAGGTAGAAAGAAGACCTTCTTGAGAGACCGCTGAGGGATAGATCTAGTGTGGTGTAAGTCGACATCGGGGTCCACAATGGATGGAAGCTGATCAGGGTCGACAGGATGAAGGCCCTCAGTGGAATCAAATCGAAAAGGGACGAACTGGTCAATGGAAGTAGTATGGCTAGGTTCGCCCTTGGTGGTCCTATGGTGTGAAGGCGCAGACGGGTGAGTGGAAGAAGTGTGGTCAGGTCTGGCCTTGGAGGTCTCGCTGATATCAAAGTGGAATGGGACAAACTTATCCTCATCGGAAGAAGTGTAATCCGAGTCATCCTGCGAGGTCTCATCTAGGTCAAAATCAAAAGGAACGAAGTCATCAGTGGAAGTATACGAACTCTGTTCGTCCTCAAGACTCCCACCTAAATCATTATCTTCAATAAGAGGCGTGAATCTATCAAAATAAATGGCAGCATCATAACCGACCTCAGTCATCTTTACTTGTGAGTGACCAGGAACAAACTTATCAGTAGAAGTAGTCAAACGAGGTCCGTTCTATCTAGTCTTGGTATATGCCCTCCGCTCAATTGGATCAATCACGTAGATACTTTGGATCTCATCAACACATCGTCACACACCAGGAGGAGGAACTGTGAGGTCTATGCTTTTCGATTTCCTCCCCTTTCGGGGGGATACGTCGGGTTTCATTAGTGGTCGCTAAGCAAACGTCTCTAGTAGCATCAGATCGGTCACAGGCCTCGGAATCAGCTATAATCGGTGAAGGTGCATCAGGTGCAGGTCTCTGGTCTACTATGGGTGCGGTAATCAACACTTCGCTCTCGTCAACAGGACGGAAGCGAATCTCTCGTGATCCATAGTCAATAACGACCCTTGCAGAGGTGAGGAATGGTCGTCCAAAGATGATTGGAGATGGCTCCCCTGTGGAGGTCTCCATGGGCAACACAACAAAGTCAACATGATGGCTCGTGCCCTGAATCGAAATGACGACGTTTTCAAGGATACCCTTCGACATCTTGATAGATCCATCAGCAAACTGAACGATCATCCTGGTTTTCTTGAGAGGCCCTAGGTGAAGAGAAAGTACCAGCAAGAAGGGTAATATACTAATAGAAGCACCGCCGTCCAGGAGAGTGTGATCACAAGTATAGTCAGAGATGGTGCAGGTGATGAAAGGTGTAGCTGTGTTCTTCTTTCTAGGAATGGGACGGTGTGTGATGGCGTGGGCAGTGGCCATGGTCAGAATGTGACGCTCAGATCTGCTCCTCCGCTTTCTCTTCTTGGGAAGAGGAGCAGATAAATGGGTCATGGCCTGTTGAAGTGGGGCACGGATGATCGCATGAATAGTAGCTACCACTTCGGGTTCAGATAGCATTTTCTTGAGTTTTTGGACTTCCTCCATACAAGGGAGGAAGTCGGAATCAGCATCTACACAAGGCATGCTAAGAGCAGCCTGTACATCGGCATCCTCGGGGTCAAAGGTGGGACAGTGTGTGAAAGGTTGTGTGGGTAAATGATATGGCAGATGGCCTCTCCCCTCACAATATGAATCGTCTAAGTGTCTCCCGAACTCTTTTTGTGTTTTTAGGTTTTTCTCATTTTTTTTGTATTTTTGGCGATTGCAAGCTCCCATGATCACCTACAAGGAAATCTGTATCCTCGACGAAAAGAGCACTAGTCTGATATTCTCTCAAAGTGGCAAGATTCTCTCTCATCAAATCAATGTGCTCTAGCATTAGGTTCATGACAACCCTCATGGAGGTCACGGGAGGTGACTCCAACAGGTCAGACTCGGGTGGATGTGAAAGTGGAGGTGGATAATATACAGGTGGAGGTGGAGGTGGGTAGAAGTCCGAGGTCTGATTTTGCGGTTGAGGTGGGTATGTACAAAAATCAGGAGCAATGTCCTCCTGGAAAAAAGGAGGTGGACCAGCTGGAGTATACGAGGAATCCGCAAAATCTGGATAAAAATCGTTCCAGGGATCCATCTCGAAACAAGAGAAATGATTCAGGAGAGCACGAAGATCATGTCAAGAAAAGTGTGAAGAAAGGCGCAAATGCGCAGAGACGATCTAGAAGTGCACACAAACAATCACAAGCAAACTCACACAATACAAACCCTCAATTCACCTACTCAACTCAGTGAAGATCACAAATGCGATCTTTTTATCTTGTCTGTTTTAGAGTTAGGTGAGAAGTGCAAAATTGCGCAAACACTTAGGGGGCTTAAAATGGGATTTGGGCTCTAACCTTAGTGTGTGCGCGAGCAAGTAAAACGAGGACAATGAGGGGATTACTCGTCCGAATACAAGATTTTTCTTTTTGTTTGATTTTAGGGTCAAGTGATATTAACAGTCCCAATTTTATTGATTATCACTTTTTTTGGATTTTTAATGAGAAATGCACGAGCCTAACGAGGAGTCAATTTTACTTAGCACCTAGGTTGGCAAAATCAGAGGTAGAGAGTCGGAAAAGCAATGCAAGAGGCAAAAACGATGATGAATGCTAAAGCGTAAATGCTCACCTTGCCTTTAGCACTCTACATGCAGGGATGCTCAGCAGAATTGAAACCTAATCTATATGCAAATGCAAGGCCGATGAAATCGCCCTAAGTTTCAGAAATTGCTATTATCGTGAAGAACCACAAGTCAGTCACCGATCCTCAATCCAAGAGTCCAGTCTAGGCTCACCCCTCCTCTTCTCGACATATCGAGTTCAGGAGTAATGCTTGGCAGGGTGGGCTCGCGGCACGGAGGCTCGAAGATGATGAAGCGACTATTTGAATTTGACTAAGTCCAAACGAGTCTATAGGTACATGCAAGATATATTAGGTGTTTAGCCTTAATCTATCCCAAGCAATCCTAAAACTAAGGGCTCAATCACACAAAGTAAGGAAAACGAAACCGGAAAACAAAATGAAAAAGGCGGTGAAAACCGTAAAAACCACGACGAGCCCCCAAGTGAACAAACACTTGGACATTGGGCCCGAAAGTCCAAAGCCCTTTGTACCTGTATTATTACAAAAATAAAGGGTCTCTCTCTCACAAAAATTACACTAATAGATGCAATAAATAAATAGACTAGAAGCGTCTTCAAAATCCTCTTCTAGCCCGCCTTCGTGCTAAGTCAAGTCGCCTCACGTGGGTGCGCAGGTGCTCCTGGAAGAGAGCTCCTCCCTCGATCTGTGTTCCTCGCAAGAAGTCAAACAAGAAGAGTGGTTAGACAATTCAAAGGTTATATCAGAAATGAGCAAAAATAAAACAAGCAGAAATAAAAGCCGCAAAGGTAGACAAATAATCACAACACAAGCACAAAGCCGAACTATGCGTTGTTGCTCCCCGACAACGGCGCCATTTGATAAGCACGGAACAACGAGGGGTCTAATGTCTCTCACAAAGCGGAGACAATCGTGTCGCTGTGGCGACCCTCAATGATTCACGTATTTGGTCAACAATGAACCCACAATATAAATATCAAGCAATGAAAATAAATCGTGGAGTCAAATTTATTTTTAACTCTACAAACAAGGTGTGTAGAAGCAAGTATGCAGAGAGTTCGATCACAGGGAGCAAGGTTGGATAGATCAACAAGTGTGTGTGTGTGTGTGTGGGTGGGTGTGTGTGTGTGCGTGTGTGTGTGTGTGTGTGTGAATGTGATGTATTGTCTACACTATGCAATGCAAATGTTTTTTTAGGTTGTTAATTTTTAATTTTTTATTTAATTTTTGATTTTGTATTTTGATTTTTGATTTTTTTTGATTTTATGTTTTCTTTTTATAATTTATATTTTTTTCTTTTTCAATATTGGAATATATATAATATAAGAAATGAGGGGATAAGGGATTTATAAAAATAAGTAAAAATGGTCAAAAATTCAGAAATAAAATCTTTTTGGCTTTTTTATAGTTTTCTACTATTTTTGTGATTTTTGGGAATTTTTCAGAATCTTTTTGGCATTTTTAAAAGATAAAATACAAGAAAACAGTGAATAGCAATGCTGGCCGAAACTAAAATGGGAATGAAAAATACCAAATAGTATCAAAATTTTCCCAAATTAATTTTAAATAAAAGAGAATAAAATAGAGAAACTACAGAACCTGAGTTTATATTTTTTTGAGTTTTCTATGATTTTTTAGTTTTTTTTGAAGTTTTTAGGTATTTTCTAATTTTTAAGGGTTTTGTTTTGAAATTTCTAGTGATTTTTGGACTGACACTAGAATATACTAAAATACACAGTAGGTAATTATTTTGGAATTTTTCAAGGTGTTTTAATATTTTTAGTATTTTCTAATGCAAACAGTAGCTAAAATGCATGTTTTTGAATTTTTATAAATATTAAAATTCTACAAAAAAATGCAATGCAAAAATATGGTGTGAATGAGCAAGTTAACATGAGCATAAATAAATTTTTGTAGAATTTTTGGGCTTTTAGAAATGCATGAAATAAGTATAGAAAGCAAGCAAAAATCTGTGGCCTAGCAAGGGTATTTATGTAATATTCAGAAAAGTCAGAGGCCTACACGCAATTTTCCAACAAAATTTATAACTGCATAAAGTATTTAATAGACCAAATTTAAATGTCCAAACCCGTAAGGGTGTCGGTGTAAAAAGCCCAAGGTGCACGTGACACGCACGCGCACCTAGTAGGGGTATCACCGCAATTTACAAAAACTTCAGGGCTCAGATGCAATAATTCCAGAAATAAAATAACTACCACTGAAAGTTTTGGAATTAAAACTAAATACGAACAAAAGCCCAGGTCTCCCTTGCAAAAACGCCAAGTCACGTGCACAGACGCACGTGACCTGGTAGGGGGCAAATAGAAAATCGCTAAACTCCAAGGGGCAATGTACAAATTATACATTAGTTTTAAAGCTGCAGACGAAAGATTAGATATCAATTATAAACTACAAAAATGCTTTGGGTTAAAAAGGTAAAATACCCAAAGCTATGGCGGATCGCACGGCTGAGGAGGGGTCACTAATCCACGTGGCAGTGATCCGTGGCCCCGTACCCCTTCGATTATAACGGTTGCGATAAGATCTGTCAGCAAGATCGGACGGTGACGGTTGGACTAGATCTAATGGTAGTTGTAGCGCGCAAAGAACAGCGGTCGATCGGACGGCGACGGAGATGCTAGGATGAACGCGTGAAGAACAGGCCGCCGGCGAGGTTTGGTTTGCTAATGCGAGCGTCTCACGCGACCAATAGCTCCTCCGATGGTGTCCGTAGCCTCTTGGAAGGTTCCCCGACCCAACGACGGGGCCAAAATGGGCCGAAGAGCCCCGATGCACCGCCGCAAAGTCAGGGGTGAAGTGTAGCTCCAGGTGGCTCGGTCAGCTGCAAAATCGACCCCAGGAGGGTCTCCTGCTCCTGCTCCAGGAACCTGCAAATGACAGAACACAAAACTAGCAGAAGGTCCCAGTGCAAAACGTGGGTGGATCGACGGTGATTGACGCAAACAGATACTCGCCGGAGCTTGCTCCGTCGAGGTGGAGGCCTGGTGATTGAGTGGATGTCGATCGAAATGGAAGATGCTAAACTAATCCTAAGGCTACGCTAATTAATAAAACGCAAGAAAAAGATATAAAAGCGACCTCAAGGGCTGGAAGCCCAAGGTAGAACCTCACGGCCAGGAGGCCAGAGATGGAGGGGGAATCCGTCCTTACACGCCACGCCGCACCTCAACGGGGTGCTGTGGTCAATCCCCTGTCACAGGAGACCCCTGAGCCACAACTTGGAGGTCTGAAGCTCGCAAGAAATGGTTCAAAATCAAAGAGGAAGTCGGATGGGGTTTTTGTACAGGTGTTCAAGTTGCGAGAAGAACGAGGCGATGGTGGTTGCTTCGATGCTCCCCAGCCCAAGCAAATCCCTGGGCGTGTATCATTGATAATAGAGCTACAAAAGTTGTGAAGAAATTAACACAAAATAGTGAAAGGGTGCACCTCGAAAAAAGGTTGAAATTGGGTCAAAACCACAGTCTGACAAGGTTCAGACCTTGGTCAGAGAGTTCACCGAGGTCAACCAACGGAGCCATCTGGTTGGTCCACGTGGACCAACCAGAAAATTCCTTGGCAAAAAATCCTTGTAAAATCAATAAAAAATAGATATTGAATTATTTAATTTTTGGTTATAAAATAAAAAATGTTTATTATTTTATGTAGTATTTTATTCTGATTTTTAATTATTTTTATGAGGTATATTTTTACAAGTTTACTTTTATACCCTTTATAGGTATAATATCTATATATTTTATTCTTTTATTTTTATTTTGTGATTTTAATTTATTATATTTATTTATGATTTTATAAAATCATAAAATACTCTTATACACACAAATATATTTTTGGTTTATTTTCCTTATGTGTTTTGTATATAAAATAAATTATAAGTACAACTTATACAGGTATAAGTATAGGTAGTATACCTATGTATCATATATACATGTATTTTTAGTTTGAGTTTTATTTAGGTTTTTATTATGGTGTTAATGTACATATATATTGTAAGTAATATTTACATAATTATGAAAATATAAAATTATAAAAATAATGAATAAAGAATAAAGTGAATATTTTAATCTGTACAAGTACACAAGTAGGGCCCAAAACTCAACTTTCAAACCGTGGCTCTGAAAAATATGAAACCACCTCCATTAAATAGATTATTTTATGCTATATACAACTCAAGTGAGTTTGGTATATTTCGAGTTTTTATTTGCAAGATACAGGTCTAGGAAGTTGGAGTTCTGGAATCTTATTCAGACCATAACTTTTTATATGTACATTATTTTTGAATGAAATCAATTTTGTATTTTTCTTTGTTTAATTATCTACAACTTTCATGTATAAAGTTTCTTTATTTGAAGTATAAAAAGTGGAACCAAAAATAGGTCCCAAAATGAATAAGGAATGAAGGTATTTTTATGGTGTTTTAACCCTTATCTCCCCCTACTTTATTCCTTGTCGACCTATTCATCAAGATGCCTAGGTCTCGGGGTTTCGGGTCATAAAATATTTACAATATTTTATTCTTTTTCTTTTATTTTATTTATTCTATAATTTTGGCTTTAAATATAGTATTTTATACACTATTTGGATGCACATGCATGAATGCTAAGATGATGGATTTAATGTTATTTACACGCATTTACTAGGGTTTTTATGCCAAAATGATAGAATACAGATGATGAAATGTGGCTTCATCAATAGGTTGATGACCTAACCAAGTTCTATACACCGGCACGTTGGCGTGCATATAAGGGCATATGAGTAATGCCATCTCTCAAAGGGATCATACAGGTTCATTTATTGAACCGGAAGGCATGAGCTCACTCATGAGATATTGGGAAGAATCAAATTCCGTGCGAACGGTCATCTCACTTTGGAAGCTTGACTGAATTTGTAGGTTTGATATATACTTTTTGGAAAGTATATGACCAAGACCTAGGTATGATATACGCTTTTGGAAAGTGTATGATCGTTAGCAACTCCCAATGATCGAATGAGAAACATACTGATAGAACCATGAAGTAGACAGTATAAAGTTGATCTAATACTTCAGGTTTATTCTAAGTCTTCCAGTATGCAGGATGGACAGGTATTGGGAATACCTGAGGGTGATGTGATCATAAACGATTGTATAACCATGACACTTCCATTCATAGGGAGTGATGAAACAGGTCTGAATTTTAGTGACTCCTCTCCGTAGAGAAGTAATCTTATCTTGATCCAAATGTTGGACATTGATCTGAATGTGATTCAGATGCAATGAGAAGATTAGATTTGCAGTCTTGATTTAATCAAGCATCTATGGGAGGCCCACGATCTGTATTTGAGATATGATCTCAATATCCAAGTCACTATACGTGGAACAATACAATCGCCCTGTCCTTATCTCTAAGTATTCGCGGAGAAAGTGCATTATCCTTGAAAGAGTTCGGGATAATTTCATTGTTGATATGTGTATCCGAGCATTGAGAAAATGGATAATTAAATGTGTTAGAATTATCATGATTAACATGAATTCGATTCATATTATAAAGAGAGCTATCTTAGATAATTAAATGTGATTTGATTATCAAAGATAAAAATAATATGAATGTGATTCATATTATTTGGGCACATGAGAATAGAGATCCAAGATGATTAAATGTTATTTAATTATCATGGATATGAATAATGAGGATAGCAATATCCATATTAGTCGTATATATTAAAAATGTGATTTATAATATATAAGAGAGCTATTTGTAATTTACATTTGTTAATTCAATGTTAATGTGAATTGGATTCACATTGTACATTGAATTGAAAATGTAATTTACATTTTATTTTGGGTTGTGAATATGATTCACTAATTTCCAATGGCATGATTGCAATGTTCACAAAATAATTATGGATTATTTGTGTGAATTATTTACAACAATAGTTGTTGTAAATAATGGAGATTTTCATAAGATATGATATCTCCTGAATAAGGAAGAGGAGTGCCTCCTTCCTATTAAAGAGGATTGATGGCCTCCTTGAATTGGATTCAAGGAGTGCCACCACCCCCTTTATGGAAGGGAGGCATGCCTCCTTCCTAAATCTCCTATATTGATTTGATTTAAATTAATTTATGTATTGATGATTTATTCAATATATATTTAATTAAATTAAATTAATTGTTGTTGTGTTTTTAGCAACAAATCATGACCATTGAAAGAAACACAAATCAATGTGAACCATTGGATTTGTGTTGTCCCATGGATTGAGATCCATGGATCCCAAAATGTTATAAAAGGAGAGGCGCCCCTTTTCTCTTCTACACACAACACAATGCTTTAGAAGCACATCTCTCTCTCTTTCTCTCTACACGTCTACTCTCTCTCTCCCCCTCTCATGTGGCCGTCCACCATGGATGCCCTAGAGAGGTTCTCCATCGCCGCAGCGTCGTCGTTATGTTGCGCGATGGTTTGCTCGTGGATCTCCGTCTACTTTGGCGTGCCTTGCTCGTGAAGAAGACATCGGACCTCGTGTGTCGATATCAGGAGATCTGTCGCTTGGATCATCAACATGGATTGCGAGAAGCACGCGGTTCATCCCCGCGCTCGCAAGTGTCTCCTCCGTCGGATCGGACTTGAGACAGAAGGTCTCTTCGTTTAGAGACTCGATCACAACCACGCTTCAAGAGGTAATCCTATTGCTTGTTTGTGGTTTAGATGAAACGATCCGAGAAGTGTTCTTGGATCATGTGATTTCATCGCATGAAAAAATTTTTAATTTACGCTGCATAGAACAACTAGTCTGACTAGTCGTTCTTCGTCGTATTCGATACGATGCTCACGCTTCCGTGATGCGCTTGAGGATCTAACCATATCCTTTACGTACTCCTTTTGCACTTGTTCACTGTGATATCTGGGGACCCTGTCCAACTCGAAGTCTAAGTGGTCATAAATATTTTGCTGTCTTTATGGATGACTATAGTCGATAATCTTGGGTTTTACTGTTAAAGGAACATTCTGAAATTAATAATATTATTAAGAATTTATTTTACTATGTCAAAAACATCTTCTCCACTACTGTTAAAATATTTCATTTTGATAATGCATTGGAATTTACACAAAATGATTTGACATCCTTCTTTTCTTCCCAAGGTGCTATCCATCAAACCTCTTGCCTATATACATCCCGACAGAATGGGGTAGCCGAAAGGAAACTTCGACATCTCCTCGACATTGCCCGCTCTCTTCTTACCCAAATGAAGGTCCCAAAAACCAATTGGGGAGATGCTATTCTCACTGATGTCCATCTTATCAATAGAGTTCCCACTATCTCCCTAAATGGCTCCACACCCTTTGCCTTATTATATCCAAATGACTCACCATTTCCTCTACCTCTGTGGATTTTTAGATGCACCGCCTTTTTTCACAACTTTCATACTGCAGACAAAATATCATCACGTGCAATTAAATGCATTTTTCTAGGTTATTCCCCAAAAAATAAAGGGTATAGATGCGATGATCCTTGTCGTAAACGCTATTATATATCAGCTAATGTCACCTTTTTCGAACAAACTTGCTTCTTCAATCAAGATGTATCTGACATACCATTTGAACTTCCTCCTCCACCAATTGTCTGTAAAAGAAAACATGTGTCCCCTCTTGTTCATGTTCCTCTACATGTTCCTTTGTTGCAAGAAAATATGCCATCTTCAAGTGCCCCCACCAACACTACCCCGGATGATCCTCAGGAGCCTCCCATTGCCCTACGCAGAACAAAGAGGTAATGCACTATTCATCCTATGTCTAATTTCACGTCCACTGATAGCCTATCATGTTATGATAAAAGATATGCAGATGCTCTTATGACAATCTCTGTCCCAAGAGATTATCACAGTGCATTACAGGACCGCAGGTGGTGATAAGCTATGAATGAAGAAATGGATGCTCTCAATTCCAGAGGAACATGGGATCTAGTTCAGTGTCCTGAAGGTGCCATGCATGTTGCCTGCAGAAGGATCTTTACTACGAAACATTCTCCAGATGGTTCTATTGACATACTAAAAGCAATAATTGTGGCAAAAGGCTTTACACAGACATATGGAGTTGATTATTTTGAGACTTTTTCACTTGTTGCCAGGATGGGGTCTATTTGCACTATCCTCTCTGTAGCTGTGAACAAAGGATGGCCTATTTTTCAACTGGATGTCAAGAATGCATTTCTATATGGTGATCTTGAGGAATAGGTTTACATGATGCAACCCCCAAGTTACGAAGTCGAGGGGGAGTATATTTGCCGACTTCGCAAAGCAATTTATGGTCTAAAGCAAAGTCCGAGGACATGGTTTAACAGACTTATTCAGAGATTAGCACTCTGGGCTTTCATAGAACTACATCTGACCATTCTGTCTTTGTCAGAAAATGATCAACAGGTACTATCATACTAGCTATATATGTGGATGACATGGTTGTTATAGGTGACGATGATAAAGGAGTGCTATAAGTGAAGACTTTTCTACAAAAGGTTTTTGTCACCAAGGATATGGGGCAACTTCGTTATTTTCTGGGTATAAAAGTCTTATGCACCAAGAAGGGGCTTCGTATGTCACAAAGAAAGTACTGCTTAGATATACTAACTGAAGCATGACTACTTGGGTGCAATCCCTCTAGCATACTTGCAGAACCAAAGAAACATTCTACACCAGACGATCCTGCCTTTGAAGATATTACAAGATACAGAAGCCTGATTGGTAAACTTCTGTACCTTCTGGTTACTAGGCCATACATATCATATGCTGTGAACAGAGCTAGCCAACACATGGAGAAACCATGCTACAACCACTGGCAAGATGTTCTTCAGATCCTTTGCTACCTGAAGGAATCCCTGGATGTGGTCTATTCTATGGGGAAAATGGATACACTAAGGTTGTTGCTTATGCTTATGTTGATTATGCAAGCTCACCTGAGGATCGTCATTCTATGACGGGCTATGCAATGATGGTAGGAGGTAACCTTGTTAGTTAGAGGAGCAAGAAGCAGATGATGGTTTCCCGATCCAGTGCAGAGGCAGAATATAGGGTAATGGCCTAAGACACATGCGAAATTACCTGGTTACTATCTCTTTTGCAAGAACTCAATATTGCTATCACTACTCCTATTCGTCTATATTGTGATAACAAATCTACCACTTATATTGCTACAAATCCTGTGTTCCATGAGAGGACCAAACACATTGAGATCGACTATCATTTTGTTCGTGATGTTGTAAGAGAAAGCAATATTTCTGCACCACATATCTCAACAGATCTTTAGCTTGCAGACATACTCACAAAGGCCTTATCAAAGAAGCGCCTTTCCTGGATATCTTCCAAGTTGGGCATGGTCGATGGATATGCTCCAACTTGAGGGGGAGTGTTAGAGGTTGCATAAGATTTCTTTCTCTATATTATATTGTAGCCCCACGAGGGCTTTTATGTTAAGAGAACATTCTATGTGGCTATTTGTTAAGAGAATATTCTATATTCTATAAAGAATATTCTATAGAATATTCTCCTTTGAGCCCTCTAGGGTTTAGTCCTATATAAGGACCCCTAGACCTCTTGAATAAACAATGAATCATCTTTTCTTATCATTCTTTCACAGTTATATTCCCTATGTATTCATCATGAAGCATATTCTCAAGTGAACCTTGCATCCGCCTTTGTCTCATGGAAGATAAATCTTCACCAGGAGAATACAAACAAAGAATCCAGATTAGTCTCAGCCTAGATCGGATCTCGTATCTTCGATTTCATATTTGCATGCAAATCATCACAGAAGAGCATCAGGAAGATTAAAGAAATCAAACCTCAATCATTCTCAGTCCAAGAACCAAACATTTGATTTATGAAGAAATAGAAGAAAAAAGGAAGAATAGAACCATGCTCAGTTTATGTACTCGAGTCAGCATTACCACTATTCTCCAGATCCATGGACAAGTTGCTAAATCAAAGAACACTACATCATCTGAAGAATTATTAAGGAAGAACACATATTAATAAATCGTCTCCAACATAAACATGTGCACAAAGAGAGCATACCTTGTCGTGGTTGGTCTCATCATAGGAGAAACAAAGAGGAGAGGTGGTTCGCCAAGGAAAGGGGCACAGAGGGGGGAAGCAAAGTGGTGCAGAGAAAAAGTTGGAGGAAGATTGCTCTTTTAACTCTTTCACATCTGACCATTGGTTTGACGCATGCCCTATGCCAGCCATCCAGAGATTACAATAGAGTCTACTATAAAACCATTTACAACAAGACATTTCGCTTCCCCGGACACATGCTTCCAGGTTTTTGGAAGCAATTGTTCTTATATGGGCAGGAAGCAAGGTTGTACCTTTGTGACAGACATATCTAATCTTCTGTTGGAGTGCAATAAGGTGATCCTCTCGGGTTGCTCCTCTTTTCTCTCGTATTACACCCACTTATCCATTATACCAGGTACAATTGCAAACTTCTTCTCCATGCTTGGTCTTGATGATGGTACAATTATTGGAGACACGGATGATGTGGCCAAGGTTCTGAGTATCATCCAACAGTGTGAAACAAACTCAGGCTTAGTGTTAAATTTTCATAAAACGGAACTCTTTTGGCCTACATGTGATGGTAAGAAGCTTTGCAAAGGATTGTTCCTAACCAGTATTGGAAAACCCTTATTAGGCGTGGAGTTGCTCGGAGGGCGGTTAGCAGGGATAAAATTTTTATTGAATATTTGGTTTTGAAGAGGGATGTTAAAGCCTTGAAGTTGGTGCATCTCCTTCCTCAATAAGATGACCACCATAGTGAGCTTCTTTTACTCCGGTCATGTATGGGTTTAGAAAAAATTCTATTTGGCTTGAGGACTTGCCAACCTATGCACATGAAGGAGGATGCAATATTATTCGACAGAGGCTTACGAGATTCTATTGAAGACATTATTGTTTGTGGAGGCCTTTTTTGGAGACCTCCAATAGGGAGTGACTTCATTGCCCATTCGACTTGACGGTTTGGGGCTACTTTCAGTGGTTGAGGCTTTTCCATATACCTTTGTGGCCTCCAAGGTTAAGTCTTGGGAACTTCAGGATCATATCCTGCGAGACAGTGGTATTTACAATATGGACTCCGACTTTGATAGTACTCTTCGTAAACTTCATGGCATGATTCCTTCATTCGACCTCAGTTGTTTCCCTAGAAACGATACCCCCCCCCCCAAAGACCCAAAATATTTTGACGAGTATTTTTTTCAACAAAATAATCAATGATATGGAGGTAGTATTTAATATGTCTGTTAAACAAAAGGCAATTTTTCGATGCCTCTAAGTTGATCATGATCAAGATTTTCTCCTTGCTTCTCCAATTGACGGACTTGGACTGCACATGTCACTAGTGGAGTATCATAGTATCCTTAAATATCGTCTCATGATTCCATTATTTCCAGCGGATGAGATTTGCCCAGTCTACCATAAGACATGCTTAGACAATTTTGGGGATCATGTAATTCATTGTACGGAGCTTCTGGGTTTTATGTACAGCCATGATCTTATTAGAGATGTTTTATTTGACGTACTCAGATGTGTTGGTGTAGCTGCTAAGAAAGAAGTGCCTGTGAATTTTTTAACTGATCTGCGAGAGGGAAGATCCACACTCAAACCTGCTGATATTTTGATTTTTGATTGGGTCAGAGGGAAACATTCTTGTGTAGACTTAACAAGAGTTTCTCCACTGATGGGATTGAAGAATGGTACCTTCACAGCGGGTCGTGCTGTCTTTAAAGCTGCTTCAGCAAAAGTGTTGTAGCACGAGAAAGCATGCACTAAGAATCAACATGTCTTCATTCCTTTTGATTTTAATACTTTTATTTTTATTAGCATCAGAAGCTGTTGAGCTTTTGAAGATGATTCAAAAAGTCATGAATAATAATGTGATTGTTCCTAAGTTTATGGATGTAGTGTTTAAAAGGATTGAGTTTGCAGTTCAAAAAGAGCTACCGGCACAACTGGCATATCTCCTATTTTGATGTAATCAGTGAAGCTATTTCCTCAATCATATATATTTTGACGACACCCAAGGACTAAAGTCCCCACACCCTAGAGTTTGTTGACATTTGATGAATACTCATTCATCACTCCTTATTCTTGTATTTTAGCTACAAAAACCTTTGCAAATACATGTAGATATCTGTAAATTCAAATAATTACCAGAAAGCATGCATTGTATAAAATTAAATAATTAGCATGTTTTTGTGCATAAATAAAAGAATAAAGAGACAAAAGAAAAAGAGGGAGATATTTAGAATAAATATTGAGCAACCTAATCCCAAGGGAGGGCTCAGCATGGGCCTGACCGCATAAAAGCCTAAGTAGAGAGAGATAAGGAGGCTCATGTGTACATATACCTGTAAATAAAATAAAAATATTTTCCTCTAAAAATAAAAATAAAAATGGGTTTGTATATATTTATATATATCTGTAAATACAATACCAAAACAAAAATAAGAAAATTAAAAAGAAATAAAAATCTCTTCTTCACTTGTATATTCCTCATGTACATAAGGCCACCTACCTATTTATTTAGCCCTATAAATAAATAAAAATCCCATAAAAATTGTACATATTCTATACTTCATAATGTAAATAAATAAAATAAAAACCATAAAAACAAAAATAAAACAAAAGAATAAAAATAAAAATCAAAATAAACATTGTGTATATACCACGTACATACTTGTATATATCTATTTACTAAAAATAAAAATATATTCTTATTCCAAATTTTATCTTATAAATAAATAAAATATAAAATTGTAATAAAAATTTATAAAAATAAGTAATTAAAAATAAAAATAAAAAATACAATATCGTATATATACCTATATATAATAATATATTGTACATGCCTTATTTTTATTCCAAAAAAATAAATAAAAAATCACAAAAAAAATAGTTTAAAATAAAATAAATATTTGTTATTTTTGAGTTTTTTGAAATTCGATCATTTTCTATTCATTTTTTAATTTACAAAATCCTAATAATGCGGGCTCTGATTGGTCCACCGGGATGTTGACCCCCGGTCAACTCTCCCCCCAGGACCACCAGAGCCGGGATCGAGACGCCCAACCCGATTTCTACCATTTCTCCCCGTTCGACCCGATCGCCAAACACCCAAACCCCAGGCTCCATTTGCTCATCGATCATCCCTGATCCACGCCCGGCAGAGGTTCTTGGGATCCGCACTCCGAGCTTCTCGCCCGACTCCCAGATAGCCGGACCCCTAGGCATATATAGTCTGAGTTCCACCGCTCCTTCACTCATCTTTGGCTCATTCATTCTCCACCCCAGGACCTCCAACATCTCTGCCTGAGTGACAGCAGTCGGCCGGTGGTGTTGCAGCGAGGAGAGGGTGACCGGACCATTGATCCGGCGATGTAGCGCCACCGTGCGCCGCCCAGACGTGGTGCTCGAGCCTCGGGCATCGACGGCCCTCGAGGCTAGGACTTAGAGCTTCATCGGCTCATTCCCAGTCGAACTCGTCCATCAGGTACCCCTAGTTCTTTCTCTCCTTAGCTAATTTCGATTCACGCCCAAATCGACCCATCGCCGACGACCCTTGATTCCGACCACCCTCGCCCACATTTCGATCATTGGAGTCGACCATCACCTTCGCACTCCTCCCACGTACGTTCTCCACCCCTTCTTTCAACCCAATTCGCACAGGAATTGGGATTGGAGCTCCACCGCCATTGCTTCGCCGGAGCTCCCCCATCTCGATGCATCGATCATCCCCACCACCGCTAACCGGGTCGAGGCACTTTGCCCTCGACCCAGGAGTCTGTTGCGTTGCTTTGCAGGTCAAGACGAGCCCATCTGAGGGCTTGACGTTCAGGAGCAGCAGCTCCAGCTCCGCCTGTGTCCCCTGAGCTCTCCGGAGCTCTATTCCGCCATCGGAGGGGCTCTTCAGACGCGGGAGGCCCAGGTGCTCCTTCTCCGATCACCAGTGGCCCGCGAGGAGGATCACCGTGCGCGTACCGGGCCGGCGAAGTTTGCCGGCCACCTGTTCTTCGAGTGTTCTCCAGAGCCGTCCGATCTTCCTCCTGCTCCAGACGCGATCTGAGCCATCCATTTGAGGAGCAGCACCATCCGTTCGATCATCAGAGGGTGGACCTGGACCGTCAGATCAGTAAGGTTTAGCCACAGTGCACAGGAGCCGACCGATCAGCAACGTGGCTAACTCTCCTCCGTCTGATCTGAGCAGGGGACCCTTCATTTACCCACAGCGATTCACAGCCGTCAGATCCTCCACGTGGGAGGTCCTCAGTCGTCTGATCCAAGCGGGGTGCCTTTGTTGTGTGTCGCGCCTCCTCCACCGTCTGATTCGCTACGTGGCACGCATCCAACCCTCCGCTAATAAAGGGTAAATATCCCTTAGGCCCTTAGCTTTTTAGTTGTTAATATTTATTCCTGTAAATATTGAGTTCCCTTGTTTTTATTTTGGACTTTTTGCATAGTGGACCTTGTCATTTCTTTTATTTGCACTTATACCCCTGTACGTTGTGGGACACGTGCTTCGACACGTGATTTCTTGGGATAATTGCATGTATGGGACTGACGTGTTGAGGTGTTCATGAATGAAAATATATTTTTAGTATTTGCATATATGCCCCTGTGAGTGTTTTAACTGTGCATGTGCCAAATATCGTGGGTTTTTTTATACTTCTGCCCCTGGACTTTTAGTACGTGTTACTAATTAGTCTAGGGACTTATGTTTTATTACAAAACGGTCCCTGAGTGCCCAGATCACGCGCGTGGCGCGTGAGATCTTGGAGATTTTGCACCGGACCCCCTGGGATTTCTTTGCTTGTTATTTCTAGGCCCCTAGAGTCTGCTTTTATGACAAATAGGTCCCTGTGGTTGTGGGCTTGTATTTGTTGTAAATAAAATACCAAATATCATCCAAATTACGTGAAATTTTGACACGTGGCTCCTGCCACTGTGTAGAATTTTCACTAAATTTTGGGAAATATTTGGAGCCCATTTATTATTTTGGGAAATTTTTGGAGCCCATTTAAATTCAAAAACATCTATTTTCTTACTGTTCAGGTTTAAAATTCACAAAAAAATATAAAAACATTTCCAAAAATTACAAAAAAATAGGTTTGGTGTGCTTTGTTGTGTTTTATTTTCTGACCAAGTTTGGTCATTTTTGAACTTACAAAAATTATAAAAATTGAAAAACAATGAAAACTTTCTAAAAATTCTAATAAATAATTTAAAACTCCAAAAATAATAAATCCAGTTCCTAATTTTTCCTTGTAAATCATACTTTATAGGAAAATTACCTCCAGACATTGAAACAACCATTTAGCTTTTTTAAATGGTTGTAGAAGCCTGACTGGACAGTGTCTTGCATTTTATGTCTTGTTTCATTTTTATAAAATTCCCTAAAAATCAGAAAATTGTAAAAAATTAACCAAAAATAGTACAAAATATAGAAAACATAAAAATATTTTTGTTTGAATTTTTGGATTAATTTTGAGTGTTGAAATAATTATGTGAAGTTTCTTGTTTCCCTTGTTTTCCTATTTTCTTTATTATTTGAAAATCCAAAAAAATATAAAAATATTAAAAACCCACCAAAAATTTGCTTGTTTATATTTCTTCTTTTAGACCTCTTCGTAGGCTGCAAGGCCATCACGTGTTCCCTGAGTCCGACCCTGGTCGCTATACCAGGCTAATCCAATAGCTAGGGCCACTATTGTTTTTCTTTTATTCTTATCTTGTTTTGGTGGTATGATCTCATATTTTCTTGATTGACTGAATTGTCTCCGAGATCCAGGTCGCAACGACCCTTGATCTATTTTATTCACCTGAGTCTTGGTGGTTTTTCGGTCATCAGAATGGCACCGTTGCCGGGGAGCATGGATTAGTAGTCACATTTGATTTTTCCGCAGCATTATTTTTCGCGGTTTTCTGTAGATATTTTTGTATAGATTTTTTCTGACCTGTTCATATATAATAATCTGGTCTGTGACACTCTGCTTGTTTTCTTGCAAGGGCCCGAGGATCGAGGCGGCTTTCTTCGGAAGCCAAAGCAACCGCGGGAGTCGGAGGTGGCTCTCTTCTCTACAAGAGTCGTAGGAGGACGTGAGGAGCGAGTAGGAGTGCGGGAGCCGCGGATTGGCCGCGGATTAGTTTAGAGTAGTTTAGATTTACTTTTCAGACCATTTATTATTTGTAATAATACAAGGACAGGACTGAGACACTTGGACTTGAGACATTCTCGGGGTCTGTTTCACCGAGCACCGGTGTGCTCGGGGGGCCCCTCGGTTTTACGCGGCTTTTCACGGTTTTGTTTCCTTTACTCCTTATTCGGTTTCTCGTGGTTTTCGAGCCCCTAGCTTTAGGATTTTCTGCTTGATTGTGACGTAATTCATAGGATCCAAACATCGTAATACCTTTGCTTGTTCCTATAGTTCGGTAATGGGACCTATAATAAAAGATTAATAAAATAGTTGATTCACTACCTTCGAGCCTACGCACCGCAAGCCCACCCCATCAAGCGCTACTCCTGAACTCTACCTGTCGAGAAGAGGAGGGGTGGGTGGGTCTAGATCAGACTCTCTGGATTGGAGGCTGGTGGTCAGCTAGTTGTTCTTTCGAGTAGCACTGCTGTTTAGGGACTCGGTTTTCCGCTTGCACCATTTAAGTAGTTTACTTTCTGTCTTTCAATTCTGCATGGATCATTTTGCATGTAGACTGCTGGAGACAGGTACGCATTTCTTACTCTGCATGCATCATTGATTTCATCATGCATCGGCTTTTTCGCCTTCTCCCCCCTGTTTTGGACTTAATAACCAGGAGAATCGAAAAATTCGTTAGGAGATTTGTTTGATTCTTGAAAAACACCTAAAAAGAAAAACAATAAAATTTGGGACTGCTAACTCTATCGACCCTAAAAGACGATCACCGAAAAATTTGTCTTGGGGAGAGCAACCCCCTCATTTTCTGGTTTGCTTGTGCGAGAGAGTGACCCCGAACACTAGGTAGAGCCTTCCGATATTCTTCTCGACTGATTACCGGCTCTTTCTGTACGGGACAATCGGTTGAGAAAATATCGGGTAACCCAACAGGTCACGTAATCGCTCTACTATCCTGACTGATCACCAAAATAAAATTGACAAGATAAATTGACCGAGCCTTTACGGTCTTCAGCTCGCGTTGCGTTGGTGAATCGGGGGTTTGCTTGTGATCATAGTTGTTACCAGATCTCATCCGCACTACTCGCCAGATCACGATGATGGGCAGGAGGTCTCTTAGGCAACCTCTGGTTGCACCGCTTTTTAGCACTCCAGCCTACTCATCTAGGTCGGTTCGTGGGAGATCAGACCCGCTCTCCGAACCCGAGTACGACTCCACCCTGTTCTCCCTCGATCCCCTTTCTTCTGAGACCGAGATACTAGTGCCAGAGGAGAGACAGACAGATGATTTATCGGCACCTGAATTTGGATGTTTTGATTTTTCAGAGGCTATGGCCGCCAACAGTGACGATCGCACCGGAGGTCCCCGAGGAGAGAAGACTTTTGTCCTGGACCAGGGTGAGATCAACTCCACCCTAATCGCCTCCCTAGACTCAGTACAGCAGCAGTTGAGGGATCAAGGAGCTTTTATGATAGAGATGAGGCGTGAGTTGGAGCAAATGAGAGCCGACCGTGAGCAGCACAGCCCAGGGGGAGGACCCGACGATGCGGCAGCAGCCGCAGCAGCCGCCGCCGCAGCAGGAGCAGCAGGACCTCCGAGACCGATGCGGGAGTTACACAACCCCGGATCGACTTTGACGCACCGTTGGGTGGTACTTCCAGCGATCGTGGGGGACTTCAAGTTCCCCCCGAACACCATGCAGCTTCTTCCCCAGTTCCATGGGCTAGCTACTGAGGATCCCCATCTCCACCTTCAGGAGTTCGAGATGATATGCAACACTATCTACGACCGTCAGGTGGACCAGGATACCATACGGATGAATGCCTTCCCCTTCTCCTTAGCAGACAGAGCAGCCACCTGGCTGAAGCACTTGGGGAAGTTCGTCTACACCTGGGAGCAGCTCCGCACCGAATACTTGCATAAGTACTATCCACTCGGGCGGACGAACGCCGCTAGAGCCCTGATCAGCAACTTCTCCATGCTCCCTAACGAGCAGTTTCACGAGGCATGGGAGAGGTTCAGAGAGCTGACCGACAGATGCCCACACCATGATATTTCGAAGCCGAACCTTGTTCAGAGCTTTTTCAGCGGGCTGACACCAGAGCTTCAGGTCTTGGTGAACGCTTCTTGTGGCGGGTCCTATTTCTCCAAGGATCACGATCAGGTCTGGTCCATCTACGAGGAGATGGTCGAGAACTACATGGTGATGTCCCAGACTCGATTGTACACTCAGGGACGAGCCCAGCCACAGACCGTGCAGTACCACAGGATAGCACGGGTTGACGCCGGTCCATCCAGTTCGTCAGCGGCAGCAGCACAGGCCGAGTCCACAGCCGCAGACATGGGGATCATCAATGAGAAGCAGGATCGGATGGAGATCATAGAGAAGAAGCAGTGCCAGGGCATCACGCAGATGGAGCAGATGGCACAGACTCTGAGTGACATGAAGACACAACTCATGTGTCTCCAGGAGGCACAGACGGCTTCAAAGCCTCATCTTCAGGCACGAGACGATCCGAGTAGCAGCAGCAGCTCGTCACAGCGCTCCAGCTCCCACCAGCAGCCTAGACAGGTCCATCTTGTACAGGCGGAGCCGTACCAGCAGCTGCAGCTCACCTACCAGGCACCACCATCCGCTGATGCTCAGATGGTGGTATACCAGTCGGATCAGCCTCTGGCAGTACTCCCCCCAGACCCTTACGATTTAGAGTCGTTTATGGATGTCAACGGGATTTGGTACGACCGCCCCCAGCCCGGTATCCGACGAGACCATCCCGGATTCCGTTGGGCGGCCAGAGGTGCCTAGCCCCAGCAGCAGCCGTCAGGACAGGGTGGCCAGTACAACCATCAGAGGGATCACCAGCAGCAGCAGCCCCCAGCATACACTCAGCAGCAGCCACAGCAGTCACCGTCGTATGGTCCTCGTCCCCATCAGCAGGGACAATCTTGGAGGCGAGAGCAGCCTCAGCAGCAGTATCATCCTCAGGCATACCCCTCTCACCCACAGCAGCACCAGCAGCAGCAGCCTCATTACCAGAGAGGCTACCCGTCAGGTTCTCATGGGCCATCCTATGAGAACCCCGCCTTAGATGACATAGCCTGCCTCCTTTCTGACCAGCAGGCTATCTTTAGACGGGAGATGGATGATTTCCGCCAGGAGGTGCGGGACATAGTGAGAGGGAAGGCCGCCATCCCTGCCCAGATCGAGCCCAATCCGAACAACCTCAAGAGGAAATCTGAGCAGGTAGTTTGCACTGAGTATGCCACTCCAAGTGATATTGTTGGTGATATGTCAGCATATCTTTTTGATACTGATTTTGTTACAATTAGGAGCGGTAGGATGCCAGCAGGCGGCACCTCGTCTGAGCGACACCACGAGGATCCTTCTAGAGCGCCCGACGAGGAGGAGAGTGGTACTGAGGCCGCTAGAGATGATGACGGTGGTACTGATGCCACCATGGATGCTGATCCCACCGGCAGTACTGAGGCCGCCATTTCACCAGTTGGAGGAGGTGGTACTGAGGCCACCCATGTTGTCGAGCCAGATCGCGATACTGAGGCCGTGAGTCTTCCAGCCGAGGGTGGTGCTGATGCCACCGGTTCTTCTGAGAGTCCTGTAGTTTTTCCTTTTGCTGATGTATCTCGAGACATTTCTGGAAAGAAAGGAAAGGGTTTGTTTTCTTATGGTCCCACTGTGGTGCATAATGTATGTGTGGATCCGGCCGTCGAGCCATCTAGACCCTCTCCTAGTCCTTCATCTGAGAAGGACCCTGTGATCTCCTTCCCTAGAGCTCTTCAGATGGGGAAGGGGAAGAAAAATAAAAATCCGAAAAAGAGGCAGCAGGAAGAGTTCAACTATCAGATGATAGACCGTTTTCACATACAGCTGACTCTTCAGGAGGCTTTGCAGCACATCCCTCTACTCCAGCGTTCACTTAGAGACAGGACTACAGTTAGGAGGAAGAGGAGGAACCACCACTCAGAGATTCATGTGCTGACCAGAGCTACTTGTTTCGCGATCCAGAACCGTCTGCCGGCCAAGAGGCCAGATTCCGGAGCCCCGTATGTCAGATGCCATATCAGAGAGCAGAGGTTCGACCGTACTCTATTAGACAGCGGATCGTCGATCAACCTACTTCTGGCAGCTCTTCTCGACCACTTCGAGTTGGGCACTCTTCGACATAGCAGGACAGTCCTTCAGTTTGTTGATCGATCTGTCAAGAGGCCGAAAGGGTTGCTTAAGGACGTTGTCGTCACGATTCAGGGCCTGCAATTCCCCGTGGACTTCGTAGTGTTGGACATGGAGATCCCTGAGTCAGTGACCGATACCCCCATCATTCTAGGTCGCCCGTTCTTGGCCACAACCAAGGCAGTGACCGAACATGATAACGGGAAGGTATACTTTCGCGTCGAGGGCGAAAATGTACAAATAGAGACTGTTGGAAATGCGAGCCCACGGCAAGCCATTATGCAATAAATGTTATTGCAATTCACTCCTTAATCTGAAATGAAGAATACATAATTTGCATAATAGGTCCCTTAGTACAATTAGGGTTATGTACCATGGCCATCTTAATGATCATACAGCTGTTGATTCAATTATTGAATCATAGAGGCTGGTGCTTAGATGAATATCTAATGAGTTAGATTGAGGACTCATCAAGCACTGTCAAATGATTGTTAAGAGATGATCTCTAGCCTGAGTAGGAGATGACAATACTATCTCAGTTAGGCTGATATCTGACCGACCTCTTGATGCAGGTCTTCTGCATAGGAATAGAGATTCGGAGGTATCAGATGAGTTAGGTCAAAGTATTGACTTAACGAGATCGAGATAACCAAAGTCCTATATCGTATGCTGTCATGATATAGGCACACATCCTCTGACCGGAGATAGATGTTTTACTATATATCTGTGTATGTACATTTGGCAGACCAATAGGTTGATGACCTAATCAAGGTCTATACACCGGTGCGCTGGTGTGCATATAAGGGCATATGAGTAATACGATCTCTCAAAGGGATCATACAGGTTCAGTTACTAAATCGGAAGACATGAGCTCACTCATGAGATATTTGGAAGAATCAAATTCCATGCGCATGGTCGTGTCGTTTTGAAAGCTTGACTGAATTTGTAGGTTTGATATATACTTTTGTAAAGTATATGATCAAGACCTAGGTAAGATATATGCTTTTGGAAAGTATATAGTTGATACCAACTCCCAATGATCGAATGAGAAACTTACTGATAAAACCATGAAGTAGACAGTATAAAGTTCATCCAATACTTCGGTTTTATTCTGAGTCTTCCAGTATGCAGGATGTACAGGTATTGGGAATACCTGAGGGTGATGTGATCATAAACGATTGTATAACCATGACGCTTCCATTCCTAGGGAGTGATGAAACGGGTCTGGATTTTAGTGACTCCTCTCAGTAGAGAAGTGATCTGATCTTGGTCCAAGTATTGGACATTGATCTGAATGTGATTCAGATGTAATGATAAGATTAGATTTACGGTCTTGATTTAATCAAGCATCTATGGGAGGCCCGCGATCTGGATTTGAGATATGATCTCAATATCCATGTCACTATACGTGGAACAATACAATCGCCCTGTCCTTATCTCCAAGTATTCGCGGAGAAAGCGCATTATCCTTGAATGGGTTCAGGATAATTTCATTGTTGATAAAATGTATCCGAGCATTGAGAAAATGGATAATTAAATGTGATTTAACTATCAAGATTAATATGAATTTGATTCATATTATAAAGAGAGTTATCTAAGATAAGTGAATATGATTCAATTATCAAAGATATGAATAATGTGAATGTGATTCATATTATTTGAACACATGAGATAAAGAGATCCAAGATGATTAAATATGATTTAATTATCATGGATAAGAATAATGTGGATAGCAATATCCAATTATTTATAAAATATTATAAATGTGATCTATAATGTATTAGAGAGAGTTAATTATAATTTATATTTATTGATTGATTATTATGTGTATTGGATACACATTGTGTAATTAATTGACAATGTAAATTATATGTTGTTTTGGGTTGTGAATATGATTCACAATTTTTCCATGGCAAGATTGCAATATCTCAAATATAATTGTGAAATATTTTTGATGAATAAATAACCAACAAAAGTTGTTGGAAATAAATAATGGAGAAAATCAAGGAAGCATGCAATCTCATGGATTTCCATGAGATTGCCCCACATGGTATGTGGTGGGCGGCACCCATGTCCTATTTGGAATGGGTGGCCGTCTACCTTGATGATGCATGGGAGATTTGATCTCCATGCATATTCTCTCCTTATTTATTGGATTGATTTATATTTGATTTTGTCAATTATATTTTAATCTAAAGTTGTCGGTTTTTACCAACAACAATCTTGACCATTGGATTGACATAAATCAATCTTATCCATTGATTTTATATGTCCCATGGATTGAGATCCATGGATCCCAAAACCCTATAAATAGAGAGGCATACCCATGCTCTCTTTTTACACATAATGCTTGAGAAGCATCTCTCTCTCTCTTTCTCTCTAGACGTCAGCCCTATCTCTCCCTCTCATGGCCGTCCACCATGGATGCCATGGAGAGGTTCTCCATCGCCGTAGCATCGTCGTTATGATGCCCGATCGTCTGCTCGTGGATCTCCGTCTCCTTAGGTGCACCTCGCTCGTGAAGAAGATGACTGATCTCGTGTGTCGAGTTCTGGAGATCCGCCGCTTGGATCATCAACATGGATTACGAGAAGCACGCGGTTCATCCCCGCGCTCGCAAGCGTCTCCTCCGTCGGATCGGACTTGAGACAGGAGGTCTCTTCGTTTAGAGACTCGATCGCAACCACGCTTCAAGAGGTAATGCTATTACTTGTTTGTGATTTAGACGAAACGATCCGAGAAGTGTTCTTGGATCATGTGGTTTCGTCGTATGAAATTTTTTTTAAATTCTGTTGCATCGAGCAACTAGTCCGACTAGTCACTCCTCGTCGTATTCGATACGACGCACACGCTTCCGTGATGCGCTTGAGGATCTAACCATATCCTTCAAGTGGTATCAGAGCCAGGTTGACGGTTTCGAATATGATTCGAAAAACCGAGGACGACTTGGGTTCGTTTAGGTCGCGAAAGTTTTTTATCGCATTTGATTTCGCAGATCTGTTTAGTAAATAAATTCGGCACTGTTTAAATTGTTTAAACTCGAGTTTAATACTTAGATTTTGTTCCCCATTAAATAAGGAAACCATAGGATCTGAGTTTGCGTAAATCGGATTTCGTATGCTCAAGATATGGTTGTTTTATTGAACATGTATGCACTGTTGCGGGAACTGTAGATCTGAACGTGATTAAAATGTTAATTACTGTTTTGACTTGCCTCGAAATGCGTAAAACATCACTTGGCTTCTGTCCTAAATCAAGTTAGCAATCTATGAAAATTGAGTTTGTCTAATTTGGATTTAAATTGATTGAGATATGTTAATTTTTGTAAGTAGGGGTCACTGCTGAAATTACATTCCTAATCTAGAATCAAGTGATTGTCAATAAGTGAAATTAATTGTTAATTTCGTGAAATAATCTTGAAAAATATTTGTGAAATATTGGAAGATGATTATTTACCTAATTGACTTGGCTTCAACCAATTAATTGATTAAGATTTGATCTAAATCATAATTGGAAATCATAATCTTCAAACTTGATGCTTGAATAGGATTTGGGAATTTGTGTAGCAAATTTCCTTATAATCAAAAATGTTTTGATTATTACTATATAGTACAATTTCGGTTGAAGAACCGATGATCATCTCAAGTACAAATTAATCAATTGGGCATTATCCTTTCCCGAGGTGGATATGGTGTCTAGTCGGGGATCGTTGGGGTAGCGGGTTGCAACGTATGCGGTCCGTCCCACTCCCGTCGGTACTGGCCATGACAGCGGGTAGGGCCGGGATAATGTTCGAGGGATTAAGTTGTATTTTTCTAATTATTAAAATTCGAATTAACACGTATTTTGAGATATTACCATATATATTCAAGTAAGATAATCAAGTTTGATTGATTGAATTGGATTGATAATTAATTTAATATGATTAAATTGATTATATCCACTTAAAATACTCTAATATGATTAGAGTTATTAATTCCATTGGAAGAATTGGTTATATGAATGTGATTCATAGTAATTAATTAAATTTGAATAAGAGATGGAGGATCACACAAGTGACATCCATGGTTTCCCGTCAAGGCGAAGTTTCGTCGCCAGATATTGTGTGTAGGAGATGCATGTCTGAAGTGACAGCTCCTGCATATGAACCATTTGGATCGGGCTCGTCGCTTCTCGAAAGAGTAAGGACATATGCGTAGTGACCCCAATATCGAGTCCTCATATTATTGAGGCGATATTGGATTGTGCATAGCGAGTTGTATTCTTGTTGACGGTTGGTTCAATTAATGACGGGTCAACATTGCCTTAGGGGTGGTGGGCTCGGGTGTTAAAGACCGAATTGGGAGATGCAAGTTGTACTTGCAAGGCGGAATGAGTTCCCGCTTCTTTTTATCCGAGTTGTAAGTTCTCATATTATTGGGATGCAACAAAGATAAGGAAGGAGATCCCAGATCTTGCTTGAGATATAATGGTAAGTATATCTCTTACATTGAAAGTGATTAAGGGAATGAACTTTCATTGTTGACATTGCAAGACAACTTTGATATAAAAATTCCTAAATCAAAGTAAAACATGTATATATATAAATATATACCCTTATGCAAAATTTCTTATTTCAGATAATCCTTCATTAAACTCACTCAATGTTATACTCAATAATAACCAGTAAAATATCATGGATTGGACTCATGATCCAGATATTGTACTTGCAGTTGGACACATAATGTATGTGGTTGCAATGTGCAAGTTTCCTCATAATAATGAGTAATGATAATTAAATAAGACAATAGGACTAAAACCCTAGGGTTTGTATGTCTCTATAAGTCTTGATCTCATCGAATGTACTTTGGATGTGACATGTCGATGATGATCGCAATATTAAATAATCCTTATATCAATAAAGATATTCTGGCATACATATGTGCTCTTGACATTTAATCATGAATGACATGGTTCTCTGCATTACGCAGAATGGTGGCTCTATAAGAGATAATGTATTCAAATTGTTTGAGTACCTACCTGAACCAATTTTTTTAAGAGTCTAGATGGATGTAGATACGACGAATGTCATCATTCTACTATCTTTACTCTAGTCATTCCTGAAGCTTTATAATATTCATATTGTATGAATTGAATGAAGCATGTATAAATGTTGAAATTCTCTTATATTGAAATTTTTTGATTTTAACATAAGAGATCATCTGTCTTTAGCAATGGTTGCTTATAGATAAAGGGAGCGCAGTGGAAGCATGGGTTGGACCCAAGTAAGAAGTATAGTCAAAAGAGTTGAATGTACTTCTGTGACTTCCATGTAACATCCAAAGAGTTGGATGAATGCCAATACTGCAATAAGTTGATGTGTTGATAGTATGACTATCATATCTATCTAGAATCCTTAGAGAAGGAATCAGATAGTACATCAGAATAATCTACTTGTAATCATTGAAATTGACTTACTCATTTGATAATATAAAGTCTAATAATTGTATCTCAATCTTCTAATGACACTTGCAATTAGTTGCATATGTATTAGAATATTAGAAATTTGATCTTAAGGTTTAATGGTTATCTAAGTTGGAATTGATGCAATTGTTGCAACAATTTCCACCTGATGAATATACTTCATATTTTCAGTGGGAGAGTCCTTAATCTTAGAGAATGTCTCTATGACCTAGATGTTAGAATACACTCATTATTTATATCCAAATGTTGGAAATAAACATGAATTCTGTAATAAATCTATCATAAAGAGTTATGATGGAGATATTTCAGATAGTGATCTAAAATCTTATGGACTCTACTAAATTAGAAAATTAATGAATGGTTCATTAAGATTTCTAATGCTGAAAAATATACCATTAAAGATTAATAGGAGGATGAAGATCATTTGATAATGATCTAGCATCATGTTTTGGACATATGTCTGTTGATGTGATCAATAGACTGAAAAGAGATGAAACTTTAGATTGTCTAAAGGTTCAAATCTTGTATACTTGTGTATATTGTATTCAAAGTAAAAATGTCTAATACACCCTTCTTTGGAAAAGGTGTAAGATGTCAAGGTATTCAGAATCTCATACATATTGATGTATGTGAATCATCTATATCATAGTAAACATTATGGATATGTGATATCTATTGATGATTATTTGTGATATGAGATTTCATCTCTTCACCTAAGAAACCTTTGAAATGTTCAAAGATTTCAGAATTTTGATTTAGAACCAAAGTTTGAAGGAAGAAGAAATGAATTTGATCTAACCAAGGTAGCTTGTACCTATTAGATGAATTCAAGAAATACCTTATGGGGATATGAATATCATTCCTATCTCAATCCTCCTAATGGACCTTAACTCAATAGAGTTGTAGGGAGATACAATTGATCATGTATGACATGATTTGATCAATGATTAATCTTAGCATAATTATCTCTTAGTTTCCAAGTATATATATGTGGTAGAGACTACTTTATATATATCCTTAATAAAGGTTCCAGTGATTAAGTTGGAATCTAGCACCAGAGAGTGCTACTTCATTAGGAAATTAAAGGATGGTATTGGATACCTACTTTATGACCTTGAGATTCCTAAACGATCTCATCTTTGAGAATATGATTCTTAGAGGATGACTCTATTAAGAATCAAGATGGAAATGAAGTAAAGGAACTCATTTAATCTTGAGATGATAATGAGGCTCCTAGAATCGGAAACTAAAAGACAATTAAGGATGAAACACTAATACCCCTTCAAATAAGTCTGATGATGGGTTCCATGTGTCAGTTGAATCTGACAAAGATCTGACTTCATGTGATGAAGCTCCTGAGGATCATGACATGGAAAGATGGATGTTAGCAATAAAGTCTAATGTAGACTTCATATACAAGTGTTGTATATGGACCCTCGAGGATCCACCTATATGGGTAATGCCCATTAAGGTGTAAATGGATCTTCAAGAGAAAGAGGGAACCTGATGAGAAGGTAGAAACCTTCAAAGCATGGTTCGTAGCCATAAGCTACACACCGAAGAGAAGACACCGCTTGCGATGGGACTTGCTCTCCGATGACCTTGCTTTAACCCATTAGAATATTGCTAACTATAGCTACACAACTTGACTATGACATCTTCATGATGTGAGTCAAGATTGCATTCCTCTATGAATTCCTCTATGAGGATATTCATATGAAGTAGCCCCAGGGCTTCATGGTTGAGGAAAGCAAGGTGTGCAAGCTGAAGAACTCCATCTTTGACTCAAATAAGCTTCTTGTAGTTGGAACATAAGATTTGATGAAATTATAAATGTTATGATTTCTGATAAAATCTTGATAAACCATGTGAAGCTTAGTGGGAGTGCCATTGTGTTCATCATGCTAAATGTAGATAATATTCTAATAATTTAGAATGATATAAGTGTTTTATAAATTGGTTGTTCCATACCTTGAGATATGATCTCAAGGATACCTCTTAGATCCTAGTTCTGAAGATGTTCAGAAGCAAAGAGAAGAGGGTATTGGGACTGTCGCATTAGTAGTACACCTTGGACTTATTCCATTTTCTGGAAAATACCAAGAAAGGCTTCCTTCCCTTAAGATGTGTGATAAGCGCTCCTGCACCCTTAGTTAATTCGAGCAAATTAATTGGCCAAATAAAGTTAAAGTCGTTCGTTGCAGTCGGATACGAGAGGGCTAATCAAAAACCACTTTAATTAGATTTGAGTTAATTTCAAGCGGCAGATTTTTTTACTTGGTGAAGTCCAAGGTCGAACTCAGGCAGGCAACTGTCTCCTTAGGTCAAATTTTAGCAAAATCCAATGTTTGATTTTTAGAGGAAATTTTTTGGTCTTTTTCGGTTTTTTATGCAATACACATGCAAAATCAGGCCAAATTAAATGTTAATTCAGAAAGATGGTCAAATTAATTCCAAAAATTATCAAACTTGGCCAGATGATGAAATGGATGAAATTAAGCTACCCTATTTTTTTTGGAATTTTCTGATGCACGAGTAATAAAAAATCAGATTTTAGTGAAAATGATCAAACCAATTTTAATAATTAACAAACGATGATATTTTTCTGAAATAAAATTAATCCAAATAGGTCTAATTATGAGCTATTCAAATCACCTTGAATTTCGTAAAAACACTTCACGGTTCATTAATTAAAAATCGATTAATGTTTCTACTAAATGATTTTTCTAAGACAAACTATAGAGTAAATGGTGTGATTTTTGGATATGTTGTAGCATAGACTTAGATCTACCAATGGTGATTTTTCCGAGATTTTTTGATAAGCAAACAATGAGAAATAAATTAATCAATCAACATGGACAAAATATTGCAATTTTCACCAAGTTAATTTCCATAAATATTCTGCAAATCACAAAAATACAAATAAATGCTATGATGGTAGAACAAGAAGTATACTACACAATGCAACTTTCAGAATTAAAAATTGATGACAAAATGACAACAAAATAAACGTGCAAATGCAAGGGCGTGAATGCAATACAGGAAAAAAATATGAACTGAAATGGTGAACAGGGACTTACATGCAATTTCCATAAACTTAAAATTTTTTTAAAACTTGCAAAGGGGTGCAAGTGTCCCCTTTGCAAATTCCCACTAGTTTAATGTGCGATACTTCTCCCTGTTTTTGCATGCAAAACAGCGGATGGAGATGGAGGAGGACCTTCTTCACGCGCACATGGAGGGGGCGGTCTGGGGTCCTTCTTGAGCGGTCACGGCGCATGGGGCAGCGCGAGGAGGTGGCGGCGGCGGCCACCCACGCGAGGGAGACACGTGTGTCCAGGTGACGTGGAGGCAGGCAGGCACCCGCGCTCGGTCGTGCGAGGCACTGGAGCTGGCAGCCCGCACGACCGCGAGAGGGGCATCTGGAGTGGCCACGTGGGGAGGCGGAGGCCGCAGGTGCGCGCAGCGACTGGTGGCCAGAGGACGGAGGGCTCGTGCACGCCGCACAGCCGAGGGGCGTGAGGAGCACATCGGGGTGGAGGGCAGCTGGGCGCTTCTTCAAACCGTGCGCGTAGCTGGTGGAGCGAGTGGCGCGTGGAGGATGGCTGCAAGGGGCGGCCGCACTTGGACAGCTGGGCCGCGGGGTCGCGGTGGAGGCGAGCAAGGCACAGCCAGGGGCACTGCAGGCACGACCGAGGCGGCGGCGTCGAGGGGACTAAGGCTTGGGGGTCAGCCCGTCCAAGGCTCTGGCAAATGGAGCTCATTGGCCGACACACGGCCAAGGGTCGTGGGAGCAGAACCGGCAGCGTGGCGATGGCGGAGGTGGCGTAACCGAAGATGAGCAACGTGGAGGGTGGAGGGGAGGAAGAAGAAGCAGGGGAGATTCACCACCTCCCCTGTCTCTCATGCATTTGTCTAAGTGGGCGTAAATAACCGATTAATTGGTTGATGAAAATTCCTCGAAAAATTAAATAAAAATCAACGTTGCGTTCGCAACGTGTGATTTATCCGTTGAAGTGAAATCGGTTTGATGATTTTGTGATCGGACGAGGATGAATCGAAGAGTGAGATAATGAAATGAAATGAAGAAGAAGAAGAGAGAAAGAAAATTACCTGTAGGTGGCGGATGGATGTGTCGTCTAGGAGAGGAACTGCAAGGTCCCTGCTCTTTGCTCGATGAAGTCGACGAAGGCTTCAGAGCTTGGCTGCGACGGAGGGATCACAGCAACAACGAGCAAGCTCGTCGGATCTCGCCTAGAAGACAGGGGGTTGTCGCTCGACGGTAAGTCCTTCAGATGTCACCTTAAGGATGCCAGAGCTCATCCTCTCTTCACTCAATAATGGCGGATGGGTATGAATGGAGGGATAGAGGAGATTATAAAGAAGAGAAGGTGGAGTTAGAGAAGAGATGGAGAGAGTGGAGAAAATGGTGGAGGAAATCGAGAAGATGTGGCTTGGAGTGGGGGAAAAGAAAGGAGAAGAGGTAAAAGGGGATTAAAAGAATAAATTAATAAGATAATATAATAGGCTATTAAAAATAATTAAAATAATAATAATAAAATAATAATAATAATAAATCCGAAAATAATAAAATAAATCCGAAAATAAATAAAAAGGGGTGACATGTGGCGGCTCCAGGAGCTGCCACATGTCGCTCCCAGAAAATTCAAAGATTAAATGTAAAGAAAATAAAAAATAAATAACAAAAGGGATTAAATCAAAAAGTGATCAACACGAAAGTTGCTCGTCTCGATGAGATCTACAACTTTTGTGAAAGGTCGAAAATCAAAGGAAATCATCTGTACAAAATGTATTTTGGGTGGTACCTTATAGATATAAAATACCGCATTTTATCTTTTGTAATTTTTTTGTCATTTTTAAATAAGAGAAAAGTCAAAATAAAAATAGAGAAAATATGAAAAGAATATTTACAACTTAATCTATTTTTTTTAGATTTTTAATAATGAAGAAAATAAAAAGATAAAGTACAAGGGTAAAACGGTCATTATGTACAATATACAAAAGGGGCCTAAAATGTAAGTTTTGCATACGAGCTCCGATTTTAATGAAATTAGTCTTGTTTCGAAGGTATTTGAAAGTATATTACTTTAAAAGTGAGTAGACCTCAATCGGACACTGTATGAGAGAGATATGTGCATTTTAAGGTTCACAGCTTCAAACTTGGATTCGAGTTTTATTGATCAATTTTACAAGTTAGTATTTTTTTGATATTTTTCTTTAATTAGTGTTAGTAATATATACATTATGGAGTTGGTTTTATTGGATTTGGAGTTAGTATAAAATATATACAAATAAGGTATTTTAGCCAATATACAGGTGGATATTTAAAAGTGAATTTGGCTTCTTATTTTATGTAAATATGAATGCTAACATGCAATTGTTATCAATGCATGAATGAGTGCTAATTATACAATATAAGTAGAAATATGCCTCTAATTACTCGGGAACAAAGCTCTATTTTCAACTTTTAGAGTGATGAATTGCAGATTCATCAACCCCCTATACTTAAACCTTGCTCGTCCCCGAGCAACTAAGATGAAATGCATAAGTGAAATGAGATTGGGTTCCATACCAAGGTCATGAACAAAAGTTGAAAATGGAGCTTGACTCGACCTTTGGATTAATTGTGTGGCGGAACCTTATTGGGACCTGAACTTAAGACCTAACAGACTTCAAGTTCCACAAGTCTTCTATTCAAGACGTCTCAATAGTCAGGTCAGAACAAATCCTCAAACGCAAATTTCTGATGACTATGATTCTTACTTGTACTGTGTAAGTGATAAATAGCTCTCCACATCAGAAATGACTCGGAACCAGCCTCCTCTAACAAGGTAACCCAATAACCCGGTCTAGTAACTCTTTCCTCGAGGAGCGGGGTATTCCCTTCTAAGTTCAAGTGCGACCAACTCAAGAGGAGGGGGTAGAGAAAAGAATGGACATGGACGGTAGCCAGTGTAGCTAACCTATCCCGGGATGCCTGACCAGTGTAGCCAAGTCATCCAGCTGCAGACTTCTTGCTAGTATACATACTCCAACAGGCAATTTTTTTTTGTGGCCTGTCTATTTTTTTTGGAGTTCTTGCATTTTTTCTTTTTTTTTCTTCTTTTTTTGGTGTAACTATATACAAGGTGCAGCATGTACATCAGGAGTTTTTCCTCTTGAGCCAGTAGACTATCCCTCTTTTGAAGCATTATTGCAACCCACAGCGTCCCGTCCTTAGACTTCAACACCACCAGAGTAGGTTGAGATGCACTACCCTCCCTAGAGGAGGACGGATGTTTCCACCCGTGTGCTACTCCAAGCTAAAGGATTCTACTTCCTCAACACCTCATCAATGAAGAGCTACGTGCATTGTGCTTTGTCCAAGTTAGGTCACTGTCTAAAAGAATCATGCGTGTGCACGAGATATTCTACCTAGACTAATCAAGATGACATGTGAACATAGACTTGCGGACTCAAAGAATTAAGTCACTTGACCTGAAAAATCTTAACTCCAGTTCCTATAAGGTTCCTCTGAAATTAGGTTGATTAAGGTCAAATCAAGCCCATCCTCAATATCTACTCATAACTCGGTTCAGAACCCATTAGCTTTTCACCTTGCATATGCAAGATATGCAAATGAGAGGTGCAGATGACATGCTATGAATGAAATGCAAGACTTTTTTTTAAATGCAAAGATGATATGTAAGAGTAAATAAGAAGCCTTATTTTCAACACATTTTTTTGGTATAAGTATACAACAATTTGTATTATTTACAACAAGTTTTTAGTTTATACATAATATACATAGTATACAAAATTTTTTTCGGTATACATCCAACAAATTTTACAAAAGTATGTTTTACAAGAATTTTATATTTTTTATACAAGTATTATACATATAGTACAATTTTTTTTTCAATTTTTACCCACCCTATAATTATTGCATAATATATACAGAAAATATGTGAAAATACGCGAAAGTACAAGCTATGGGTAAAGTATATATGTAATATATACACGCCCCCCTATACTTAGCGTGTGCTATGTCCTCAGAGCACGAAAAGCGACCAAAAAGACATAGCTCGGGCTAAGCGTAGGAGAGCTAAAATTACAAAAATGTATAGAAGTCGCACCGCCCCCCTATACTTAGGCTCTTGACTGCCTAAGTGTAGAAGAAGATCAAAAAATGGGGCGGACGAGGGCAAGAGGAGAAAAGGATGATTATACAATGCGGGCATCGGTCCCCCTATACTTAGGCTCAGGTCAGCCTAAGTATAGGACGGAAGTGAGTATGAGGACCAATGTGATCTAGAGAATGTACAGTGAACTGACTCAGGTGACCCCTCCCCCCTATACTTAGGATCTGGTTATCCTAAGTATAGTCCAAGATAGTGATCTAATGAGGCGGGGATGGGTTACTAGAGTCGCGAGGGAGAGAGGATAAGATGTAAAAGATGGTATATACAAATGAGTCGGTCTGAATCTTTTAAGATGTTGCTGATGGCTGGAGCTCACTGCTGCAAGGTCTTCTGCGCGACTCGAGGTGTATCTGCCGAATCTGTCTCGCGCATAAACACAGTCTCCTCAACTTGGACTAACTGCTCATTGGATTCGACGAAGTGTTTCAACAGCTGTCCATTCACAAGGGATGTCGGTGCGTCATCTGTGAGATCTGAGATCTCGACACATACGCTATCATGCACCGCTCGGACAATGAATGGTCTCGTCCATTTGGATTTCAACTTGCCTTGGAAGGTTTTCAGCCTTGCATTAAACAACCATACCTTCTGTCCAGGAACAAAGTTCTTTCGTCTGATATATCTATCATGCCAACGCTTCACCTTGTCCTTGTACACCAAACTGTTGTCATATGCACGGTTTCTGACTTCCACAAGCTCATTCAGATCCATCTCTCTCTGCTTCTGCCCAAGATGCGTGTTCCAATTGACCTTTTTAATTGCCCATTCTGATTTATGCACTAACTCTACGGGCAAATGACACGGCTTTCCGAATACCATTCAGAATGGGGAGGTGCCTAATGGTGTCTTGTAAGCTGTCCTATACGCCCAGAGGACTTGATCCAAGATCTGAGACCAGTCCTTCCTGTCCGGGCGGACAAGCTTTTGCAATATAGTTTTCACCTCCCGATTCGACACCTCAGCCATACCATTGGTTTGTGGGTGGTAAGAACTTGTGACACGGTGTTCAATGCCGTAGTCCTTCAGGAGTTTCTTCACCTCCGGATTCACAAAGTGGCTACCCCATTTTGGGTATCCCGAACCTAGAGATGATGTGCTCTCTGATGAATCTACAGACAGTTCTGCTGTCTGCGGCTCGGGTCGGGATAGCCTCCACCCATCTGGATAGATAATCAACCGCAAGAAGGATATATTCGAACCCGTGGCTGACTGGGAATGGGCCCATGAAATCGATGCCCCAGGCGTCAAAGACATCACAAATGATGACTGGATGCATTGGCATCTCATCCTTGGAACCTATGGTTCCTCCCATTCTCTAGCATACTGGACACGACTTCGCGAAGGCGGTGGCATCGCGAAACAGAGTCGGCCAGTAGAAGCCACACTGAAGTACCTTCCATGCGGTCCTCTTCCCGGAGTGGTGTCCTCCTGCCTCTAAGCTGTGGCATAAAGAAAGGACACTCTGGTATTCCTCCTGAGGAATACATCGTCTCCAGACACAATCAGGTCCTTCGAAGAAAAGGATCGGATCCTCCCAATGGTAGTGTCTAGCGTCCGACTTCAGTCGGTCGATTTGGCTCTTGGGCCAATCTTCAGGAACTTTCTTCGAGACAAGATAGTTCACGATATTGGCATACCATGGGAGTGAGTCGATAACAAAAATCGACTCGTCAGGGAAGGAGTCTCGAATTGGTGAATCCTCGGAAGTATTAAGATCTTCGAGACGAGAGAGATGATCGGCCACTACATTATTCTTTCCAGGTTTATCACGGATGTCCAAGTCAAACTCCTGGATAAGTAAAATCCATCGAAGAAGGTGCGCCTTCGCATCCTTCTTCTCCATCAAGTACCGTAGTGTCGTATGGTCAGTGAACACAGTTACCTTGGATCCAATGAGGTGAGATCTGAATTTGTCCAAGGCAAACACTACCGCAAGCATTTCCTTTTCCGTAACTGTATAGTTACGCTGAGAGGTGTCAAGCACTTTGCTTGCGTAGTGAATTGCAAACGGGACGCCATCTCTTCTTTGTCCCAACACAGCCCCAACAGCATAATCCGAGGCGTCCGTCATGATCTCAAAAGGTAGAGACCAATCTGGGGCTTGTAGGATGGGTGCGTCCATGATCATTTCTTGCAAAAGCTTAAAGGCCTCAGGACATTTGTGATCAACAATAAACTCCATGTCTTTGCCTAAAAGCTCAGTTAGCGATCGGGCAATCTTAGAAAAATCCTTAATGAATCTCCGATAAATCCAACATGCCCGAGGAACGACCGCAACTGCTTTACGTTGGTGGGTGGCTGGAGTCGTCTGATCACATCCACCTTGGCAGGGTCAACCTCCATTCCTCTCTTGGAGATAACATGCCCCAACACTATGCCCTCCGTCACCATGAAGTGACTTTTCTCCCAGGAGAGCACCAGATTAACCTCACAACATCTTTTGAGGACTCGGTCCAGATTCCTAAGACAGGAATCGAAGGAATCGCCGTGGACCGAGAAGTCATCCATGAAGACTTCCAGGAATTCGCCGACCATTTCGACGAATACAGCAATCATGCACCTTTGGAAAGTACCTGGAGCATTGCATAGTCCAAAAGGCATGCGCCTGAAAGCATAGGTACCAAAGGGGCATGTAAACGTGGTCTTTTCCTGGTCCTCCGGAGCTATGGCTACTTGATTGTAGCCCGAGAACCCATCTAAGAAGCAGAAGAACTCTTTCCCCGCTAGTCTCTCTAAGATCTGATCAATGAACGGTAGGGGGAAATGATCCTTCTTTGTCGTGGCATTCAAGCGTCTTTAATCCACACAGACACGCCACGACGTGGGTACTCTCATCACGATCTCCTCTCCGTCCTCGTTGGTGGTCGTCTGAATTCCCGACTTTTTCGGGACAACATGGATTGGGGCCACCCACTTAGAGTCAGAGATTGGGTATATGAAACCTGTGTCGCACCATTTCTCTATCTCCTTCTTCACGACCTCTCGTAAATTTGGATTCAACCGGCGTTGGAATTCACGAGAGGGTTTGGCTTCATTCTCCAAGTAAATATGGTGCGAACAGAGAGCGGTATTTATCCCGTGGAGATTGGAAATGCTCCAGCCTATCGCCCTGTGGTTTTTCTCTAGGATCTCTAGCAAGCGAGATTCCTGCTCCTCGGTCAATCGTGAACTGATGATGACCGGAAATTTCTTGTCTTATCCTGCAAGTAAGGCGTATTTTAAAGTTGTGGGTAAAGGTTTGAGCTCAGGAATAGTGTGATCGTCTAAGAAGTCTGGCTCAATCTGATCTGGCTTGGTGTTGGAAGTGGCTGGATCGTTCTCTGTGATAGCTGCCACCAAGTTGTTCGGCTCAGGAGTCGGATCGTCAAAAGTCTCCATGCAATCGGCAAAAGCCACGTCCGACTCGTCATCCTCATCTTCCGATTGTCCTAAAGAGGGGAGGACAGACAGGCCCAACTGGGCCTCTATGTCATCGAAGATGTAGGGCGATGCAGGTTCTGAGTTGTACTCGTCTCTAAGGACCTCGCAAACTGATTCATGCACTGGATCATCTCCGAAGGGGAGGGACTCATCGGTGCTGGCTGGGTTCTGTCTCCATGGCCCAACTGTGTCTACATGATCGCAGTCTGTTCCGGTAGAAGAGTACTCGGTGCTGTATTCTGAATACGGTCTCTACCATCTTGTCTGCTTCATCTCGAGTTCCTCATCTCCGCCTGGAGTTTGGAACTGAATCTTCCCGATCTTATAATCAAATAAGACCCCTGCTGTTCTGAGGAAGGGCCTACCTAAAATGATCTGGGAGTCTCTCCAATTACGAGGGGTTTCCATATCCAGGACAGTGAAGTCCACCATGTATTCTTGTCCCTCAACTTTGATCACAATGTTCCTCAATTCTCCTTGGGACCTCTTGCTTGATTTATCAGTAAACTGTAGGAGGGCTCTAGATTTCATAAGAGGTACGAGATTAAGCCGCTCATAGAGGGCTGTAGGCATCAGATTGATGGAGGAACCATTGTCCAGGAGAGTGCGTGCAAATGCGATGTCATCGACATGACTCACTACATAATGTGCACCCATGTCTCTTCGTTTCCTTGGAAACGAGTTCTTTATTGCACAAGTCGTGGCTACTGATAAAACGTGTTTCTCAATACGGCTTTTGATCTTCCTGCTAACCCTAGTAGGTGTGCATCTCACCTTAAGGTATTTTTGGAATGCAGGGGTCATCTCCACGTACTTGTCAAAGGGGATTGTGACCTTGATATATTTGTTGCAGAATTCAGCCATCTCAGGGTCATCTTTTTGGATTTTTTTGGTTTTCTTCTTTCCACCCGTAAGAGCTCGGGGGAAAGGGATTATTGACTCTAACTCATGTTCTGAAACTGAAATCTTTTCATTGAAAACTGGAACTGAGTTATGTACATGACTCGGACTCTGAAACAAATTAGGACTCTGACGCGAACTGAAAGAAACATGCTGGGGCGAAATTGGTGATGCGTCTTCCGCTTCTTCTGGACGATCCTCCTCAGATGAAGGTGCGGGCTCTTCATCAGTTTCGCCTGACTCACTAATGGTGCGGGAATGCTGCTTCGAGGACTCAGATGTCCTCTTCTTCTGCCAGTGATGGTGGTGGTGGTGGTGCTGCTCCTCTTCCTCCAAGTTCTCCTCAGGTAGAGACTTGGAAGTTCCTTCCTTCTATGCCCGTGCCCGATCAGGTATGGTCACGGTCCTTCCGCTCCTGAGGGACATATGATTTACATTATCGTACAAAAGGATCTCATGTTCAGATAAATAATTATCTGAATAGTATACCTGATCACGAGGTCGGTTCTGGCCATGGAGTATGTTGTTCGGGTTGGCCTGAACCTGTGCGGGAATCGGGGTCTTTGGCGCCATCTGTTGGTCCTGGGTACGAGAGACACGATTAATATAGGTTCTCATATCCAGATAATCATTCTGCATCTGTTGGACCCTATCAGACAGGGTCTGGATCGCCAAGGTGAGGGACTCCAATTCAGTGGGCTGGGCTGGCTGATGTGCAGACGAGGTTCTGTATTGTCCCTGCTGGCCATGCCGATATTGCTGCTGCTGATGGGACGGTGCTGGCCCCTGCTGATAGGTGCGCTGCTGCTGCTGGTACTGCTGAGGCTGGTACCCTTGTTCTGGCCTGGACTGAAAGCGCGGTGTGGGAACGGGCCAGGTTTCTTGGTAGGCTGGGGATGGGCGGTGAGGCTGATCCTTCCCCATTTCGGCCTGCCTGACAATCGGGTCACGGCTATACCAAAGCCTGTTGGTCTCGTACACTTGCGGAGGCTCCTCGTATCCCATCTCCACTTGTGGGGGTGCATGCTGGTCCTGCTGGGTGTAAGTCTGATCCCAGCTACTCTGAGACCCCGGTGCCTGTTCCTGTACAAGATGGACTCGATGTACAGGTACAGGTGGTGCAGAAGGGGCAGGTAGCTTTATCTTAGCTACCTTCTCAGAAAGTTCCTCCACTTGCTTCGGTAGATGCGAAAGAGACTCAAGTTCCACGACTCTCTTGTGGATCTGCTCGACCATGGTTAGCTTGTCAGCAATCATCCCCATGCTGGGAATGAGGTCCTCGGTCAGATCTGCTACAGTCCTTCGGGTTGTCTCATTGGATAGGATTGAGGGAGACAACACATAGGCCCTTGTGGCCTGCGACCTGCCAGTTTCCGCCATCTACTCCAAGATCTTCCATACAGCGTGCTCATTTTTGTTCAGATAGCTTCTTCCACAGGCGGCACTGACTAACCCCTGCATCTCCGGGGTTAGACCACAGAACAAGGTCTGGACTAGGATCGCTTTAGAAATGTCGTGGCAAGGGCATTTCTGCACTAAGTCATTGAACCTATCCCATGCATCGTGGAAGGGTTCACTCGGTCCTTGGGAGAAGCTAGCGATCTTCGTTCTCATTTGATTAGTCCTACTGAGAGGGTAGAACTTTTTCAGGAAGAGGTCCTTGAACTTCATCCAGGTAGTACATATCACCCCTAAGTTCTTCAGCCAATGAGAAGCCTTATCTCCTAAGGCAAAAGGGGTGGCCTTCAGTCGGATATAATCTTGGCCAACATTGGGATGGCTAAGATTGTTGCATACCAGCTCGAAGTCACGGAGGAAAGTCTACGGTTCTTCATTTATATTTCCGTTGAACTTCGGAAGCAGACTAAGGAAGTGGGGCTTTAGCTCAAATGCCTGGGCGGGAACCGCTGGTGCTAACCAATTCTGAATCTCGTTCTCCGTCGGGTTGTAGGTATCGACCATTGGTCGATCGATTCCTCCAGCTACTATAATCTGTCCCATCTGCGCTGTGAGATCCGCATTCCGTTGTTCGGCTTTCGCGAGGCAAGCCAATACTTGCTGAAGCGAGTCATGTGTGTTCTCCTCATCTGGGGATTTCTTTGGTGGCATCTTGTCCTCTAGTCCTGTGTGTGAGAAAAGATCGGTGTTAGAGGACAAATCAAGGTCGGGGTTACCGAGGCGATGGTCTTCCTCGATAAGCTCGGAGGAGAGGGAAGGGTTGGTTTGAGAGTAACCACCCTGGGTGTGAGGGATCCATAACTCAAGAGGGTCATGAGTCCTGGGTGGCTCAAGGTGTGCTTGGGCCTGTGAAGATGATTTTCGTGTGGGACTCAGAGAAAGATTGGCAAATAATGTGTCGATATTCCCCTATTCATTCATCTTGCAGTGGTGAGAAGAAGATAGGATTTTACTCCTACCTGAAGCAAACAAGTTAATCCAAGACCCTTGGTTCACACTCAACACAGTAAAGGACTCGAAACCGAGTCCAATTTATCTTGTAAATTTTAAGTGTGATTTTTCAAGCAAGATAGAAAGGATTATGCGGCCTATAGGGAAGTCGGCTCAGAGGGGGATGCGTCTTCCCTGTTTATCCTATCACCTAAGATACCGCCGATCCTCCCTTTCTTCGCTCCTATCCGGAGTTGGAGACTCAAAGACGTGCCCCTATCTACCTGCAAGCAGGCGGAGGCTGACAAAGCTAGGCATTGTCGCAGAGCACCGCTGGTTCGCCCCTATCTACCCGCGAACAGGCGGAGGCTACTTGGTACTTGTCAATGAGCTGAAAGTATCCAACTCGTGATATTTGCTAGGATCAGTTGGCCCATGATATGGAAGGCGGGGATTTGGGCTCTACCTTAAGGTGTTCACACACTCAAGTACCCTCACTCAGCATGAAATAAGGTCGGGGATTAGTCTCCCGCAAACAATTTTTCCAATTTTATCAATTTTTTTGGTCAATACTGTTAGCAGTCCCTGTTTTAAGTTAAGTTCTCACTTGTTTAGTCCAACCACACAGCACGCCTAACGTACAGTCCCAATTTCCGTTTAATTTAAGTTCGAAAAACTGAGGGGGAAATCGAGAAAAGCCGATGCACGAAAAACAATGATGTGTATGCTGAGTTAAGAAGACTTACAGTGATCCCTTCGCTTTTATGCAGGATGCAATACAGTATTGAAATTTTACACTATATGCAAATGCAGACGACAAAATCCGCTCCTAGACAGGCAGTTCTATTAGCGAGTGAAGAACATGTTTATTTGGACTAGATCTGCGGTCTAGGTGTGTCTTTTAAGTGTATGTGTGGTCCTAAAAATTACGAGCACAAGCAATTCCTAGAGTGGCTCAAGGAGCCGCTAGTGCAAGTCTAAGTTACAATTCAACCACACAGCACACGGGGACACGATTCCACTATTTTTACACACGCGAGAACCCGAACGGGAACCGCTGGAAATGATGCGAAAAATGTGGAAATAAATGAAATTACAGGTTCTCTCAAATCACTCAAACAAATTCGAATGCGTGTTCCTCGAAGCGTCTTCGACTCCGGTGTCCCTCGCACAAAAACAAGTTGAGGTCAGATAAATAATGACACAAAAATGCAAAAATTTAAAAGACAGAAATATTCACAAGAAAAACCGGGGGTCAGACTACCCGGGGATTGAAAATCAAACAATCAGAATTTCACTTCAAATTAACCTAAGCCGTGCCTCCCCGGCAACGGTGCCATTTTGATAAACCTCCTCTCCGCACCCTTAGTTAATTCGAGCAAATTAATTGGCCAAATTAAGTTAAAGTCGTTCGTTGCAGTCGGATACGAGAAGGCTAATCAAAAACCACTTTAATTAGATTCGAGTTAATTTCAAGCGGCAGATTTTTTTACTTGGTGAAGTCCAAGGTCGAACTCAGGGAGGCAGCTGTCTCCTTAGGTCAAATTTTAGCAAAATCCAATGTTCGATTTTCAGAGGAAATATTTTTGGTCTTTTTCGGTTTTTTATTCAATACACATGCAAAATCAGGCCAAATTAAATGTTAATTTAGAAAGATGGCCAATTAATTCCAAAAATTATCAAACTTGGCCAGATGATGAAATGGAATGAAATTAAGCTACCTTAATTTTTTTTTGGAATTTTCTGATGCACGAATAATAAAAAATCAGATTTTAGTGAAAATGATCAAACCAATTTTTTTAATAATTAACAAACGATGATATTTTTCTGAAATAAAATTAATCCAAATAGGTCCAATTATGAGCTATCCAAATCAACTTGAATTTCATAAAAACACTTCACGGTTCATTAATTAAAAATCGATTAATGTTTCTACTAAATAATTTTTCTACGACAAACTATACGAGCAAATGGTGTGATTTTTGGATATGTTGTAGCATAGACTTAGATCTACCAATGGTGATTTTTCCGAGATTTTTTGATAAGCAGACAATGAGAAATAAATTAATCAATCAACATAGACAAAATATTGCAATTTTCACCAAGTTAATTTCCATAAATATTCTGCAAATCACAAAAATACAAATAAATGCTATGATCGTAGAACAAGAAGTATACTACACAATGCAACTTTCGGAATTAAAAATTGATGACAAAATGACAACAAAATAAACGTGCAAATGCAAGGGCGTGAATGCAATACAGGAAAAAAATATGAACTGAAATGGTGAACAGGGACTTACATGCAATTTCCAGAAATTTGAAATTTTTTTAAAACTTGCAAAGGGGTGCAAGTGTCCCCTTTGCAAATTCCCACTTGTTTAATGTGTGATACTTCTCCCATGTTTTTGCATGCAAAACAGAGGATGGAGATGGAGGAGGACCTTCTTCATGCGCACATGGAGGGGGCGGTCTGGGGTCCTTCTTGAGCGGTCACGGCGCACGGGGCGGCGCGAGGAGGTGGCGGCGGCGGCCACCCATGCGAGGGAGACACGTGTGTCCAGGTGACGTGGAGGCAGGCAGGCACCCGCGCTCGGTCGCGCGAGGCACTGGAGCTGGCAGCCCGCACGGCCGCGAGGGGGGCGGCTGGAGTGGCCACGTGGGGAGGCGGAGGCCGCAGGTGCGCGCGGCGGCTGGGGGCCAGAGGACGGAGGGCTCGTGCACGCCGCATGGCCGAGGGGCGTGAGGAGCACATTGGGGTGGAGGGCAGCTGGGCGCTTCTTCAAACCGTGCGCGTAGCTGGTGGAGCGAGTGGCGCGTGGAGGACGGCTGCAAGGGGCGGCCGCACTTGGACAGCTGGGCCGCGGGGTCGCGGTGGAGGCGAGCAAGGCGCAGCCAGGGGCACTGCAGGCACGACCGAGGCGGCGGCGTCGAGGGGACTAAGGCTTGGGGGTCAGCCCGTCCAAGGCTCCGGCGAATGGAGCTCGTTGGCCGACACACGGCCAAGGGTCGTCGGAGCAGAACCGGCAGCGTGGCGATGGCGGAGGTGGCATAACCGAAGATGAGCAACGTGGAGGGTGGAGGGGAGGAAGAAGAAGCAGGGGAGATTCACCACCTCCCTTGTCTCTCATGCATTTGTTTAAGTGGGCGTAAATAACCGATTAATTGGTTGATGAAAATTCCTCGAAAAATTAAATAAAAATCACCGTTGCGTTTACAACGTGTGATTTATCTGTTGAAGTGAAATCGGTTTGATGATTCTGTCATCGGACGAGGATGAATCGAAGAGAGAGATAATGAAATGAAATGAAGAAGAAGAAGAGAGAAAGAAATTACCTGTAGGTGGCGGATGGATGTGTCGTCTGGGAGAGGAACTGCAAGGTCCCTGGTCTTTGCTCGATGAAGTCGACGAAGGCTTCAGAGCTTGGCTGCGACGGAGGGATCACAGCAACAACGAGCAAGCTCGTCGGATCTCGCCTAGAAGACAGGGGGTTGTCGCTCGACGGTAAGTCCTTCAGCTGTCACCTTAAGGATGTCGGAGCTCGTCCTCTCTTCACTCAATAATGGCGGATGGGTATGAATGGAGGGATAGAGGAGATTATAAAGAGGAGAAGGTGGAGTTAGAGAAGAGATGGAGAGAGTGGAGAAAATGGTGGAGGAAGTGGAGAAGATGTGGCTTGGAGTGGGGGGAAAAGAAAGGAGAAGAGGTAAAAGGGGATTAAAAGAATAAATTAATAAGATAATATAATAGGCTATTAGAAATAATTAAAATAATAATAAAAAAATAATAATAATAAATACGAAAATAATAAAATAAATCCGAAAATAAATAAAAAGGGGTGACATGTGGCGGCTCCAGGAGCTGCCACATGTCGCTCCCAGAAAATTCAAAGATTAAATGTAAAGAAAATAAAAAATAAATAATAAAAGGGACTAAATCAAAAAGTGATCAACACAAAAGTTGCTCGTCTCGACGAGATCTACAACTTTCGTGAAAGGTCAAAAATCAAAGGAAAGCATCTGTACAAAATATATTTTTGGGTGGTACCTTATAGATATAAAATACCGCATTTTATCTTTTGTAAA